>CM031235.1:141967416-142483549 GCA_018340775.1 Taxus wallichiana var. yunnanensis
CGAAAATTATTATTTGGGAGTCCCCTTCAATTGAGAGATTTGAACTACCAAGCAGAGCAACCATCTTGACCCCTTCCAGTAAAGCATGGGCTTCAGCAGAGTTACATGTGCCCTCTTTGAGAGGGAAGGAGCCTGCTCTAATGAGACTACCGTGATCATCTCTGAGAATGCAACCGGCGCCGGATTTACCTGGGTTACCTCTAGATGCCCCGTCGAAATTCAGTTTCCATTGACCCTTGGGGAGGACGCCATCTGGTTTTTTTCCTTTGAATGAATTTTTCAAGTTGTGAGAGCCCTTTTTTACAATTGATCCTGTCCTGGGAGCTTGATGAGGGGCCAAGAGTGTAAAATTGAGAAATCCTTGGAAGAGAAGGTGGAAAAGGAGAGACAATTAGCACTAACACGCTCCGAAATGGCCACTTCGAGCTTGTTGAGAAAGGTTGGAAGATCAGCAGCTTGCTCCCTAAAAAGACGGAGATTACGTTCCCACCAGATATGCCAGAGCAAAAAGTATGGGCTGACGTGCCAAATAGAGTTGAACAAACTCTTGGCATTAAAAGACGGCCAAGAGGAAAGATTCGCAACAATGCTTTTACAAGGGACCCAGTAAGACTTAATTTGTTGAGAAGCCAGTCCCAACAATAGGAAACAAAGGGGCAAAACAAAAAGAGGTGATCCAAATCTTCCTCAGCAGCACCGCACAGAAGACACTTGGAGGGACCAGAAAAGCCCCAAGAGTGCCTTTTGGCTTGAGTAAGAACCTTCTTATTCAAAACTAACCAGCCGAAATAAGCAACTTTCGGAGTGATGCTAGGATGCCAACAACCAAGGGAGCAAGGAGTCCCTTTCCCGAATGTGAAATAAGTGTATTATAGCCAGCTTTTACCGAATAGGAACCAGAGGCATCCCCAAGCCAAAGTAAACTGTCGTCTTTACTGAGATACAGGCATTTCTGTCCCGAACTGAGTCCATAAGGAGGGTGGAATCTTGAACAGAGGCTCCTAGAGAAGAGAAATCCTTCCAGAGCCAAGAAGGCGAGCCGTCAGGGTGTTGACGGCCATAATTAGAGACCAAAGAACCCCAGGCCTGTTTAGAAGAATTCATTACACCATTGAGGGCAGTGGAAAGATTAAGGGGAGGAAAGCCATTCCAACTTTCATCCCAGAAAGAAGTGAGCAGACCGTTGTTTATGTTCCAGGTGACCATCTCTGCAATTAGGGATTTGGAGTTACATAGAAAATTCCAGATATGTGAACCTCTCGGTAGCTCGGAACTGGATAATAAAAGATCGTGGCGATGTCCGCCGAGATACTTATGAGAGAGAATTTGAAAGGCTAGTCTATTAGCATTAGAAATGAAGTTCCACACCAGTTTAGCCCCAAGGGCAGTATTTTGAAGAGCGAGATCCAGAATACCCATGCCGCCCAAACGCTTTGGAAGCTTGACCAGATCCCAATTAGCAAGATGAAATGTTCAGCTTATATTTTTAAAAGTTAAATTATGTTTTTTTCCATTTTGGAAAAAGAAAATGACATTTTACAAATTCCTCAAGATTTTATGTCTTGTTTGGACATTCCTGAGCTCTGCCTCTAAGGCTAACTAGGCATCCCTTCTCTTACAATTTTACATAGATTTTAGCATACAAATTGTACGACATTAACTTTGCAGGTTTGTTCAGTTCATGTAGAAATAGTCTTGTGCACTTGGAGTCGTACAGTTTGCATGCTAGGTGTCTTGCTCTCTTATGCATACTTATCTGATTTTTTTCTGTTGGCTACTTAGCCTTATGGTCTGGTGGGCAGGGGCAACTGTTTGAGATAGGGCGTTGCCTGGAAAAGGCTCAGGTTCACAACCTGCCAGATTTATTTACCCCGTCCAAACACTATGGAAACAAACTGGGTATGTGTGCCCTGGTGCTAGGAGATCCCATACCCATTACATGCCCACGAATGTCAAAACAAAAAAATCCTCTGCTTTTATTGAATTTGTCCCTTTTCCCTTAATCTTTTGTTAGCCTTCAATGTTTTTTTCTTCAACATTGAAGAAGTCCACACTTACTAATACCAGCAATGAGTAATGAAGTAACGGTGTTTAGATATTCAGGAATTCCTTTGATTCTCATCATGCATTTTTCTTTATATTTAACATTACTATATATTTGCATTACAAAATTACATTTGGATTGACATGCATCCTCTCAGCAGCCTTGTCTCTGGCTGCATCCTTAACAGTAGTCTTCTCTAAGGTGCATCTGTATGACAACAGACATTGGATCTGGCTTTCCATTTTCATTGCAGGCATCATATATAGACTGCAGCCCCTTGGTTGATCATAACTAATGCATAAATAATGATTCTTTCATGGTGTTGGGATCTCATATTCTTTCAAGTATAATGATTTTTACCATTTCTTTTTTTAATATATTTAAAAGCGTGTTATATTTATTACAAGGATGTGGCCTTGTATAAATATTTATAGTCTGACCAACACATCATGATGGGTAAATAAGAGAGTCAATACACCTTCTTGTTGTGTATTTGGAGCAGCACACTACTTCAATCCCCAACAGAAAATTGAAGCACTACATTTTCCAAAATACCGTAGCTATATGAAATCAGAAAATGGTTTCCAACTCTTTTACCATTCATAATAAAATGTATTTAATGCACAATCTGTTGCAAAAGAATACTTGCAATAGCCATATTGTTGTCTGATGTTTTGCACACCTAATGGTCCTGTGCAGATTGTGCAGTGGCAACACGTAGATAATTACTCTGCGCCAGCTTATCATTTAAGCACAAATGCTTAAGAGCTCACCCAAAGCTTAGAGAAACTATTGAGTACCCGTGTCTTGTGATGATGAAAATTCAACCTACATTAGTCCCATACTACAGAGATCCATTCATGCAAACAGGAAATCATACATTAAATCTGAAAAGTAGTGCTGCCATGAAAGTGAACTCACTAAGCATCAATACTGATATGAAGCAAAGCTTAGAATCTTCATTTATGGTGGCTGTAACTGTATATTAATTCACAGAACATAGTTGCAGAGCTAGTAAAATTCGAATGCCAACAAATGACTATATGCTCTACTTCTTTTCATTTATGCCTATATATCTGCAGATTCTGACTGAACACCTTGGGTATTTCCTCCTTTTGCTCGTTCACTTTTTCTTCATTCTTACCTAGTTTCTTCTCTTTTGTGATGCTCATGTGGCTTAGCCTTCCATTGTGCCCTTTCTTTCCCTAGGTCTTCGCTGCCTCCGCATCTTTTCATTTGCACCTATTTGTGCATTGACTCCAATTGAACATCTTGCACTTTTCCTCCTCTTGCTCACTCACTTTTGCTTTATTCTTACCTAGTTTCTTTTCTCTTTTGTGATGGTCACATGGCTTAGCCTTTTTTGTGCCCGCTATTCACTTATTTTAATGCCATTTTCCTTGGATTGCCGTTTGTGCTTTGGTTGTGGATGCTCTTTTACCACTTTTATGTCACGTTAATTATTTATTTTTACTCAATTCTCCTTTACTTCAAACTTTTTCTTCATTGCTTAAAGCGACATTCTTTCCAATGTGCACAAAAGCCTAGCACAATTGACGGATCTCTATGCCCACAATAAAATTTCACATGAGGGAGGTGAATCCTATTAATTAGGCAAGTGCGCTTTCTATATATTAAACTGATAACTATTTCTATTCAACCACCCTCCATTGATTAATCTTACTTTTGCCAAAGGTATAGTGTTGCATAAGTGTAAATTTGCAAGCACCTCTATACACGTGGCAAGGTCAACAACATGTCCCATTTTGTGACAAAGTTTGCCGCCATAATGTTTTACCATTTCTTCATCTTTGCCTTATAGGTAGGTGCAATATGTGTTTTGCACATTGATGCATGAAATATCTCTCGGCTGAGAAGGTTGCACAAGCCACATAAGAGTATTTATTTGGCTTCTTTGGTATACCCGTGAAACGGATGCCATCAACATTAAAATTGTTCCCCATTTGAACTTATTTCGCAAGCAAGTGTGCCTCATCGACATCGCACATAATTTATATTACTACATACTATGAAAAATTATACTTGGTTTTGTTTACACGAATTTGTCAGGCAACATGGATGACCTCTTTTGTGGTGAAATCTCTCTTACTAGTCATCGTCATCTTTGCACTAATTAAACGCACAATGAGGTGTGTGTAACTTGGTATGGAATTGAGCAAGTGAATATGTATACGTCTTACTTGGAGCTCGAGTCAATTTGTGGGCATTCTCCACCTTTGGGTCTTGCATTGCTATGTGCGTGTCTGCCGCCTTGGTCTTATGCAACCCAATGACCTTGTTAATTCTATTTGTAGATATTGTCAATTGTTGACTTGTGAAGTATAGTGTACGCCATGAATTCACAATAGCAAAATTTTTACCACCTTTTGTGGTTTGTTGAAGCAAGGGAGCTCATTCACCTGCAAAACCCCATTCTTCAACTCTTTTCCGACACATGTTGACCATCTTCATCCCTAACATTGGGTTCCAAATGGCATGCCTTGTCCATCAAATTTTCTAGTATTTGGGATGGTGATGGTTAAAATCATTGATCAATAGTTGAGTACCCAAGGTTGGTTTGCATTTCCTTGTTGATCTCAACCCTTTTAGTGCACATCGCTGGTGAATGTTTTCCTTCTTCTTCGCGTGTTTTCTCCTCCACCTTGGGCTCATCATCACTAACATGGTTTCTCCTTGTACTCCTCATTGATTTGATTTGGTTTTCCTTTCCCTTGGGCATTATTCTTGCTTTTGTGCAAACTATCACTTTTCTTCTTTGTTTAGAAGTCGGATGACACTTCCTCTCCAATGGCTTGATTCTTTAGCAAACAAAGTGCACAAATGAGGTCCACCCCCATATTTATAGGTTTTCTCGCATTTAATGTGCCAAATTAATTGTTTGCCAACCCATACTCCAAGTTTCGTCCTTAATGAAATCATCCTCTCTTTGTTGCCCATGTGGTGCAACCTAGGCCACTTCTCTCTTCTCTACATTCTTGGGGTGTGTAGATCTCTTTTCATGCGTTATTTTTCACACAGTCCTCTCGTATCGTGAAACTTGGTCATTTTCTCGTATCGTGTTTGCTTCCTTTTCGTGACATTGGTGTGTTTTGTACTCTACTTCCGTGCACTACTTGCATGAATTTCCTCCTTCATGTTGCATATGAATCCTTTTGTGTTGATCTTCATTTATGCAATTTCAAAGGCATAAATTTGAATATGAATTCCTTTCTCCATATTTTTCAGCTCTAGCTCAACTTTTTCTTCTCAGAAATGGCATCGTTGTCCACGTCTCTTCTTAGGCATTCTCAACACTTTTTTCCTTCTTCCTCTTCATTTGTTGTTGGCTAGATTTTTGCATAGCATAAAATCTAGGCAATCATGAGATAAATCTCCTCATTTACCGGTGAGGCTTCCGTGTCGATTTGTCATTTAAAATATGCTAGTATCATTATGGGGGTTTTACTTTAACTATTCACTCATGAACCATAGCTGTGATAGTTCTGCAGCAAGTAAGTTAAATGCTTAAGAAAGGAAAAACTTAAAGAAGAAGGGAATTATATAATAACAGGGAAGAAATGAGGAAGATGTGCATCCCAATCAATAGATAACAGAGTTGATTGCATGCACATAGAAAAACCAATAGATATCAACACACAAAATTATAAGCAAAGGCAACTCTAGATCTAGATCTAAAATAACACAGCTTTATTAGAAAATCTAAGATAGAAAACTAGAAACAAAATGCACCGTGACACAAAGTTCTCCTAAACCCGATCCTTTATATTCCTTTGCTTCAAGTGGCTCTTAGGGTTTTAAGACAAAGTATGGAACATAAGAATGTTGCTTACAAATTCGATCATTAACCCGGAGGTTCTTCTTCTACTTATAAAATGTAGAAGGGAAAGTACAAGTGAGAAATTCAACGAATCAAATATAAACAAGAAATAAAGATGACATCTCCGCAATCATCCTCCCCTAACTCCTCAAGTGACACATCTATCACTTAACTAATAGAATTGTTCCACATAGCTTAAAGCAATGGTTCTAAAACCAATAACTTTAAAGTTTTACAATTTCATCCGGAGAACGTGGAAAATAAAGAAGAAAGAATAAAAAAGAAAGTCATGCCACCAATTGTAACATTTATATCTTCTCTTTGTTTTGATATCGAATATACTTGTCGAACATGTAATTCAAAGATCTTCCCATTTGTCTTAGCCACAACGTCCTTTTTTGTCTTGAATCGCAACAATCCTTCGTTCAACACCCCGATACACGCTTCCACATCCTCTAAGCTCGGCCCGACTTCACAATATCCGATCATACAGTGCCACCACCGGTCTGCCGATGGAATTCATCGTGAAAGGCTTAGTAGCTCCATCAATTCTCCTCTTGTACCATCGAAGAGACTCTTCCAGGAATTAGGCACTCTGTTAGGAATGATCCGTGTGTATGAAGTAACATTTCCGACCACTTCCTCATGAGTGAAAGCAATGATATTGTGCTGCAAAAGACGATGCCATACTCAAGTGCCTCGCATCCTCTCGCAAAGATAATTATGCAGATCTCCAAACGGAAAGATACCGCAAACTCCACCCCTTCTCTCGTCGATCCGCCTGTACAATTTGTTCCACAACCAACACTTCTCTTGCAACTTATTGATTTCGCCAAAGTACTCGGTTACTCTCAAAGAATCGTGTGTTCATATCTACTATGCTTGTCTACTAGTTGCTTCAACCGATCTCACAGCATCTTTCATAACCTTCAAAGCGGTGGCACACTCTCCGAGTCAGACAAAAGCTTCGATTTAATAATAAGACTTTTCTATTCGTCGATAGCTTTAACTCTAGTTACTTGCATCTTCCATCTCTTGCATCGGATGATCACTCACCGCTTTTGTCTTTGAATGGGTTGAGTGGAAGATTTAGCCACTTTGGCAATGATCTCGCATAACCGAGATACCCGCTTCAAGTTCAACTTTCTCCGTCTTTTTTTGTCAAGCCTAGGAATAGAGCATCTATCAATGTCTACGTGTCCCGCTTCAATCCTTCGTGGTGGCTTGACCGATAGGTACACCGGTTCTTTTATGTCTTCTCGCCGTGAGCTCATCCTCTTTCTTTCCTTCCGCCTGAATCGACATCTCAAAGAAACTTCTCGCCCGACTCCTCGATGATCAACCTTGAAGTTACCTTAGCAACTTTAAGTTTTCTATCTTTTCCGCATAGACTCAGGAGCAGCTGCAAGTCGTGTTCCTCCAAGTTCATTTCCACTCTAGCTTCCGAACTAATCATAAGTCAACCATTCTTAGAAATTACTTCTGAGTATGAGAAGTTGCTGAGTGTACTACTATCTCCCGCTTTGATTCCTCTCCATCAGAAACCGCTACAGTGTTATGGCTGCCATCTTTTGAATCATCCAAGAACAAAGCTCTTTCAAACTCTGCCATCTGCAACTTCAACGTTTCTTCAAGAACAAGTGCTGAACAGAGTGGTTGAGGAGAGAAGATGAATGTTGCCGGATTCAGTGGAGGAATGGCAGTGTCCTGCTGAGGTGCAACAGTCGGTGAAGTATTGGATGATGGAGAAGCCGGAACTAATGTCATAGCCGTGGAAGTGATATTCTCCTTTGATTGAGATCTTCTGTGCACTTTAATCTTCTCAGGCCTTCTGCTGCTTTCTCCTCCGTGCTTCCTCTTGAGAGAATCTCTCAGGCCTTGAAGTTGCCCATGATTTGATTCATCAATGCTTCATCGAGGCGAGATCCCATCATTAAGAACTACCAAGTATTCACCAATGCGTAGACATTTCCTCAATCGTATGGCAACCCCCTACGTTCTCCTGAAGTACAGCTCCATCTCCTCCCATTCGATGGTATGTGTCAAGTAACATAGGCCCATCATCTCTAAGATCCACAGTATCCATGCTAATCCAAAGTCAAACACTTGTCGTGCTAATAATAGCTTGCTTGAAATCCTTCTTTCTAACCTCGTACTCACTTTTGCACTTCATCTAAACCCTCTAATGAAAGCACATGTGAGTACTCCCGAGAGATCGCCTTCCCGGCTACTCCAAATGGATCGAAGTTCACCTAGTGTTGTGAAGAACTCTTGTTCGTACTCGATAACATTTCCGCTTCCAATCCTCGGGCTTTATAAATGCTCCTGAAGCTATAATGGCCCACAATGATTGGGAAAAGCCCGTAGACTTGTGCCGCTTGACCGAAAGTCGTGCATCTCCACAAGTTGTCTGCTCACTCACATGGTGACCAATCTATCATTCGGATATCTCAAGCAGCTTAACCGGTTCTTTAGAAAAGCCGGTGACCCCGAGGTATGTGAAATACGTAAACCGAATGAAGAGTGCCAATTCTGATACAACTTCCCACGCTTCGCTCACCTGTTGGCCTTCGTGTCCCCTCGTCCAACTCCGCAAAATGAATTCGTAGAAGAATCCATCGTTGACCACTTTGAAATCTTCACCGCACGTAGGTACAGAAGTCGTGGGTAGCACTCGAAAATGGGGTCCTTGGAAAGAACACCACATCTATCCAGCTTGGAGAAGATGCCTTGTGAAGCTGCTGTGTATACCAAATAAGAAGTCATTTTGAAGCTGAAAGTATATTTCACGTTTCGGAGTTGCTCACCAATGTTGTCACTAATGATTTCTGACCAATTGATTATTGAATCAGCCTTGTTGATTTCAATGATCCTGATGAAAGCATACATCCATGTACGGAAAGTGTGAGTGTTTGCTTCGCCATTTATCCTGCATAACAATTTGGCAATATCATCTACCTCTTGTACTAGATTGGACCGCAGAAGAGTTCTTGGGAACTTGGAAGGAGATCTAAGCTTCTTCATGTATTTGCTGTTCATTATGTTCACGCAGTCAACTCTATGCTTCTCCCACCTGCTGCCGGCATCCTGAATGCTAATAGAAGTCACCACCTTTCGTGCCGGAATCTTCAAACAATAATTGATGAACTGTGCGTCCAACCGAATTATTGTCTTCCTCAGTAGCATCTTGATTGATCTAGATGATGGATGGTAAGACCTAGCGCACTCCATAACGAACTCTGCAAATCGGGCTGTATGGAAACGCTGCACTTGAATAATTCCACCGCTTTTAATCGCACGCATGAGGAAGTCTTCCTGCTCTCGATCTGTAATCAATTCTAAAGAGGTTCCAACCTAGATCTGTGTCTCCAATGTCTCTGTGAATTTGGAAATGATGCATGACTTTGTTGTCTTTTTCATCCTTATTTGCCATGGTCAAGTCTATCTTTGTCTCAACAATTTTTTTCTCCTTATTTGGCCGGAATTCTTTAAAACTGCACAGATCTCGGATAATTCTTCGATTCGTGAGGATATATTCAATGTATTGACATTGATTTAAGCTCCATTTCTTTTATAAAGCACCGCAATGAATTCTTGCCATTAATTCGGATAAAGATGGCAACCGAAACATGAACAAGGATTTTAATCATAAAATCTGCATAATTCAAGTCTATCGCTTCTAAAATTTGATGTTTTATTTGCATGCAAAGCAAACATGAATTTTACCAACTTTCCTGAGCACTCAGTATCACTTATGCAAACGATTATCCGGACACAAAATCAATCTCTTTCAACCTATGCGCCAAAATTGGAAGTTTTTAGCATTAATTACACTTTCTTCTGAGCAAAAATCCTCTCCAAATGGGGCACACTTTTTGTCTAGGCTGCACTTCTCTGCTTTTGAATTAATTAATTCATCCTTATGGCAGCCCCTGCTTATATAATCCTCATAATTCTATAATTAATTAATGTCTTTCCTATTTCTCGCAATTAATTAATTATGTAATAAGCTTTATTCTTCAAATGGGGTGCCTATTTTGTGTATGCTCATGGCTGCCATTAAACAAATTAAATTTATATAATTTTAGACTTCTGCTTCAGCTTAACTCAAGCCTCACAAAGATGCTTTGACCTTAGCCACCTAAATTAGGAATTAATTAAATCATTTAATACTTAAAAAGTATTATTTCTTTCCCAAATGGGGCACACTTTTTTTGACATGAAGGGGGCTGCATTAAATAAATAATATTTATTTAATTTTAGAGTAGTCTATTTTCAACTTCGTTTTGTTCACTTTTCTTTGTTGACTTTTCCACAATCTTGGGTGCCAAATTGGAAGAGAAATTAATTAAATTAATTAATTTAAGGCTACCTTTCTTTCCCTAAAGGGGTCGCACTTTTGGCATAAGAGATTTCTATTTTTAAAAGGCGATGACAATGAGATTATTACCTGCCCGCAAGACAACCCCTGAAAATCCCATGATTCACTTAAGTCGTTGACTTTCATAATGGGATTATTTACCTGCAAGGCAGCAATAAAATCCCATGATTCACTTAAGTGATTATTCTTTTATTCCACAATGAGAATTTTTACCTGCCAGTGGCGGGTAAGAAATTCTTGCCTCGCTGTTGTCTCTAATTTTCCCATCAGTGACTTAAGTGGCGTTGCTTCCATGGGAAAAGTACCGCTGGCGTGTACACAATTCCCACCGCCCGTTGCTTCCAAAATCCCATGATCCACGCCAAACCCTCTTTTTCCAAAAATGTGGCCAACCCAGAAGAATCTTTTTGGTGCACGACTTTGTCTTTTCCAAGAGAACTAGACCTTTGATGGCGAATTCCTTCTGGCACAACGTGCGTATGTGATCTCCAGATACTCCAAGCCAAGAATCAGGCCAAACCGACAAAGGAATTGATCCGAGAGAAATTTCACGTAAAACGAAACATGAAAACACAAAAACACAAAACGCTGCTTAAGTCACAAATAAAGCCTGTAATGTATTCCAGTTAAAACCCTACCGTATATGGGAATAATGACATGTGCGATCACAACAGGTGAAACCGAGCACAAATTGCCTCAAACGGGCTCAAAATAATTAAATACAAATTTCCATGCAGTAAATCCCACTTACGTAATATAACAATTTTGGGCATCCGGATATTTGGCGAAAAGGGCTAATATGGCTCCTTGGGAATATGTTGACATAATACAGAACTTTCCGCAATAAAAACACAAAACGACTCATTATATTAAAAGTACAATTTTTTTTTGAATAGGGTAGTCTCATATTTCAGGATGAAATCTGGGACACCAGTTGTGCTTTGTCAGACTTCTTTGCTTGAATTTTTAAGTGCACATTTAACTACACAATATTTTTATAATGGAATTGAAATGTTGGATGGGTTTTTTCAAATCACCTCCTTCGTTATAAAGCTTGTTTTTTCCTTTACTTTGTGAAGTTTCACATTTTCCCTTCTTTGCAAAGATGCATGCTTGTCCATTTACCTCTTGTGCACCTTTTTCTCACCTTCATCAGGAACCATTCTTTTTCAATGGCTTGCTTGCCAACTCAACATGAACCTCTTACATGGTTCTTCAACTTAAACCTTTTTAGTTACCTTTACGACCAAAATTTTGCATTGGTGAAAGTTTGTGCACCCAACCAAAATGTTGGCTATACGAACTCGCAAAATCAAATTTGTTCACAACTTTTGTGAAGAGGCTTACACATCTAGTAGAGGTCCCGAAGCACCTATGCTCAACTTGTTCGATTGGACTTTCCTTCTAAATCTCCTTTATTTCTATAATTAAACGTTGAATAGCTAATCACATTTATAGCCACTATGTTGTTCTATTTCATTTTTGGCCAAGCTGATCTTTTTGTTGCAATCCTTTTCGATCACTCTAAGTAGGGCTTCAACCGAATTTCATTCAAAGCAACACTTCTTTATTTAGTCTGAGCAACTTCGCATGCACTAGTTCCCAAGACAGAGTGTATGATGTCGGGTCACATCCATCTTATGTGTAGTGCATCATGTAGCATGAATCGTATACAAGTACTTTAACACCCTAATGCAAAATATTTTGATTGATGTGATTGCCATACCACATTGCCTTTTTTGAACCCTTTGAGCTCGCCGAGCCAATAATTTGTCCTCGCTCTAGCTTCATTAGTTCATTGAGGTGTTCCTTGAGCGATGTATCGTCATCTAGTGCAACCTACACGAGAAGACATTAGGAACTCCACTGGAAGTACTACATCTATTCCAAGCACCCAATGCATGTGTTTTCCATTTCAATTGGTTATCGGTTGTCATATATGCCCATAACACTACCAAGACATGATCATCCTCGTCCTTACATCCAAATTCGCAAATTTTTGTTAGTGTTGTTCCCAGGATCTTGTTGAAATCTTCCACAATATTGTTCGCTTGGGGATTATAGGGAGTACTTTTGTGATGCACGATGTAGAATTCCCTTTGTAGTATGCACACTGTCTTTACCATGGAATGTGAGCCCCATCATCCCATAAGGATTACAATGTGGTCGCATGGTGCGATCCTAGGTGGGAATAGCTTCTACCTACCCCTATGAGATAGGTCGTTGTGGTAGTGATGTAATGTGCTGAACTTCTTTTTGTAGGTGGGTTTATAGGTCCACGAAATGCATCTGTCCATTTTTCACAAGACTCTCGTGCAAAAATATACGTATCAAGGGCATCTTGTCTCATATCCTTGAGGTCAGCAAAGCTTTTGGCATATATCACACCTTTGTGCATAGTATTGAGCATAGTTTACATACTCGGCAAGTACTTGCCAAGCCTCGCGAGCACTCACCCAAATTATCCCTCGATGAGTATTCACCAAGAAAGCTTAGGAGTTTGTGTTCTCGAGTTTGGGCGAGTGTTTGAGAGTACTCGCCAATGTTGGGGCAATGCTCACCAATACTCATTTGATACTATATTTTGTATAAAATTTAATTTTATAAAAATTAAAGTATTTTTAAGTTGAGTATCACGAGTCAATTTTCTTTTGGTCTGCTGCATACTTGCCAAGTACGAGTATGTGAACTATGGTATTGAGTGTCCTTATGCAAGCTAGGCCATCACAATCCCGCAAACAAGATATATATGTGGTTGCTTGTCCCGCATACTCACCTTTTGTAATGACTCCATTTCATTCATGTATTACTTTACACTCTTGTTTGATTATATATCTTAGCACCTTATCGCACCCAAGTTTCTACAACCATCCTTCGATCAATCGGTAGGGCACAACCCTCAACACAAGTTTCTTTGTTTTAATAGCCTATTCTCCCACGCAACTCCAAAAGCAAAAAGATAGCTATCTATGCCAAATCTTTAGGGATTTTTCGCACATGAAAAATTTGTGCATCAAGTTAGAGCATCTTGGGTCAAGCACGCATCCTACCGTGGTTATGTGTGACAAATGATCCAGCCCACAATTTTCTTTACGTGGCTTTTCTACAACCTTGAATCAAACTCTTAAAAGAAGAGAAGTCAACAACAAATGCACCAATGCAACATTGGCTTGTTTACGAAGTATTTCAAGGCTTCATGATCCAAGTAAAACTCAAATGTTGTTGCTAAGAGATATTAGCGAAACTTTTACAAGACATAGATCGCTGCCAAGGCTTTATGCAGTCATCATAGTGTTCTTTCAATTGGCTTGAGATAGCTTTTGGCTTGCGAAATAAATGGGGTCATTGATAATACCTTCCCTAGGCTACATGAGAATGGCACCAATTACAATTCTAGAAGCATCCACATGAATGCGGGAGGGACTTTTCTCGACATGGAAACCGTAGAATCAATGCACTTTCCACCACCTCCTCGAGAGTCTCAAATGCTTCTTGTTGCCACTTCGTCCACACAAAAGGACCATCTTTCAATAGATCTTCTCGTAGGCCCCACAATATGTATGTGGTTCCCGATGAACTAGCTTATATGTTCTAAGAAAGCATGCACCTCCTTCTACATGTGCAATGCCTCTAGCTGCAATGTAATGGAAATATTTGTTGGGTCAATGAGTATGCTTTCTTTGAGGTGACATGTTTGAGCATTGTGTCGAATAATGTAGGGAATACACATTTCTTTAGATTTAGTGAGATTTGTAGTTGTCTTGATCTCATGAGCATTAGGTGTAAACATTGGCAATGGTCTTTCAAAAGGCCATACACTGTCCAATTGTCTACATATACTGGAGGAACTTATGAATCAAGTCCTCAAGGATTCTACTACTATGCTTGAAAACATAGTCGGTGCGTTCTTTAGCCCAAAAGGCATGACATTATAGGAAAATGATCTCTACAGTATTGTAAATGTTGCCTTTTCTTTGTCATCCTCTACGACTTGTATTTGATGGTATTTGAAAAAGCCATCAGTGAAAGTGTATACCTTGTGACATGTGAATCACTATGCTTGAAAACATAGCTGGTGCATTCTTTAGCCCAATAGGCACGACATTATGGGCAAATGATTGCTATTGTTGCAAATGTTGCCTTTTCGTTGTCCTCCTTTGCATGACATGTACTTGATGGTATCTAGAAAAACCATCGTGAAAGTATATAACTCGCAACCAATGACACCCATCAAGGCCCCTTCCATGAATGGTGTTGGGAAAGGACCTATTACACAAGTTATATTTAGTGTGTGGAACACAAAAATCCTAATCCTTTCATCCTCGTTGATGTTGATAACCATTGGACTTACCCAATCAAAATCTTCAATAGAGAAATAACTTCTCCGCCCAACATCTTGCAAGCAGCTCCACCTTTGCACACATGTTGTGCTTCATCCGATGGGGTCTCTTCTTAATTAGTTTTGTGTTATTGTGAAAACTTTGTTCATTTTCCCAAGGGAGTTATGTACTTTGTTCATCCATCTCAGCTCCTACGAAACAAGTCTTGAAATTCCCTTAAAGAACCCAATGAAGTGTGTTGTCTTTGCATCTAACAAATAATTCCCAATTTCGTGATCGTGGGCTCCTCTTCCTTTAAGGTCGTTAATTAATTGTCTTGTACATACTCCTTTGGGTGATTGGTTGGTTATTCAATGTAGTTGGCTTCCTTATCCCCTCTCCTCTTCTTGCTTGTATTGCTAAGGGTTTGATTTGAATCGTTGAAACAATTACTTCATGCTATACTAGTGCTCCCGAATATCTCTCCAATGTAGTCTTGCATCTCGTGCATCATTGTGAAGAATGGTTTGCGTCATCAATTTGAGTTGTTCATTCAGGCGTGATTCTTCCATTGCTTGGATTGAAATTGTTTGCCATAAGTTCTATCGCAATTGTTCCCACCTGATCTTCTCCCGTTTAGTTTGGCTATAGATGTGTATCTTGCACACATCTATGACTCTAATGTGCTGTTAAAGGTATGAGGCCATAGCCTCTTGGGTAGGGCTAAAGAGTCTTGTTGCCAAGCCTCATCGCATACCCTCAAGTGTTTAGCCAACTTATACATTTTTGGAGCTCCTTCCCCTTTTTCCATTAAATTTGATTACCCATGTCCTCCTCAGTAGTAATGTTGGGAGATGCAAACCATGTGGAAGCCACCAACAAGACATTTGTAATTTTGGTAGAGCTTTTACATAATTAACTTAGTAATTTTTCACACCGTAAACCCTTCATTATGATTCAATAAAATTGTTTACAAATATATAGGTGTAAAATCTCCTTGTAAAAGGAGTCATACCTTATTCTCAAATCCCACAAATTTCTCTAACATATTAACAAATTTCTCTCTGATTTCACATAACGACAGACACCCTAAATATTAATATTTTATAATAAATCATAATAGAATATTTCATCCACATAATATTTTAATGTGCGCATTAAATAATTAATTCCAAACGTTTCCCCCCTTTGTGCAAACAAGAGGAGTAAGCACACCACAAGAATTGAAACAAAAACACATGTCCATACATGCTCTAGGTCTGCATTATGCTACTCAATGTTTGTTACACGTGATCACCTACATACAAGATCTTAACAGTTCCCGATTTTACTTCCAGTGAATGCTTGGGCTTTTCACTGGCCAGCCATATACTTCCAAAGATCACGCACATACGAGAACTCAATAGTTCTCACTTTCACTTCCAATGAGTGATGGGTTTCACTCCGGCCAATCGTTGCAAAAGTACAAAACAAAAACATAGAGTAGACATCTTCTCTCCTATTCGCCTTTGTAGTTATCACATCATATACAAAAACAAGAAAATAAAGGCTGAGCATCTGGTCCTCATTATTGCGTAGATGCAGCCACCATTTTGGATCATTGCCACCAAATAGTAAAACAATACAAGACGGTCACCATTGCCACTTGCAAAGTGATCCTAACATTAGTCAGTTTGGCACTGATTGGTTTGCCACTACTTCATTTTCGCGGCCTTGTCGCTAGTAGTCAAGCGAAAGGTTGCTTATTGCCCTCCAACCTCTAGTGCCTTCGTCCTCCGGTGGAATTCTTCTTACTCAACGAGTTTGGATTTGAGGCTCATTTTCATGTCATTTTTAATGGATAAAATCTCCCCATAGCTTTGACACACTCATTTATTTGGACGCGGGTTCACTGGATATTACGTCCGTTACAAATATATATAGCGATGACACTTGCTTTATTTATAGACATACACTTAGATTACTCAAAATGTATCTATTAACACCTACCACTATATAATAAAGGATTTTATAAATCCACAACAAGACACTTAACAAATTAAAACCACGTATTTGACTAAAGACAATATTACTAATTGACTAAATATTAAATAGATAGAAAATTCTAATATCTTAGCCTTAATATAAGATTTATCAAGTAAAGGCCTCACTCCATGCTAACGTTCAAGATAATGGAGATGAACAAAATAAATGTGGTCCTTCAAATGCCAGATTCACAGTCCACGGTAATAGAGAAGCCGAGAATGTTGATGCACATGGGGAACTGTGAGACAAATGCCCCCTTTGGAGGCAATAACAGATCTACACGAACTACTCTGGCTCAAGCAAATGGTATGAATGAACAACACATCCAACGCATACAAGAATGCCATAAGGTAGATTGAATAAGGGAGATTAGAATTCATAGGTAGCCTCCATGGGCTCATTAGTTCAAAGAGTAATTTCTCAGTTTTTTGGTGCAGCGTCTTCTTTTCTATGTCTTTGTTTGCCTTGACCTCCATTGCTGCCTTTAAGGATATTGAGTGAACAACAATGTCCTAGATCTTGTGGGTTAAACCATAATCTATATGAGACAGATCTTGGCAACAATCTTCCACCACAGTAGCAGCTGGGTGATTTCCCACACTTTTGGCTACACTCATCTCACTATCAACCGTCATTTCAATGGCATAAAATTCCATATTTTTGACAATCTAACAAATAATTCTGGGAAATTTTCATAATAACAATTATTTCTTTTGGAACTCAAATCTAGCATGCCAAGCTTGAATATTCCTTATGAGAGGAGATATTAATTGTGTACTTCACTTATCAACACAAACAATCTCCTTTGACTACAATATCAAAGATCTCACTGCCACCTAAATTCGATAGATCTTGTTGTTTAGTGATTAAATGTAACAAATGCACAAGAAGATGCAGTCTTGTGCAATAACTAATACAGATCAGTAGTGCCACAAAGCTATGGATTCACGCACATTTCTACAACCTTAACTGAGCCCAACACAAATAATAATATATGCTAATGTAATCTTCTCACATCAACAAAACTCCATATACTGGGCAAGAATGCATATGCAAAAGTGCCCCTTTTACCATATAATTCTCCATATTAAACTTGCTCTAAGACCAAATGTATAATTGATAGAGCATTTACAAATTAACTTAGTTATTTTTCACACCATAAACTCTTCATTATGGTTCAATAAGATTGTTTACAAGTATATAGGTGTAAAATCTCCTTGTAATAAGGATTCATACCTTATTCTCAAATCCCACAAATCTCTCTAACATGCTAACAAATTTCTCTTTGTTTTCTAGTGTGATTGTTACTCACATAACAACACACACCCTAAATATTAATATTCTATAAAAAATCATAATAGAATATTTCACCCACATAATATTCTAATTTACGCACCACATTATTAATTTCTAACAATGTTGTACTACACAAGGTGTGGGCTAATGTAGTCACCCTTTCTTGTTGTGGAAAACATGCCTCAATCATCTATGTAGACTTGTGTGCAAGTGGATCCATCAAATCTTGAGAGATTTTCCAAATGTCCTCGGCTTACCCAAAGCACTTCTTTGTACCTACATAGCAAGTGGTGCCCATTTTTGTGCACCTTGGGGTGTTGTGGCTTTTCCTTGTTCCCTTTCTAAAGTTTTGTGCTCCAAGAATGCTCATTTTCTTGCCCCTAAAATCCAATGATTACAACTCATCATATTTCAAAGTTAATGCATCTTGACTACAAGTACTCCATAATGACTCCATGAGAGACTTTTCCCAAAGACGAATGCCTATTTGAGCCCTCAGGTGTCCCCGCATTTCATCCCGAAATCGAGACTACCCTATTCAAAAAAATTTCGTACTTTTAAAATAATGGGTCGCTTTGTGTTTTTATTGCCAAATTTTTTTGCATTGTATCAAGATATTCCTAAGGAGCCATATTAGCCATTTTCGCCATTTTCGCCAAATATCCGGATGCCCAAAATTGTTATATTTTTTGTCGTTGGGATTTGCTCATCAGAAATTTGTATTTAATTATTTTGAGCCCTGCTTTGAGGCAATTTGTGCTCCGGTTTAACCCTATTGTGATCGTACATGTCATTATTCCCATATACCAAAGAGGGTTTAACTAGGAATGCATTATGGGCTTTATTTGTAATTTCGACAACGTTTTGTGTTTTTGTGTTTTCCGCTTCGCTTTCTCGTGAAATTTCTCTCGATCAATTCCTTTGCGGTTTGGCTTGAGTCTTTGCCCGGAGTATCTAGAGATCACCCATGCACATCAGTGCCGAAGGAATTCATCTAAGTCCGATTCTCTTGGAAAAGATGAAGTCATGCACCAAAAGCTTCTTCTCATACTGGGCCGTATTTTTGGAAAAAGAAGGTTTGAAGTGGATCATGGGATTTTTGGAAGCGAGAAGAGGCGTGAGAATTTCTTACTTGCCTTGCAGGTAAAAATTCCCATTGTGGAATAAAAGAAAAATCACTTAAGTGAATCATGAGATTTTATTGTCTCGCTTGCAGCAGGTAAATAATCCCATTATGAAAGTCAAACAACTTAAATGAATCATGGGATTTTCAAGCTGCCTTGCAGGTAAATAATCCCATTTCCAATTGACTTTTAAAAATAGAAATTCCTTATTCCAAAAGTGCAACCCCTTTAGGGAAAGAAAGACAACCTTAAATTAATTAATTTAATTAATTTCTTCTCTAATTTTGGCGCCTGTGCTTGGGGAAAAGTCAACAAATAAAAGTGGACAAAAGGAAGTTGAAAATAGATCGTTTCTAAAATTAAATAAATATTATTTATTTAATGCAGCCCCTTCATGTCAAAAAGTGCGCCCCATTTGGGAGAGAAATAATATTTTTTTAATTATTAAATGATTTAATTAATTCCTATTTTCAGTGGCTAAGGTCAAAGCATACTGTGAGGCTTGAGTTAACTGGAAGCAGAAGTCTAAAATTATATAAATTTAATTTATTTAATGACAGCCATGAGCATGCACAAAATAGGCGCCCCATTTGAAGAGTAAAGCTTATTAAATAATTAATTAATTGTCAGGAATAGGAAAGACATTAATTAATTATAGAATTATGAGGATTATATAAGCAGGGGCTGCCATAAAGATGAATTAATTAATTCAAAAGCAGAGAAGTGCAGCCTAGACAAAAAGTGCGCCCCATTTGGAGAGGATTTTTGCTCAGAAGGTGTAATTAATGCTGAAAGCTTCCAATTTTGGCGCATAGGTTGAAGGAGGTTGATTTGTGTCTGGATAATTGTTTGCATAAGTGATACAGGTGCTCAGGTGAAGTTGGTAAAATTCATGCTTGCTTTGCATGCAAATAAAACATCAATTTTTGGGGCAGCAAGCTTGAATTATGCAGATTTTTATGATTAAAATCCACTGTTCATGTTTCGGTTGCCATCTTTGTCTGAATTAATCACAGAATTCATTACAGGTGCTTTATAAGAGAAAGGGAGCTTAAATCAATGTCCAATACATTGAATATATCCTCTGAATCAAGAATTATTCAGATCTGCACTTTTGCTTTAAAGAATTCCGGCCGAATAAGGAGAAAAAAATTGTTCAGACAAAGATAGACATAGCCATGGCAAATAGGGATGAAAAAGAAAGCACAACGGAGTCATGCATCACTTCCAAATTCACAGACATTGGAGACAGATCTAGGTTTGGAACCTCTTTCCGAATTGATTAATAGATCCAGAGCAAGGAAGACTTCCCTCATGCGTGCGATTAAAAGCGCAAGGGAATTATTCGAGCTGCAGCGTTTCCATACACATCCCGGGCTTGCTGCCGCAGTTCGTTATGGAGTGCGATAGGTCTTACAATCCATCATCCAGATTAGTCCAAGATGCTATAGGGAAGACAATAATTCGGTTGGATGCACAGCTCATCAATTATTGTTTGAAGATTCCAAAGCACGGAAGGTGGTGACTTCTATTAGCATTCGGATGCCAAAGAGCAGGGGGAGAAGCATAGAGTTGATCGCGTGAACATAATGAACAATGATACATGAAGAAGCCCTAGATCTCCTTCCAAGTTCCCAAGAACTCTTTTGCGGTCCAATCTGGTACAAGAGGTAGATGATATTGCCAAATTGTTATGCAGGATAAATGGCGAAGTGAACGCTCACACTTTCCGTACATGGATGTATGCTTTCATCAGGACCATTGAAATCAACAAGGCTGATTCAATAATCAATTGGTCAGAAATCATTAGCGACAACATTGGTGAGCAACTTCTGGAACGTGAAGCGTACTTTCAGCTTCAAAATGACTTCTTATTTGGTATACGCAACAGCTTCACAAGGCATCTTCTCCAAGCTGGATAGATGTGGTGTTCTTTCCAAGGACCCCATTTTCGAGTGCTACCCACAACTTACTGTACCTGCGTGCAGGAAAGATTTCAAAGTGGTCAACGATGGATTCTTCTACGAATTCATTTGCAGTGACAGGACCAAGGCCAACAGGTGAGCAAGGAAGCGTGGGAAGTTGTATTCGAAATTGCACTCTTCATTCGGTTTGCGTATTTCACATACCTCGTGGTTACTGGCTTTTCTGGAGAACCGGTTAAGCTGCCCAAATATCTGAATGATAGATTGGTCACCATGGAGCTGAGCAGACAACTTGTGGAGATGCACGACTTTCAGTCGAAACGGCACAAGTCTACGGGCTTTTTCCCAATCATTGTGGCCATTATAGCTTCCAGAGCATTCATAAAGCTCGAGGATCAAGCGGAAATGGTATCCGAGTATGAATAAGAGTTCTTCACAACACGACCGAACTTCGATCCATTCGGAGTAGCCAGAAGGCGATCTCAGAGTACTCACATGTGCTTTCATTAGAGGGTTTCTAGATGAAGTGCAAAAGTGAGTACAAGGTTAGAAAGAAGGATTTCAAAGCAAGCTATTAAGCACGACAAGTGTTTGACTTTGGATTAGCATGGATACTTGTGGATCTTAGAGATGATGGGCTTGTGTTACTTGACACATACCATCGAATGGGAGGAGATAGAGCCGTACTTTAGGAGAACGTAGGGGGCTGCCATACGATTGAGGAAAGGTCTCACATTTGCTCTTGTGAATACTTCAAACTGGTTGCTTACGAAGGGATACTACCTTCGATGAAGCATTGATGAATCAAATCACGGAACTTCGGCACAGGAGATTCTCTCAAGAGGAAGCACGGAGGAGAAAACAATGTAATGTTTGAGAAGATTAAAGTGCACGAGTGTCTCAATCAAAGGAGAAAATCACTTCCACGGCTATGACATTAGTTTCGGCTTCTCCAAAGATCTAGTACTTCACCGATCACAGCACCTCGAGACATTGCCATTCCTCCACCGAATCCAAGAACATTCATCTTCTCTCCTCAAACCACTCCGTTCAAAGACTTGTTCCTAAGAAACGTTGAAGCTGTAGATGGTAGAGTTTGAAAGAGCTTTGTCCTTGGATGATTCAGAAGATGGCAGCCATAACACTATAGCGGTTTCTGATGGAGAGGAATCAGAGCGGGAGATAGTAGTACACTCAACAATTTCTCATTCTCCGAGAAGTAATTTCTAAGAATGGTTGGCTTCGTAGTTGGTTCCAGAAGCTAGAGTGGAAATGAACTTGGAGGAACACGACTTGTAGATGCTCCTGAGTGTAGGCGGAAAAGACAGAAAACTTAAAGTTGCTAAGGTAACTTCAAGGTTGATCATCGAGGAGTCGGGCGTAAGTTTGTCGAGATGTCGGGCCATGCGGAAGGGAAGAAAGAGGATGAGCTCACGGCAGAAGACATAACAATAACCAGAGTACTTATCGGTCAAGCCACCACAAGAAGAATCAAGCAGGGACACGAGACATTGATAGATGCTCTATTCCTTAGGCTTGACAAAGAAAAGGCGGAGAAAGTTGAACTTCGTAAGGGTATCTCAACAAGTGCGAGATCATCAGCAAGGTTTCTAAATCTTCCACTCACCCATTTCAAAGACAAAAGGTGTGAGTGATCATCCGATGTAGGAGATGGAAGATGCAAGTAACCAAAGTTAAAGCTTTCAACGAATGGAAAAGTCCGATTATTCGTCAAGCTTTTGTAGACAACCTCGAGAGGTGCTGCCCGCCCGCTCAAGGTTATGAAAGATGCAGCAGATTAGTCAAGCAACCGGTGACAAGCATAGTAGATATGAACACAATTGTTGAGAATAACTCGAGTACTTTGGCCTAATCAATAAGTCGTCGAGAAGTGTTGATTGCGGATGCAGTTATGACTGACAGGATCGGTCGAGAAGGGGAAGCAGTGGAGTTTGCAGATCTTTCCGCTTGGAGATCTGCACTATCTTCTGCCGCAGAGGATGCAGACACTGAGAGTATGGCATCGTCTTTACCGCATAATATCATTGTTTTCACTCATGAGGAAGTGGTCGGAAATGTTACTTTATACACACGGATCATTCCTAGCAAAGTGCTTAATTCCTTGGAAGAGTTTCTTCTGATGGTACAAGGGAGAATTGATGGAGCTACTAAGCCTTTCACAATGAATTCCATCAAAGAAATCGGTGGTACCGCATGATGGATATTGTGAAGTTCGGGCCGAGCTTGAGGATGTGGAAGCGTGTATCGGGGTGTCAGTGTCACGGGATTGTTGCAGCTTCAAGACAAAAAAAGGATGTCATGTGGCTAAGACAAATGGGAAGATGCTGAATTACATGTTCGACAAGTATATTCAGTATTAGAACAAAGAGAAGATATAAATGTTACAGCTGGCATGACTTTCTTTTTTTATTCTTTCTTCTTCTATTTTCCACGTTCCTGGATGAAATTGTAAAACTTTAAAGTTATTGGTTTTGAAACCATTGCTTTAAGTTATGTGGAACGATTCTATTAGTTAAGTGATAGATGTGTCACTTGAGGAGAAGTTAGAGGAGGATGATTGCCAGATGTCATCTTTACTTCTTATTTATGTTTCAGTTCAGTTGAGTTTCCCATTTGTACTTTCCCTTTTACATTCTATAAGTAGAAGAAGAACCTCCGGGTTAATGATCGAATTTGTAAGTAGCATTCTTGTGTTCCAGACTTTGTGCTGAAACCCCGAGAGCCACTTGAAGCAAAGGAATATAAAGGAGTAGATTTCCGAAGAACTTTGTGTCACGGTGCATTTTGTTTCTAGCTTTCTATCTTAAATTTTCGAATAAACTGTGTTATTTTAGATCTAGATCTGGAGTTGCCTTTGCTTATAATTTTGTGTGTTGATATCTATTCGCTTTTTTATGTGCATGCAATCAACTCATTATCTATTGATTGGGTTGCATATCTTCCCATTTCTTCCCGTGTTTTTATTATTCCCTTCTATAAATATTTCCTTTCTTAAACAATCACTTACTTGTCACAGTAACTATACAACTATGGTTCATGAGTTGAATAGTTAAAGTAAAACCCCCATATAGATACTAGCATATTTTAATTGACAAATCTAACACGGGAGCCTCACCGGTAAATGAGGGAGATTTATCTCATGACTCTGTAAGTTTTCAGCTATGCAGAAAATCTAGCCAACAAGCCCTTTTGTGGCTTGTTTAGATCGTCGATAGATATTTTAGGGTTTCAGAACGGACATAAACAATTCTTTTGGTCAAGATTTTGCATTATTTGTTTCATATATGACTTTCTTTGGTCTCTTTTAACCCCTATGAGATTCTCTACATTCTCTTGACAATATTCACTCTCTACGTGCTTTGAGAGCATCCATTCATTACCATTATATTTGAAATTGGTATTGGTCATTTGTTGAGCCTACTTTCTTTGGCGTGCACTATGAGTATTGTGGTTTCCTTGTCCTACTTCTTTGCTATCTGCGCTACTATCACCTCTCATATAGTCATTTTGCACATTGAAGGAAAGGTTCTCTTGAGGAACCTCTCTCATTTGTTAAAATCAAAGATCCTTCGTCCTTCCTCCGCTCAGCCAAGGTTACTTGGAAACAAGTTTGAAGAGCATCTACATACCTTTTTTGGATCTAAATATGAAGGCACTTTGACATCAAATTGAAATTTATTGCTTTCTCTTATATATGCTGCTAAGTTAGATTCTTACATGCTTTTCTATTTCTCCATTTTGAATCATGTTTATTATTTATAGCATACATATCTTAGTTTCTATTTCTAGATCTTCAGTAGTTTCTAATATTAACTTTTAAATAAAAACTTGTTTCAGGCTTTCTAGAATAGTATCTTTGTTCATTGCCTCTAGGTAATGCAAGTCAACAAAATGGATAGTTGTTAGAGGCCTGTAGTGAGCTGTATTTGTGTTTAGTGTTTGTTTTCCTGTCTTTGCCAGACCTATTGCAGGTATTTGGATTCTTCCATCTACAGCTGCAACTGATGTGTATTGCCCCTTTATACAGCCATTACCGCACGGTTCTAGTGACATCTTAGTCTTCTTGGATCCAACATTCTCATGCATTTATAGTGGTGTATGAGGAAAACATACCACTCTTCCAAAGTGCATGAGAACACCATCATCAATAGGATAAAAATATTCCTTATCCAAGCTGTTATGTTGTAGACATGGTTGAGATCGTCTTTCACATACACACATTCTACATACACTTACCCATGGTGGTTATTTAGGGGGATGACCACCATTTGTTATCCATTCTCAAATCTCATATAGCAATGTTTGAAGCACATTTTGGCATTATTCTCGTACCACAATGGCCTTCCAAACAATTTAAGATAGTTATTTGCCTTTGCTAGCTCAATCACCTCAAAGTTGGCGGTGAACTTGACTCCAACGATGTTTACCTCAGATTGTGTAAATACCAAGTAATTGCATGCCGGTCTTATTTGTCATGAACAAAACATGGGGGAAGGTTGCAGGGAGGGTTCCTCATTTTTATTCGAGCCTCCTTTGTAAGAATGTTTATGTCAAATCGACCGACACTGATGGTTGCAACTATATTAACCCATGATCACAAGATGTATTGCAAATCGCTCTAATTTCTTTGGGTTCTCCACCATGTGTTTGCACCTTGCACATGCTCTTCAAAAGCCAAGTCTTCAACTCACTTGTAAACAAGAAATTGAGAATCTTTGTCAAGCCCGTCACATTTGAGGAGACTGGCTTTTTTGTTGGTTTTCCCCTATTTGCTCTCCATGTCTCCTTACAAGCTTATTGTGATTTCCGTGGCCTTAGCTAGGATCTCCTTATGCTCTTGCGCATCAAAATAGGTTTGCATTGTCACTTTTGGTGCAAGTCGTACCTTTTCCTTTTGTTTGATTGGGCATCATCTTCACCGAAGTGATCTGTGTAGTCAATTTTGTAAACCGCTGATTTGTGTGTTGTATTCTTGATGTTGGGCTATTTGGATCATATTCGCACTTTTGGGTTTTATCTGTCTAAAGGATGTTACCGCAGAAACTTGTGAAATTTGTTTCCGTACTAATGCTTTGAAAAGTTGGAAACTTGGGATGATCTCTTTGATAGTGGTTTGGTGCACCATACTCATAGTAAGTTCTCTATGGTTAGCCTCTACCACATTCACTTCCTTTGTGCCCATAACCATGGTAACCATGGTTTGCCCCATACTTAGGTGTTTGTGCCACCGATGAGGTTGTTGCCGCCTTAGATGAAGGTCCCATGCCTCACGCATTTCATTGATCACCTTGCAATCCGCAATGTTTTGCATATTCCTTTCACAAATTTTACCCCAACACTTAACATCTACCTTCGCCTTCTTCCCGTGAGGGCAAGTCCTATGGTCGTGGCTTGTCCCATGGCGGACCACATATGGATTGAGAACCATATTTATATTGCACCATGGGAAATGTCTTAAGATGCCTATCTACTTCACACTTAGTGCACCAAAGACATCTTTGGGTTTCTTTGTGTGTTTTTTTCCCACTATCTCTCTAGTTGGGTTGTTGTGCTTGCTATTTGTGTCTCCATTAATGGGTTAATACTTGTGTCAAAGATTCTAATGACCTCTATTTTTATTGTGGCCTCAAGTGCTTCTTGCGCAACTAGAAAGGTTCTTGTCGAAATGCTTTGCTTGAACAAAGCAAAAGTCCTCCTACAAACCTTTGTGCATGTTGATGTAGGTGGATATCATAAGATAACTTGATAGCAACATCTTGAAGCGTGTATTATAAGTGCACACATTTTATGAGACCTCCTACCTTATCTCCATTAATTCAACAAAGCTCTGCGACTCAAACACCGAGATATCAAATTCCTTGAGGAAGGTGTACTTAAGTTGCGTATAACACTTTGGGATATCAAACTCCTTGAGGAAGTTATACTTAAGTTGCGTATAATTTCTAGTAGTTTGATTTGGATCATACTTGCTATACCAAGTATGTGCACAACCCAATAATGCCTTGGAAAATTGGCTTGCCTTGCGCTTTAGGGCCATGAATCCTTTTGAGCGCTAGATGATTTACATTTGTGCACATGTTCGGAGGCATCCTTAGTGCTTTGATACTATGGAAACTTCATATAAATCTTGTATATGTGCTGTTATGTAAATGATGGTTGGTTGGGTTGGGTTGACCTTTCTCGCTTATGATTCCACGGACTTCGCTTTTTGAGGTTGCTTTCGTCCCTCACCTTTGCCTAGTGGGAGTGCTTGGCCTCTTGCGTGTATCACTTGTGGAAACTTGATTTATGCGGTTCCAATTGTTGTAAGTACTTTAGGCGGGGTTTGCACTGCACTCATAAAATCACCATAGGTCTCGCTTTGTCCTCTAGGGATTGCATTCATTCAAGTTATTATACTCATGTTTATACCCGCATTGACCACGTGAGGGATTTTATTAGTCACGTGTTGAGTAGCTCTTCTTATAGACCTCGTATTTGTCATGTTCACACTTCTTCGAAAGTCTTACACTCTTGGTTTTTGCGAATGCATGTGGGTTGTGACTCTAGGTAGGGTATTTTTTTCGGGTTCCTCGCTAGACTACTCTACGCTCTTCTCTCCAACCGCATCCGAATGAAATCCAAGCCTCTTCCATAGGTTGATGGTCTAGAGGTGTCATGGTCCCATGCTTCAGTCTTGTTTTTCTTCACTTCAATTGGCGTGGAGTTCCTTTGCATGAGAGCTAATCATGTGCTTGTCTTGTCCTACTTGGGTCTTCGCCGTATCCACCTAACTCAACCCTCCCCTCTTCCTTCCTGGGTCTACATCATTGAGATCACTCTTTGGCTTCTCTATAATTATAGAACATGAGCTCCCACTCCTCTTGGTCCTACATTTTGTCTTGGGTTCTCAAGGATCCACCTCCTCACCATGCCTTGCACAAGTCTGCAACCACCATACTCTTACCATCCACCTAGACCCATGCATGGAAAGGGTGGGAGGGGTTTTTCCTCTCCATTAGCAAATGCTCAAAACCCCAATCTACCAGCCAAAATGGGACTTGCTTGTTAAAATATCCTTCGGATTCATGCAAGAATTGATATCTTGCTTCGTCCAGACAAGTATAGGTTGATACTGAAAAATCCGAGGAATATCTATTAAAATCTTCTCTCCACCATACATATATTGGATGAGTCTAGACCTCGTCAATCTCTCAAAGCTTAGTAAGGTGCTCCCACTGACCAAGATTCTTCCTATGATAGATGTCCTAGACAGCCAACAACTCATGCATGAGCATGGTTGTAGATCTCTCGCTCCAACCATTTCTTCTGCCTTAAATTTCCTTGGTCTATCTCATTCTTTACAAACTACAAGGATTGCTCATCAAACAATTCCTAAACATGCTCCTAAGTGATCCGAGATGTCATTGTCTTATGGAATCTCCATCTGCTGCTGAACGGGTCCAGGCAACATAAGTATGAAGTGATGTGAAAGAAGTATGGGAAACTTGAATCAACTTCAGTGGTAGCAAAAGAAAACATGACAATCCTTCCTATATTTTTAACAATCTAAAATTCTTTAGGAAAATGAACAACGCATTGAAAGAATTGGTTTCAGCTCTTGAAAAAATGTCTTAACGGCCAAGGATTGGAAAAAGAGGCCAAAGCATTAGATGTCCTCTTGTAGTGGAAATGAGAGCCTAGAATTTTGATCTGAGATATAAATGTGGATAATGTTTTCATACAGCTGCCAACCATTCCACAATGGAACATCCTGCCTCAACATCAATCCAAACAACCTTTTCCACACACATAAGGCACACATCTCATTCTACAATTAACTTTATTTTTTTAGAAGAGATCATGAATCTACATAGTGATGGTCCTTGTCATTTATGCGGAAAGTCTACAATTTGGTTTTGCCTGTATCTCTTTTCACAAATCTTCAAAGTTGATACAAATGAATCGTTGTACATTAATTAGAAATCAGTTTTTGCATGTCTTGAAAACATGATACAATGGGGATCTTTGGTTCCCAAGAAGAGGCAACTAATTGAGGTGACAGTTCAATAGGAGAGTCTTTTACACATGCTGGTGCCAGCTAAACCTTGTCTATGTTGCATTGGACATATTGGGGCCAAGGGGATGCGACCCACATGGGGTGTGAATCAATGCCCCACCAACAATAGAGCCAATCATGTATCAGGAATGTGCTGTCAATATTTTTGTTGCCACTTGCCATGTTATTACAATTACTTATCATCTTTAGGCTAGACACTTGTGGATGGCTTTTCAAATTCTTGAGAAGATTTATCTGTTCTTCTCTTATGATTCAATTCTTCTCCTCTTTTAAGACTTCACTTATACATTATGCATCTATACATTCATCTGCTACAACACAATAGAGTAGAGCAAAGAAGGGATTCTCAACGGTTAGTTTTCCCCACATCATATAGTCATGGTATTTTGTAGTCACTTCTCCATAGTAGAGAGATCAGCATACAACTTTCCATTGTATCCTTTACACATGCAACCTGCTCTTGCATATAGGGAGTCCACACACAACCTTTGAGGCACATCCTAGTGTTGGAATATGGGGAGTCCATGCAAATTCGCTTTGTGCCTGTAAACTTCTACAGTACATATTGTCTCTGCAATCAACTAGGGCAGTATAACACAACCTTGTACACCTGAGCTGTTATATTAATTATTCTACTCATGTACAAAGTTTACATGAACACCAACAGCCACTTTTACATTATCACAGTGTTACATGGGGACACATCCTCAAGGGCCTGTCCACCATCCCCTTAAAAACAACAATATTGAACCTTAACCTTGAAAGCAACCTGAAAAGCTTTAAATAATGTTTAAATTCCTAAGTTACATTGATTAAAATTAAATATTCAGTGTCTCCAAAATTCGAGAATTTTTGCTGTCCCTCAAACCCCATCCCCCAAGATGCAGGCAATTATGCACTATATGCTTTTGTTTGCGTGTAATCTGTTATAATATGCTGCTCTCTATTCATTCACCATTCAGTTTTGTAATCATCTTTCTATAGCAATTGCTAAATGATTTGATTCCACTTACAACACATCTAAGTTCCTCATATACTCTTGGCATCAAGATCAATAAGTGAGGTCTTATCTTAGTTTTCAAGATCTAGCTTCCTTTTTCCCCTCTTAAAATTGCGTTCTCAAGGTAAGTTGGTAGCAAATTAAGCTAATATGAGTTGCTTTTTTAGATGAAACTTGCGGGTGTTTTTCTTTTCTTGTTTTTTAGGTAGATGCAGTAAATTCTTGTTTTTATTTTCTGTACTTGGAGTAAAATCTTATTTGATCAACTTTTTTACAATCATAGCGCATTTTCGAGATGGTCGGACCATTTGTGGATAGCTTGAAGTTTGATGGAGGATCTTACAGCTCCATGCCTAAAACATTTGTTAAAGAAATTACAGGCATAGCCCACATGCACAATGTCAATGTTGGCACGGGTGATTGGGCTGATCATTTACTACAGAAAGGGCCTAGTGCTTTCAGGCAATATTTGAAGGTATGCTTGCATCTCTGGTATGATATTTGCTTATTTCTCTTTAAGGAGCAAGTTTTCTTTGTTATTGCTGAAATTATGCAATGCTTATTCAGTTGCCTTGTTTTAAGTCTGTCATTACATATTGGGGACTGAATGCTTCCTCTCAAGTATGCACTTTTCTGCTTGATAGCATACGATAAGTCCTCATGGCAGGCAAGCCTTTATTATTTGGATTATGAAATCAAGGTTTTCTTCTCTTTCTTGGAGCCAATTATTTAAAGTGCTTGAGCAATGTCATGTGCTTGTGCGAATTTGAGGGTATAATGAGCAATAAGCCCTTTTCTGAATATTGATATTATGCCCCTTATTTGTTCTCTTAGGTTCAACAGACTAATGTCACGTGCTTGTGAGAATTGCAGGGTGTAATGAGCAATAATTCATTTCTAAATATTGAAATGCTGTCCCTTATTTGTTCTGTTAGGTTTAACACAAACTATCATAGTGCTATATTAAAGTTTAAAAGCATTTGTCTTATGTCATTATTCTATGCTTTGTTCACATTTCATACTACGAGGCAATTAAGTGTTTTTTATATTCTACAGGACTCTACTTGGTTCTTGGAAGGGCATTCCATTCTAGTTATCTGGTATTGTATTTGAATTGCTTTTGACTGTTCGTTGCTTGTCCTAAGTTATTAGGCACCTTAACTTTTACGTTTCTCAGTTTACTGTTGTTATATTTGATGTAAGAATTGCAAGCTTTGTAGGACTCTACTAAGATTATAAAAGTCAACTGCAAACTCATGAAAAAGAAAACTAGAAGCATATTGCTAGTCCAGCTGATACAATATCTACCGTTCTACCAAATAATTATTAGCCATCAAAGCACCAATCCAGAATGTTGAAAAGGAGTATAAGATGCAGCTCAGTTAGAATGTTTGAATACATTTCTGAGAAAAATTGAAGCCAACAACAAATATAATACAGTTCTTGTAAACTCAGTCAGATAGATTAATGAACAGAAAATCTGGAGTAACTTTAATCTCTTTCACATCATTTTCTTCACGGTTCTTTTCAGGTACTAGAGGAACATGAGGAACATGTTAACTCTTCTTGCTCGTGGGTAGGATAAACTCTTAATTTGCATATCTGGAGTTGGATAAACTTGAGCAGATCCTTCAACCTGCATATTTACAAAAATAATTCTAGTAACAGAATTAGGAGAAAGGATAGCAGCTAGGTGCATAGCTACAGACCCTGGAAACTCTTTGCAGATTCACATTGTCACACTGTCTGAGGCAGTTCGCTGGTTAATACAAGCTATTGAAGAAAACTTTGGAAAGCATCCCCTCAAAAATCTATTTATCCTTTGCCAAAGCAGTCGATCCATCATAAGAAATTGGAGGCTGCTTCAAACTGTTCTCTCTATTCTACAAATATCTTCCACGATGACTTCTGCCTGGCAAATCCCTTGCCATGGCAAAATGTTGTCTTCTCCCCATCTACCTCTGCCTCAGTCTTGATTCCAAACACCATCACTAATAAAGGCCTTTAATTCATCTTCAGTAGCCTCCAATCTTAAAGAAAGCTGTGCAAAAACAATATAACATCCAAAATCAACCTGATTTTCCTCCCTAAAATTTCTGCATTTCATTTTTGCACAAATACCAATGGATCTCATAGAACAAATCATTCAGCACTTGATTTTAAAATCAGAAAATCTATCATTTTGAATACCAGTCTGAATGTCATACAAAAAGCTATGTTACATCCTAAGAATACTTTTCTTATTTAGTCATACTTGTTACGCTATTGAAAATGCTCGACTTATAGGTTAAAATCAATCTTATAAAGGATAACACTCACTGGAATTGTTTTTCAAAGGAAGATCCACTTAAAGGTCTGCTTAAACTCAACAAAAAAGAACCCAACATCTAGAAACCTCTATTTTCTTGTACTTTTAGAACTGTTTGTACATCTAAATTCAGTCGGTTTGCCTCAATTGAAAGGCCTAAAATCAAGTGTATTGTACACAAAGGTTTAGTTGATGCCTCAGAAATCTGGTATTGATCCTTCCGTGTGTCAAATACAGGAATGATAAACAAATTCAAAAGATGTAAAAGGGTTGAGTTGATGCCTCAAAAATAGAGATTGATCCCCATTTACTTATAAAAACGAGGTCTATATAAAGAAGCCATTCAATGCAGTTGTCGGCTGCTTTAAAATAAAGTGAGGCTGTTAAAAACTTAAAACCTTTTGACCAGAAGTCAATTAAACACATGTTCTCCTTGCTGATGATAAGGGAAATTGCTTTTAAGACAATAGTGTCATTGGATACTAATTTTTTATCAATTTGTTGTAATCATCTTTAGGGATTTGTTTAATCATGCGCCTAAGGCCTTCAAAGTTCAAATAGGTGTGAAAATGATCAACAATCCATTGAATGCCTTAATATATCTTTCATGCTAGACAAGCAATCTTCATTTTGCAATTTAGAAACCTCCAAGAAAACTTGATTTTCCCATGATATTTTGAAGCCAACTTCCAATTGAATAGGCTCACAGTCATACAACACAAGGGTATTTTACATGAATTATATTCTGATTAGACTGCTAACGATGTAAAAAAAAATTGTATCATCAATCTATTTTCAAACCTAGATTAGCTTTTGTTTGATCCTCTTTAATTATTACATCATTAGAACAAATGGATTTAGGAAGGTTTCCTTACCTCCACAGAGGATCATATGCTAACAAATTTCTTTTCATTCTTATGAAAACAAAAATTCACCACTTTATTCCCATCTTTATAACCCCAAGTTTGTCCTCAATTATATTGAAGTCACACTTGGGATATCTTACAAAAAAATATTCTCTCTATGCTCTCTCCCGATGCAGGAGCATCCGCTTCATAGGCAATCATGTATCGACCAAAAATAGATTGTGTAGCATTTTGTGTTAAGGGCGAGCCATGCAAGTTTGTTGAAGCTACACAAGTTTGTTGAAGCCGCGAAGTACTAGAAGAAGCGGTGAAATACTACAAGTCTATTTGGAAGCCGTGAAGTACTACAAGAAATTGCGGTTTACTACAAGTCTGTTTGGAAGCCGTGAAGGACTTTGGGAAGGTGCCAAGGACTACAAGATGCTGCGAATAACCATAGAGCCGTGTCGAAGTTGCGAAGATATTGGTTAAGTCAATTGGTTATCCTTCGAGTTTTGTGGTGGTTCCTTTGGGCCTCGTCTTTGTAATGCCCTATAATTTTACGAGTGTAGTGGTAGAATGTAGCTAAGTTCAATGCAGCATTTGGGTGGCTTGCTTGCCTATATAAACAAAGCCCATTTGCCTTAGGAACATAACTAATGATTGATAAGAGTTGAGTTCACAAGCAAGATATCTAGTTTGAGCATTGACTTTGGTGTGCTACTCTTTTCTGAATGTATTGTTGAGGCTGAATGTGTGTGTTATTCCTTTGAGCTAATTCAATAAGGCTAGTGCTATGTTTTTGTTGTTTATTTTTGATCCGTGATCAAAGACATTCATTGTATATTTTTTCCCGAATCTTTGAGGGGTGGGCTGCTCTTCACCGGGCACCCTAATTACGTCTCGCATCATTTTGGTATCAAAGCAAAGGTTTTCTTTCCTTGCACATTGAAGCATGGTGAATATTGGTGGTTTTCCACATTTGAGAGTGTGGGTAGAAATTTGTTGTGGACATCTTCAATAAGGCTAGTGCTATGTTTTTGTTGTTTATTTTTGATCCGTGATCAAATACATTCATTGTATATTTTTGTGTTATTCCTTTGAGCTAATTCAATAAGGCTAGTGCTATGTTTTTGTTGTTTATTTTTGATCTGTGATCAAATACATTCATTGATATTTTTTCCTGAATATTTGAGGGGTGGGTTGCTCTTCACTGGGCACCCTAATTACGTCTCGCATCATTTTGGTATCAAAGCAAAGGTTTTCTTTCCTTGCACATTGAAGCATGGTGAATATTGGCGGTTTTCCACATTCGAGAGTGTGGGTAGAAATTTGTTGTGGACATCTTCCAAAAGATGATTGTTGGGTAGAAGATGTAAGGATTGCATAACAAGTGTTGGTGATTTTCCAGATGTGAGTGTGGGCAGAAAATTGTTGCAGACATCTTCCAACAAGAAAAGTGTTGGAGAGAAGGTGTGAAAGTTACAGGATCTCACATTTTGAGGAGATCCAGGAGCACATTGAAGAAATTTTGTAAGAGGTCATAGAGACCAAGGTGCAAGACTTGAGGACTTTGGCGAACCGATGGGAACTATGCAATCTTGTTTGGAGTCAATGGAAGTCAAACAACGCCGAGGGTTGTGGAACATTAAAGTGATAATGAGGCGGAACTCCCCAACAACCAGCACATGATGCAAATGAGGAAGAATAAGATGTAATAGCCTGTGGACCGGAAGACAAGCTTATACACGCAATTGGAAGAAGGGGAGTAAGCCAAGATACCTTGAGTTATTCTAGAAGTCTGAAACTAGTAGAACTCTTTGATTGAACATAACTTGAGAGAAGTATTTTGAGTACGAAGACATGGAAGATCCCAACAGATTCAAATTTTCTTGTACAAAGTTGAAAGGTCATGCGTATCTCGTGGGATCATATCCAAACAAACCAAGTGCAAAGAGGCAAGCCAAAGATCAAGACATGGGATAGGATGGTAGCAAAGCTCAAGGAAAATTTTGTGCGTGTGGACTACCAACTCAACTTGTTCAAGAAGTTGCAAAATATGTAACAAAGAGAGCTTAGTGTGAAGGAATATACTGAAGATTTTTACTGACTCACCATTTGAACGGGTAATGGAGAAGAAGACACGGAAAATATATCTTTATATAAGAGTAGATTGCGGATTGCAATTAAAGATGAATTTGGAATGATCCAAGTATAGTCAAAAGCATATTATTAGTGTGCATTGAAGGCGAGAGGAGAAGTTGTTCGTAGCGGTAGAACATTGCTCGAGGGAAAGGAAAGGCTACGCAAGGCCGTGTACAAGCTAGTGGTAGGGGAAACTTTGCATATGAAGGCGAGTCTAACACGATGCCGTGTAATGAAGGAACACCTAGAGGAGGACATACACCAAGGGGAAGAGGATCCCGTGGATGACGTAGAGGTCATGGATTCAATGACACATGTTATAGGTGTGGAGAAACAAGGCATAAAGCTTTTGAGTGCCCACACGCTTAGAGTGATTTCAAGAATAACAATGAGAGTGTGGATATTGCACAAGCCGATGAAGATGATGTAACAAGTTGAGGAGATTACCCAGAGGTGGGAGAGACATTGATGTTTAAACGAATATTGTTGAAACCGACGAAAGAAGTTTCTTTTGGTCCGAAATAGAGGAATTTGTTTCTAACATCATGTAAATCAAGAGGGCAAAGTTTGCAAGTTGATAGTAGGCAACTGAAAGCACCAACAATTGGGTTGCACAAGAGATGGTAGACAAGTTGGGGTTGAAGAGGATTGCGCATCCTAATCCCTACAAAGTTTCATGGTTTTAGAAGGGATACAAACTTTTGGTGATTGAGCAATGTCTGGTCAAATTCTAGAGAGGGAGATACGAAGATGAAGTTATGTGCAACACAATGCCTATGGATGCATGTCACGTCCTACTTGGAAGGCCATGAGAGTTTGATCGGAAGGTGCAACATGATGGCCGCGTAAACACCTACAAGGTGATGAAGGATGGAAAGGAATACACTTCAAACTCAATGCGGGAGAAGAGTGAAGCAATGGAGGAAGGTTTTATTGTTTTCGGAAAGCAATTCTCGAGTGAGGTAAAGTGGAACAATGCATGTTTTGTGCTAAAAGTGAGACTCCAGAAAGGAAAGTGCAGATACAACAATGCAAAGAGATGAAACATTGTCTCGCCAAGTGAAAGACATGATGAGAGGGTTTGCAAAAATAGTCTCAAGCGAGTTACTGTGAGGTTTACCACCTGTGAGAAACATAAGTCACCACATGGATTTAATCCTAGGATAAAGTTTGTTGAACAAGGTGGGATAGAGATCGACACTACAAGAGAACACATAGATACAAAAGCAAGTGCATGATTTGTTGGATAGGGGATTGATCGTGAGAGAGTCAACTCATGTGCGATACTTATAGTTCTAGAACTCAAGAAAGAAGGATAATGGCGGGAGTGTAGATACTAGAGCAATCATTAAGATCATCATACAAGTTTCCATTGCACGTGCATGGATGACATTATGGATTGTTAGAGTGGAGTGAGATACTTAAACAATATTGATTTGGATAGCGGATATTATTAGATTCACATAAGAGAAGGTGATTAGTGGAAGACAACATTCAAGACACAAGAAGGATCGTGCATGAGTGGCTTGTAATGTTGTTTGATTGAGCAATGAATCGAGTACCTTCATGAGTTTGATGAATGAAGTTTTGAAACCATTTTTGGGGAAGTTCCTAATTGTATGCCTAGATAACATTGTGATATTCAACAGAAGCGAGAAGAACATTTGTTGTATTTAAGGCAACCTGTTGTAGTGGCTGCTTTGGAAGAGAAGTTATTGATAAAGTGTAGTTTCATGTAGGAAGAGCTTGTGTTTTTGGGATTTGTGATTTCTCGTGTGTAGATTTGTATCATCGAAAATGTAGAAGATTAAAATAGAAAATATGGCGGGACAGGAGACGACATGTCGTTGGGGAGTGACACCCCACCCTTAACTATATATGTGGAGAGATAGGCCCCCACATATAGTTGAATTCTAGATATGGCCGAACTCATGATTGCCGAGATGAAAAAGTGCACAAAGAGGCAACAAGTGTAATTGATACCGAATTAAGAAAACATGCAACAAGGAGTTAGAGGAGTATTTGGTCAAATGGAAAGGAAGCAAGATTGAAGATGCAACTTGGTTGAGTGCAATAGATGTCGCTCGAGATGAAATTCGGAAGAATAGTTTGCTTGAGTAGGAGTTCAAGTTTTCAAAATTACTCGAGATGTATGATGCAAGAGCATTTGGGTTCACAAGCAAGCTTGTATCAACCATAAATAGTTAGAGTAGATCATGTAGCGTTTGTGTTAAGGATGGGCTCACACAAGTCTAATGCAACCTACACAAGTCTGTTGAAGCCGGGAAGTACTAGAAGAAGTCGCAAAATATTACAAGTCCGTTTGGAGGTCGCGAAGCACTATAGGAAGCCGAAAAATACTAAAAGTTCGTATAGAAGCTATAAAAGGATTATGGGAAGTCATGAAACACTATAGGATGTCGTGATTAACCACGAGTCACACCGATGCCTCGAAGATCTCAAAAGACGATTGGTTATCCTTTGAGTCTTGTGATGGGTCCTCTGGGCCTTTTCTCTCGTAATGTATTGTAAGTCCAATGCAACATTTTGGTGGCTTGCATGCTTATATAAGCAAAGCCCATTTGCCTTAGGAAGGTAATTGATGATCGACGAAAGTTGATTTCACAAGTAGGATAGTTGTCTTAGCACGGACTGTCCGCTAGTATTTTCAAAATGCATTGTTGAGGCTACATCGTTGCGATTGGTTTGTATGTGTGTGCTATTTCTCTAAGCCAATTTTATAAAGGTGATGTTGTGTTTCGTTGGTTATTTCCAATTTGTGCTCAAATACATTCTTTGTATATTTCCGCGTGAATCTCTTAGGGTTGCATATGGTCTAAGACTGCTCTCGGTGTTACGTGGGGACACGTCCCGACCACTTTCCTCACGCCTCGGATGTCCGGGATGTCCTGTGACTTTGGGGACGGGGACGGGACTTTTCCTGCCGTCCCTAATTTCCAAAAAGGGGGATGTCTCGGGGACATCCCCACAAACCAGGAATGCACCCGGGACGTCCCGGTGCAAAGGGACTTTGGGGACTTCATTGGGGACGTCCCGGGGACTTCACGACGTCCCGGAGACTTCACGACGTCCCCGAGTACGTCCCGGGACTTCACGATGTCCCCGAGACGTCCCCAACGAAATCTGCACTTTTCCAACATTAAAATATGTCGAATTTCAGTTTTATAATACTTTTTTTTTTTTTAAATTTTTGTTTAATACATTCTAGTAAAAAACAACATGCAAAGTTCTCATAATTGCCATAAACTGCAGTTTATTATTTTGGTTTGCCTGAAAGCAGAGTAACTGATTATCTGTCAATAATGACGAACTAAATGGAAAATGGTCAGAGAAAGATGAAGGCCTGTAGTAAGTACCATCCTTGTGAATGATGAAAATTCCCAATATATCTCACTGTTCTACTCAAGTAAGCACTGTCACTGTACTGGAATAATATTCTGAGGTGACCATTTTTGACATGTCACTTGCACAAAAATTCAAACTTCATTAGGGAAAGACAAGCAGACCACATTTATTCTGCCTTGCCAGTACCACTTTATGTTTTACGGCTCTCCATATGTCTAAGCAATACTCTCAATAATTGCCATTCTTGTTTTCACTTTGAATTGCCATATGCAAATTGCAAACCATAACACCTATAAAACAAAGGTTACCTTTTGAATTAAAAATCCTAGCAGCCCGTGAAAGAAAGAAAAAATGGATATATAAAAATCGCGATTTATTGGTGATAAATCGCGATAAATCGTTTGCCTTCATGAAAACGATTAAACTTCAGAAAAATCGCGATTTTTGTTATCCCGATAAATCGCCGATTAATCGCGATAAAATACCCTGCAAAATCGTTGAAAATCGTGGCTAAAATCGGCGAAAATCGTGGGGAAAAACGTGGCCTAGGGTTAAACACGAAAATAGACCAAATCGATTTGTTTTTATCTTGTTTTCTCTTTCCACGAACTCGTTTTTTCTACTGCGACTTGCATTTACTCAATCTGTGTTCATTTTATGAATTTAAATATTTTTAAAAATAGCGATAAAGTTGCCGATTAATGCCGATTTTTTGCCGATTCCCAATTTTCGATTCAAAATTTGGCTCATTACATTAATCCCGATTTACGATTTTTTGAACTATGATACATATATATATATACACATACATATATATATATATATATATATATATATATATATATATATATTTTCAAAACATATAGATCTACTTAAATGGGAAACAGAAAAAAGTAAAATGAAAAACTTCAAATAAAGACTCTTACCTCTTAAATCCCCGTCGAAATCTTTTGAAGCTGATGCAAATGAATAACTGGATTAATCATTATGGTTTCAATCTTCAAACTTTCAATTTTAAGTCTTAGTTTATTGAATTATTCATGTTATATTTGTAAAATTAATAAATTATATATATTTTTATATATTTTTATTAGCTGTCCCCTTGCCGTCCCCAAATTTTCAAAAAAATTGCCGTCCCGGAAACCCTGTCCCTATGTCCTGCTGTCCCGCTGTTCTGGAGTCTTAGGTAACTATGGCTGCTCTTCATCGGGCACCCTAACCGTGTGGCTTGCATGGCTATTGCTTAGGAAGGTAGATGATGATCGGCGAGATTTGAGCTCGCAAGGAGGATATTTGAGCACAGACTTTGGTCTGATACTGTTGTCTGGAATGCATTGTCGAGGCTGCATCGTTGGCGATCGGTCTGTATGTGTTTGCTAGTCATCTGAGCTAATTCAATAAAGCTGATGCTGTGTTTATGCTGTTTATTTCTGATCCATGCTCGAATACATTAATGTATATCTGTACACGAATTTCTGAGGGCTGTGTGGTCTAAGGCATCCTGACCTCATTTGCATCATCTCCTCTCTCCAGCTAGAACAATTTACAGCATCTTATCCTGCCAGGTTGTGGCTCCACTAACCAGCAAAGTGGTGATTAAAGGAGGGAAATTCCTACTTGAGGAGATCATGGCTTTCTCACAAAGTCCTTGTCATAAAATCTAGGCCCAAATATCTAATCTGCAGTGTCAAAAGAAATTCCTCAAATTTTCTATGAAGAACTATGTAGTTTTTATACAAAACAATGCCAAGAAACAATCTTCAAATCCATTTCCAAGCAAAGAGGAGAATAGCTGCTCTCTGAAAATGGAAATACCTCCCAAAGTTTCAATGCAGATCCAATGCAGATATGGATGGCAAAAGTACACAACTCAGATCATCCCCTTAACAAAGGTGCTTATGCAAACCTTGAATCATTGTGATGCAGAATTTATCCTGGAATGTAAGAGGCACATGCATTCTTAATTAATGTCAACGTCTGAATGAAAAATTACAATTTGGAGGAAAAGATATGGTTCTTCTCCATCAAGCCATGAGAGAAAACTCTAAGAAGAGTCCACAGTGTAAGAATATGGGTTAGCAATCAAATTTAAATTTGTGATTATATCCGTATTATAATCCAATGGAATCCATCCTGATCTGTATTTAACCAATTTTTTTTTTCCCTTGGGGATCTATTACTTTCACTCTCAAGAATTTCAGCAGGATTTATGCATATAAAAATATACTTATAAATTACTTAATTGCACGCACTCTCATGCTTTATCTCGCCACTCACTTACATTATGAGAACTTTGCGAAACTTCTGACTGGGGCAAACCGTACACTTTCCTAGACGAGGTTATGACCTCCTCAAGTCCATTTTACACAACAAAGATCAAAACCAATCTCTCATCCAAACCATCCAATGGAGAGCCTATTCCCCAAGGTTGGTGGTTGCAAGATATTCATGTCAAAGAACATCTTCATTAGACGAATGCAATGTTTAGGGAAGTTTGCATAAGTTCTAGAAAAAGGGACTTTGTGTTAAAGGTTAAAGAGTTTTGTGGGAAGATCCCCTTCTTCTAGGATTGGTTGCTCTAGATTGGATTGAACTTGAGGGTTATAGTTCAAATGATCTTAGAATCTGCTGGAGGAGAAGAGTGATCAATTTTTCTTTATTGTTTTATTCTTCTCCGTGATCGGCCCTACCATTAATGTAGGGTGGTTTAGGCAATGTCATCAACCCTATTAGAATATAAGGCTTACCTTTTATAATTAAGTCACTATTAGTTATGTATTAACTAATGTTTGGTTGTAACCTCCTCAACCATTTTGTAACTATCTCTTGCATAATAAAATGACAGACGGCAGTCTACAATGCATGCATTACAATTTCTCTTCATTCCCTCTCTAGTCACATCTTCTAACATTGGTATTAGAGGCATTGGTGGTCATAGTGTTCACTTTGTTTGTGGTAGTGGTCAGGTGGCGAAGCAAGAAATTTGTTCCAATCATGTTAGGAAGCACTACCTTATAGAAGTAAAAATCATGATAGAGAAGAAGAAACATTTGGTGAACAAATAGATCCTCATTTCGAGTGGTTATTTTCATTTTGAGGGACACAATTCGTGGGTCTTGGAAGGATTTTCAAAGGTAGCTTTTAGGATAGATTGAAATAGCAAGAAAAGAGCTCCGGTATAAAGATCTTCATTAGTGCGTAAGCCAATTGTATACCACCACTGATAAACACCAGAATAAGCAATATTGACCGGACCGGGGGCGCCTCCTCGGGTAAAGGCTTCTACGGCCGGTTGACCAAAATGAGGATCCCAAATTGCATGAGCAATAGGTCTTACATGTAAGGGGTCGTGGACCCATGCTTCGAAATTGCCTTGCCAAGCCACGTGGAATAAATTACCAGAGGTCCACAAAAAGTTGAGGGATACGTTCTAGAAATGCGATCAAAGTAAGGGCATGCGAGGTAACCAAGCCCGTGATTTATAGTGTTGGTGAGAAAATTTGTCGGGTGGACAAATCAGGTGTCTCCACCAACGTTCACGGGGCTACGCCCCTCTGCATTGAATGGTACAGCTCCCATTATTGAAAGTAAACTAATCATAATCCTATCTAAATGTTGTGGGTGGCCAAATTGGTCGGGATCACACAGGGACACTCCACTGAATCAGAAAAGTGCTTGTACGGGGGTACAAGGGAGGAAATTACAACGATGAAGGGAAAAAGGGGAAATTATGCAAGGAAGATTACTAGCCGTGAGTAGATTACAGAGCTCACACCCAAGTAACTAGAGTAGTTTGACCTTCAATATAGAGGAAAGCACAGTGAAGCTAGTGGGACCAACGAATTAAAATGCCAAGTTTTTAAATTCATCTATTGAGGACACCAAGTTCCTCTCCAATTCCATACAAGATCAACTATGCTTGCAAAGTGCATGAAAGAGAGAAATAGAGGAAAAATAAGAAAGGGAAATAGAAGAAGTGTAGCTTTTATTCTATGTGTAGTGATGAATACAAAGCTTCAACCAAGCTATCACAATGCTACATAGTAAGAGTTCTTCCAAAATCTGAATCCCTTGGAATGGAGAGGCCATCCCAATTTATAGCAATCTGAATTGTCCTTTCACCTCCCTCACATGACTCTTCGTTTCCATATTCCACTCGTGACCTTTCGTTTTCCATGAATTAAGTATTTCTCTTATAATTTGAGAAAATACTTTTACAAATTTAAAATAGGTCACTTAAGTGAATAGGACAAAATACAATAATGACGCATAACGAAGAATTAGAATGGAGAGAGAAAGAAGAGAGGGAAATAGAGGAAGAAGGAATGAAGGGAAAACACTCCTCGTGACGAAATGCTTTGAATGCCTTGATGCAGTCATGAAATTTGAGCGAAGATTTCTGCCATTGGTGATCTTCTACACTGATGAAGATTGCTCCCTTGAATAACTTTGAATCATTTTCCCAATCTAGTCATGACCGCAAACTCTCCTCGGCCGTAGAATGAGTGTTCGAAACATTGTTTTGAGGTTTACCGTGGTAAGCTCGAGATGAACATATACAATGCCCACAATGACCCTCCTTGAAACTTGGTTGATGAACTCCTTGACTCATTGAAATCGTTATGATCAACTCTCTTTGAATCACCCGACTCCTTAAGTGATGAAGATGAATCCACATAACGTGCCTTGCGATGCCTTGCTTTGTGTTATGAGATGATTGTTCCAAACCACGAAAAAGCGCCATCTCTTCATGATTGATTACACCTGAGAAACTAGACCAGCATGTGCACTTGAAATTCATGTTTCTTTGACACTTACTATATTTGGAAGGGACAACTTACTATCTTTAGTAAGTGTCGGAGTTTTCCTTTCTGGACCCCAAATGGTGATATCGACTTGAAAGATTATCCCTCAATGTCCGTTGTGCCAAACTTGTCTTTGGAGAACAACTGCTATTTTTAGTAAGTGCACATGGGGAACTTACTATTTTTAATAAGTGTCGTAGTTAGCTTTTCCCAACCTCGACCGACTATGGTAGCTTGAATTATTTCTTCTTCCTTGTATTCCTCTCGCCTTTTGGACCAACCAACTATTTATGGCGGGGCTTGTGGAACCACTTACTATTTTTAGTGTCAATTGCGAGCCGAGATGACCTTTTTAATGGCTTTTACTGTGATACTCCCTCTGTGTTCACCGCCTTCTTCGCAGCCTATTTAGATGGTGGTTTACCAAAAATGTGATCTCCTATGTAGGAAGGCCTGCTATTTTTAGTAAGTGCACGATGGGCGTTAGATTGCAACAAAACACGGTCGTGAGACTCGGGTTTTATTCCGGGTTTCCACGCTTAGCATTTTGAGTAATTCCTTCGTTTGAACAAGTGGAAAAATGAGATTTTCATCGGCGGGGGCAGAATACTGACAAAAACATAGTCCTCCATATCCCTAAAAATAGGGACTTCATGGCACGAAAACTAGTTTACGCGAAACTAGATTTTTCAACGATCATTCCCTCCAATTTTCGCGCGATTTCGCCCACTAGAACCCTGAGAAGTGAAGAGGTAGCTTGCTGCCTTTTTCACAATTGTTCTTCATGTGACAGGGAAAAAATCTGATGAAAACTCAGTCCTCCATATCCCTAAAAAATAGGGACTTCATGGCGCAAAAACTAGTTCACGTGAAACTAGATTTTTCAATGATCATTCCCTCCAATTTTCGCGCGATTTTGCCCATTGGAACCCTGAGAAGTGGAGAGGTAGCTCGCTGATTTTTTCCACTACTATGTCATGGCGGCCATTAATGGAGCTTGAAATTTGTAGGTCTAGTTTTTGTCTCCGTTCACAACGAAATCAACTCCATTGCGATAGGTTTTTGCTTCTTGTCTCACTAGTGAAATTTCTCTTCAATCCGGTTGCGGTTTGATGAAAAATTGAACTTTGTTCTTCGTGGAGCCGGAAGTGAAATTTCTTCATTGTGAGCATCCTTTCTGCGAATGGGAGGTTTGAAGGTGAGTTTTTAATGGCATTTGAGAGTGGAGAACTCAGCAACAGATGGTTATTTGTTTCGTGCACTGGCTTGCAAGATATGTTCAAATATTTGTCTCACGGCAATGGAGGTTTCTGAAGAATTCCTTCGCTCTTCTCTTTCGTTCTTCGTTCCTTTTCTCTCTTTCGATCAATCTCTTGTTTGAAACTTGTGCATATTCATGGATTGGAAGGTTTGGTTGCCATGGCGGAGTTGGTTTGGAGCAACAATGGTGGACTGAGGTGTTCTTTGCAACTTTGCTTCTGGCGACAGGAGAAATTTTTGAGTTTTATTTGGGTGGATTTTCATGTCACCGCGTCCCTCACCTCAAAGGGACGTGAGGGACATCGCCTTCCACCACGGCAAGAAGGCGATGACACATGGTGGAGATCCAACGGTAGGGAATTAGAGCCAAGAAAGCAACTTTTAAGCACTGAGGGGCTAGAAGCTGGTCACATGGGTGACGAGAAGTCTCCTTTAGGGGCTGGGCACATTTTTCCATGTTTGATGTCCCTCACGTCAAAGAGACATGAGGGACATCGGTTTAGCACGGCTCGTCAAGCAATGACATGTGGCAACGATCCAACGGTGAAGGATTTGAGCTCCTGCAAGCACTCACTGGGTTGAATCGACAATCCTGGAGGTTGCGTGATGAGTCCAGTGGCTTATGGGGGCTAGGCGCATTTTTTCAACCTTGATGTCCTTGACCTTGAGGGACGTGAGAGACGCAAAATCTCGCTAGGCTCTTGGAGTTGACATGTGTCCTTCCAAAATTTGACTAACTCTCGAACTCGCTCCAAGAGGGCAACTTGAAATGGCGATAACTTGAGCTCCCGATGGACTTTTTTGATGAAATTTTATATGATCTTGACTGAAATGGCCTTTTGAATCCAATGGTGGGGATCTCAGGTCTCGATTCCTCCATTTGATTCCCTGAAAAGCGGATTTTTGATTTGGTACTCCACCTGTGCATGAGAAAAAATGCTTGCAGACCCATTGCACCAAAGTGTTGTGAAAAACTAATTTCACCATCTTGTAGGGCTTGGAATTCCCTTTCCGACGATGTTTCGTTTTGCTCCTAACTCCATCCGGAGCTCCCGGAATCACCTTCAAAAGCTCAACAATCTGTTTTGGCTTGTGCACTACCTAGGCCTGTGAACCCTGATTTTAGTGAAACTGTCCCAACTTCTCTGGATCCTTCCTAAATCTTCCTAAATCAATTCCATGATGTTCCTAGGCCTTTGATTCACCTCCGTGTCCGGTTTGGATTTTCTGTTCCGCTCCATGGGGTTGCTCCAGTCCTAGGAAGACCAGTGATAGCCCTTCCCACAACTGCCCGAAGTTTTGTATTTTTTAATGAACTCCTAAAATCACCGAGTGGGTAATGAATGGACTTTACTAAACCACCTAGGGGATGAGCTAACATCAATCGGGAGGTGACTCGGAGTGACTGGGCAGACCTGGGGTATCTTAGAAGGATAGAACATGAAAATTTTGGTACAGGGGTATCATTGTCATGCTGGAAAATTGCCAATTTCCTTGTTGCACATTTGCATGACAACACAGAGATACACTATTGTGTTAGGGCATGGTGTTGTATATAGATGCAAATGAAAATCACAAGTTCATGGGCTTGTACTGTCACAATACTGTGAGTGGCATTGAGGAGAGACTTCCACAAGACATAAAAGCAAAACGTGAAGGAAAACGAGGATTTTTAGTGACATCTATTTGTCTAGGGCATGGACTATACATTTCCACTGTTGCAAACAATCTGCCTGCCTGTAATTTGCAATTTTGGACGAGGGAAAAGGTTTTACATTTGATTACAGTCTAAATTTTCGTGCATAAGTTTTTGGCAAGATATAGGGCATGGTTACAGTAACTGTTACAGCCAAAACAGATGCTACAGTCATTTGCAATTTTGGAAAGGGACAAGTGGTTTAGGGTATTGGTTTTGATAGTCACCATTACAGTCAAAAACATTTTCAGGGGCAAAAAACAGTCGTGACAGTCATTTGAAGAAAAGGGAAATAAAGCACTGCCAGTCTTCTGCTGAGCATGTTGATTTGTTTGCCGTAAAAATTCAGTTTTAAAGTACTCTTTGGATTAATTTCTGAGTTCAAAATCAGAATTCAGAATTATATTTTTCAGTTGCATTTATTTTTGTGCCCGAAGTCAAAAATTCAAAAGTCATTCGAAGAAAAGGGAAATAAAACACAGCCATCCGTTCTGTCTAGTACATTGTTTTCTTTGTCATAAAAAATCAGTTTTTAAAAACTCTTTGCATTAATTTACAATTCAAAATCAGATTACAGAATTATATTTTGTCTGTTGCATTTATTTCTGTGCCTGAAGTTGAAAATTTAGAATATAGACTGTAATTTTCATTTTGCTGCATTAGTTTGCGGATCGGAAAGCCATATTGGTGTGAAAAAGGAAAACATTCAAAGTCTTGTTATGTTGGAGGTGTAGAAGTCAACGGGTCAAAACTATAATTTCTGGAGTCTTAAGATTATAATTTATGACTATTGCCAAATATTGAGACTATAATAAAATAATTCTTGGCACGGAAGGAAGGCCATTTTTAGCCATTGTTGAAGATCCACTAGATGTTGAAAGTGGTGAAGACTTCACTGATGACAAATATGTATTTTAAGCAGTTCACACTTTGAAGACAAGAAGGGATCTAGTGTAGATGATGCTCAGCATGGATGGCAGCCTATTTACTTCTGGAATTTGTAGATCTTAGGAATTATACCCTTGCGAATGTTATGAGACAACTTGATGGAGCATTGTGGATGTAGCTCAACATGAATGGTTGTCCAATAATTTGAGAGGTTTGTAATTCGGGAGTTTGGGGAGGTGGAATCCAGGAACTCAAGAATTCAGCTTAGGAGCTACACCTTTACGAAGGTTACGAGGTAGCTTGATGGAGTTCTACTTGGTCAAAGAATTGTTTTCAAATAAAAAGCTTTTGAAGAATATATGGTTCTATTTGGTTCTAATGTTTTTAGTCAGTGTGCTAGTATGTTTTGCTTTTTGTACAATAAGGTTTAATAGGGGTTATTAGAATATCGGGTAACCTTTTACAATTAATTCACTATTATGTATTAACTAATGTTTTTTTGGAATAGGGTAAAAATGGGGGTTTTGAAAGGACCCTCATCCTTTTTACAAAAAGCCCATTTGACAAGATAAAGCAATGAAGCTTACAAAGAAAAAGCCTAAAGGCAAGTAAAAAGAAGTGACTAGTAGTAGTGAACATTTTACATAGCATAGATATTTTTAAGATCTTCAACAACTTTCTTCACTGCAACTGAAGCATTTATGTCCGCTAGAGTGTCAACTAGCTTGAGGAGCTCGATGTAGTCTTTGTTGATGTTGTCCCAGGTATTATCAGTATAATCCTTCCAGGCTTTGAGGAATGAGAAGGCTCTCTAGAGTTTCCCAAGAATTGTTGCCACAATATCATTGTCCTCCATTGCATTGGAGGCTTTGTCCAGATGCTGCTCCTCCACAACCATATTGACATCTTCCATAGCCTCATTTGGGGAACCCTTAGCCTCAAGGCCAGGAGAGTCCGGATAAACAGAGAATAAACCTAAAAGAACCTTCGGAATTTCTGTCCGGCCATGATTTTTAGAGGCTCCTCGAGACAGGGAAGTTGTAGGAACAAAGGAAGCAACAAGGGACACAACGAGAAGCTAGGAGGCAATGTGAGACCCATGAGGTGACAAAGTGGCGGCATCCTAGTTCGGAGAAGGGAAGCGACAAAAGCAACGGAATGGTCAAGTGATCATAATGTCGAGTCGGAGTCGAGGGGATAATCTTACGGCGACGGTGGTTGCGAGGTAGGGCAGAGGAGGAGGAGGGGAGAGCAGAGGGGTGCGACGGCATAGAAGCGGGGCGACAACATTTACTCAATTTGGGAGGGAATCGCAAAAGTTTTTCCTGGGAAGCCTCAGTTTGAACAGTAGATATAGAAGGCCGTGTGATGGAGAAGGGGACCCTCTCCTTGGCCAAATTGATAGATAACTCAAGAGATTGGAAGAGAAAAGAAGCCAAATTTACCTTTTTCCCATGGCGCAGATGAGAGAGAAGGAAGAGGCGAGGACCGATTTACCAACTTATAGTGGCCATCCATAGTGAAATAGCGCATAAGGACCTCGGTGAATCTATCCTAGGCGGAGTAATGGAGGCGCGTTCATAACCAGACTCGTACTTCCTAAATTTTTCTCGCATGGTTGAGAAAATCTATTATTTCCGCTTTGAGAGATCGCTTGAAGTAGATGTCACCAAAGACATGGGAGACTAGTGGCGGCTGCAATGGAATTAGTCGAAATAGTGAATTTGGTCTTCCCGACTTTCACTTTTTCTTTTTCCAAGAAGCTAAAATACTACTGGAGACTCTTATCGAATGCCCTGAGAGTCTCTCCATAAAGGTTGTGATTCCCGCCTCTGCAAAATATCCTAGACTCCATTGTCGTTTCTAACTTCGCCGCAAGAAATAGGTTCAATTCTCTTTATTGTCCTCCACCCCCATTTTGTAGATAGCGACAAGGATTAAAAAATGGCCGATGTGGACACACTAAATAAATAGGAACTTTGCAAGCTTTCCATCCGATCTTCCACACATGCCAACTAGAAAGGTAATTTAGTGTTAATAGTTAGTAAAAATCCGCACCAAAAGCCATGGTTAAATAAGCCTTTTTATCACACGTGCGCCAACACTCAGAATTATAAATCCCATTTATGACCCTTAGGGAATAATTATTTCTCTGTCGCCACAAAAATAGGGGAGCGATCCTAATCCTGCAGTGATGATATCAACTTGATCGGTGAAGATGAAGCTATATAGAAGCCTCATACAAGTACTAAGCCTTTGGGGGATAGGCATTAGTTATAGTGGTAAGGAGTTTACTTGGAAATTTTCCAATCCAAGTGTTTTGTTTATCAGAAAGATCCCCCATGTTTCATGGCAGTCGAGAGTCAACAACCTTGTTGCCTTCTCTATATATGTGTTGAAACTTGATCTCTTGAAAATTTGATTGAAGAGCGCTAATATCCTTAATTATATTTCAAATAGTCCATTGAATAGGCTCCTTGGAATTTAGGATTTTAATGAAATTTAAGGAATCACTCTCCACTATAAGATGCCCTTGACCAATAAGGAGAGAGTTCCAAACCTTTGAGAATAACTAGAGCTTCAACTCTGTGATTAGTGCCAATTCCAAAGTTAGCTGCAGTTGTAGCCAGAGGGAGGCCGACTAATCTCTCAATATGGCACCCCCTCGAAGCACTCGGGTTGCCTTTAAGAACACCATCACTATTGAGCTTCAACCAACTAGGTGGAGGAGGAGACCAAGGAACGTTTGTTCTCTGCGGTGGCAGAGGGATGAGCTGCACATAGGGAGGGCCATTCTTGGGACCAATCATCCGTACTATTGAAATTGACTTTCTGCGTGTGCTTCCTCCGATGAAGCAATTTAATTTCTCTTGGAAAAGCGATTCTGATCCCATTGAAGACTTGCACTAGGTCTCTCGGATCGCTCCTTGAAAATACGTGCCTGTTTCGATCCTTCCATATTCCCCAAAGGCCGTGTGGGAGAAGAAGTTTCCAAGCAAGGGATAAAATGGGGTGGTGGAAAGGATAGCTCCATTGGGAGAAGGTTTCGAGACAGAGAGGAGGGAAAAACCAAGCCACCCCAAAATTTTGAAAAGACGGCCCCAAAGAGAATGAGAAAAAGGACAATGGAGCAGAAGATGAGCCGAATTTTCCAAAGCAGATTGGCAAAGAATACAACGGGTGGGAAGAGAGAATCCCCTTCTTTTAAGATTTTCTCTAGAAAGAATAGCATCTCTGAAGGAGAGCCAAGAAAAGCCAATCTTGGGGATAACCAAAGAAGACCAGACTTGTCTTAACGGAGGACCACAAGGAATATGGGGTTGGGAGCGATAGGCCGCTTTGACCGAGAATCCACCAGGTGTAAGAAAGAGGCCAAATGAGCTCATCTTGGGGCATGGTGAAGGGGATATATTGGGAGGAAAGAGCGGTTTTGAGGCATTTGATACGCCGCAACCGGATATTACTTTGCAATCTGTCCCAAGTAGGAATATACCAACGAGGTTTAATATTAAAATTGCGGATGTATCCATTAATCTTGCTGCCACGATTGAGGAGAGTTGTGCCTTGATTGGATCCCAAAATGAGTCTCGAGCAAGTGGCTTATCGCCAAACCACCAATCGTTCTAGAATTCAATTTGTATACCATTGCCTAAGCGCCATTTAGTTCCATCTCTCAAGAACAATAGGGAGCTAACATAGAGCTCTAAATTACGCAGAACCCTTGGTATCTCTATATGAAGAAAATTTTCTCGATGGATAGAGATATTTGGATGTAAGGAGCCGAACCCAAGGAGCGTTTTCCTTAGATGCTATAGCCCAACCCAACTTAGCACGCAAATCCTTGTTTATATCAACCACTCTTTTAAGCCCCAAACCGCCAATGTGAGTAGGTTTACAAGCAATGTGCCAAGAGACAAGATGTACTCTTTTCCTCTCTTCAGAGCCTGACCAAAGAAAGTGTTTTTGAATTTGCTCAATGCATGTCACAACCGAAGAAGACATTTTAAGCAAGGACATAAAATAAATAAGAAGGCTTTGGAGAGTAGTTTTTACCGATTCTGAACTTACCTGTTTGGTTGAGAAGAGAGCCCTTCCATCTTGCCAATTTCTTTTGGTAATGTTCAATAACTGACATCCATAGGTTTTTGAGTTGTCTGTCCTTAAAGAGGGGGAGACCTAAATAAGTGGACGGGAGGTCCACAATGCTACAACCAAAGATATCCGCAATCTTTTCTCGTCTAATGACCGGGTGTTAAGAAAAACAACACAAATTTTTGTGAAATTGATAATGTCATGCGAGGCATTGGTAATGATCAAGAATCCTCTTCAAAGCCTTGGCTTCCACGATCAAGCAAAACCCAAGAGAAGCGTATCATTAGCAAATTGGCTATGGGTAGCTGAAGGAGTTCTGTTGTGATCTTGATACCCGAAATGTAGTAGTTTGCTTAGCGAGCTTCTAGAGAACGACTTAAGAGTATCAACCAATTAGAGGGAAAAGAAAAGCCGATAGAGGATCACCTTACATAACACCACGGCTGCTAAAAGAATCCCGCTTGAATACCATTTACTAGAATCAAGAAATGAGGGGAAGAAACACAACTAAAAATCCAGTCGCACCATTTGTCGTAGAACCCAAATTTTTAAAGCACTCGAGAACGAAAGGCCACGATTAAAAGATTTTGGAGTATTGGACCGAATGGATGGCTTCATGAACAACAATGACATTGTAATGTAATTACTTGTATAAATCTGATTATTAGCAGCAATATAACACCAATGAACACAATATTTCAGATAAATGATCTCAATGTGCAAGAAGAATAGCTTAGCCACTTCGAGGGGGCAACCTCCAAACCAGACAATAAGACTCAAATGCTGAATATGATGATCAACTACTACCTACTAACCCCTATATATACTATTCCTATGCTATGGCCAACACCAAGGCCGACCCACTAATGAAAATATAACATATATGAAAGAGATACATAATGATAAGAAGTTATGATAGCCACAAGTCGGCTATATACATCCAATATAAGATATATGATTAAGGGCATAGCATGCCCTCCCCTTCGAAGCAACATTGTCCCCAATGTTGAGAAGATCTGATGTCTTTTTGCGGAAATTTGCATCCTCCCAAGTTGCGTCTTCATTGTCTAGATTTTTCCACTTGATCAAATACTCAGTGATGACCCTTGTCCTTAATCGCTTAGTGCGTGTCTGAAGGATGCATTCTGGTTCCAGATGATTTTGCCCTCTTCATCAAGCTCGGGTAACATTGTTTGGGTTGATACTATTTGTCCAATTACCTTCTTTAGGCAAGATACATGGAAGACTGGATGAATTTGAGTAGCGGAGGAAGTTCCAGTTTGTATGCTACATTGCCAATCTTCTGTAACACTTGATAAGGACCATAATACTTAGGTGAAAGCTTGTTATCCTTTTTCTGTTGTTTTAAGGACATTTTCTTATATGGTTGTAAATGCACAAAAACCCAATCACCGACTTCAAAATGTCTTTCACTGCGATGTTGGTCTGCTGCTTACTTTCATGTGGTTTTGTGACATGGCCAAATTCTCCCTGAGACTAGAAAGCACCTCTTGTTGGTGTTGAATATGTTCTTCAACTGCTCGAACCTTTGGCTGGACTCTCAAAGATGAAGTGATAGATGGTGGATGGTACCCATATAATGCCAAGAAAGGAGACATTTTAGATGAAGTATGAAAGGAGGTGTTATACCACCATTACGCGCTGGTAACCATTGGACCCATCTCGCTTGCTTATCTGATGTAAAACAACGAAGATATCCCTCCAAGCACTTGTTTACCACCTCTGTTTGCCCATCAGACTGGGGATGATAAGAGGAACTACGAGCTAGTTGTGTGCCCAAGCATGAGAACAAGTCAGTCCAAAAATTACTAGTAAAGATAGGGTCTCGATCACTTACTATAATCTTTGGTGTCCCATGTAGCTTCTAAATTGTATCCATGAAGGTTGTTGTTATTGTACTTGCAACAAATGGATGTGATAAAGCACAAAAATGGGCATATTTGGTGAGTCTATCCACCACCACCATGATTACATTTTTACCTTCTAATTTAGGCAATCCTGTGATGAAGTCCATGGACACCTCTTCCCACCTCTGGCTAGGAATAGATAGAGGTTGTAAAAGACCAGGGACTTAATTGTTTCGCCCTTATTTTGCTGACAAACCATGCATTCTGCCACAAACTTTTGGACATCTCCTTTTAGCCCTTCCTAGAAAAAATCATGCTTGATTCGATGATAAGTCTTTAAGAAGCCAAAATGACCCCCTACTGGAGAAGCATGGAGCTCAGATAGAACCCTATTTTTAAGGATTGAATTCTTACATAGATATAATCTATCTTTATACCATAAAACATCTCCTTTCCATACAAATTTTTCTGACATGCTTGGATCTTGTTGGAGATTCTGAATGAGATTTTGTGTACCTGGGTCATTTTTCCATTCAGACCTTGCATCCTCTATCCAATCCTCATGTAATACAGATATGGCACACAACAATGCCTGGGCAGATTCATCCTTCGAGATAAAGCATCAACAACTACATTCTCTTTCCCTTTCTTGTATATTATCTCAAAATCATACCCCAACATTTTTGAGACCCATTTTTGTTGTTCTTCTGATGATAAATGTTGCTCTAAGAAGTATTTCAAACTATCATGATCTGTCTTTACTTTGAAATGTCGTCCCATTAGATATGGTCTCCATTGCTTCACTGCATGAAGTATTGCTAACATTTCTTTCTCATAAACTGGTTTAGAGATATTCTTACCTTTGAATTGACGGCTCTCGAAGGCAATGGGTCACCCTTCTTGCATGAGTATTGCCCCCATACCATACCCTGAAGCATCACATTCAACAATGAATGTTTTTGAAAAATCTAGGGTGGCTAGAATCGGAGTGGTGCACATGGCCTCCTTCAACTTCTCAAAGGCCATAGTAGCTTGCTCATTCCAATGGAAAGAGTCCTTCAATAAAGTTGTGAGTGGTGCTGCGATGCTGCCATAATTCCTTACAAATCTACGATAATAACCTATAAGCCCCAAAAATCCTCGGAGATTTTTTAGGGTTTTGGGAACCTTCCATTCAAGCATGGATTTTATCTTGTTAGGATCCACTTTAACACCTTCATAAGAGACAATATGACCCAAATATTCAACCTCCTTGACACCAAAAGAACACTTAGAAGGCTTTGCATAAAGTTGATGTTGTTCAAGAGTTTCCAACACCTTATTTACATGATGCAGGTGTTCCTCCCATGTTTTACTATAGATTAATATATCATCAAAGAACACTAAAAAAAACTTTCGAAGAAATGGCTTAAAGATGGAATTCATCAAGCTTTGAAATGTAGAGGGTGCATTTGTTAGTCCAAAAGGCATTACCAAGAACTCATAGTGTCCTTCATGTGTCCTGAAGGTTGTTTTATGAATATCTTCATCCTTGATTCTAATCTGATGATATCCAGAATGAAGATCAAGTTTTGTAAAGTAAACAACACCATGTAACTCATCTAGCAAATCATCAATTACAGGAATAGGAAACTTATCTTTAACTATGTACTTATTGAGTTCCCTGTAATCTGGACACATGCGCCAATTGTCATCTTTTTTCCATACCATCACTACAGGAGAAGAGTAAGCACTTTGACTATGACGAATAAGTCCTGCTTCTAACATCTCTTGAACTATCTTCTCAATCTCACTCTTTTGCATATAGGGGTACCTATAAGGTCGATGTTGGGTGGTTGACTCCCTGAGTACTAGCTGGATGGCATGGTCATGGTCTCTTTTCGGAGGTAGACCCTTGGGCATTTCTCCAAACACCACTAAGTGCTCATCTATAATTGCTTGCATATCTTGGTATAAATGTATTGGAATGATGTGCTTCCAATGAAAAAGTTGTGCCATGAAAACCCTTCTACCCTTTCTAAGCAATTTTTGCATTTGATGAGAACTTACCATCTGGGGGACTTTGCTCTTAGTCCATTTAGTTTAAAAGTCCTCCCTTGATTGAAATTGCATGAACAACTCATGGAAATTCATTTTTATGGCTCCCAAGGTGGTAAGCCATTGAACTCCTAACACAATGTCGCTCCTCCCATGGCAATGGCATACATATTACTATTACTGAGTAATCTCCCTATGTAGTATTAATGTTTGTATTTTGTCATTGATGTCAAAGGTACAACATTAGTGTTGATTCCAGAAATATTGAGGTTTGAATATTTGTTTAATATTCAACATTACAACATTTGTGTTTGTAAAATATTTATCCATGTCAAAATTAGATGTCAAAATTTGAATATTTTAATATTCAACATCACCAAGGGATTTTGAATCTTATGACATTTCCATGATGATGGCGGGATGTGTAAGAGATTCTATGATAGCTTATGACGCATAAGAGATTCTATGACAGCTTATGACGCGTAAGAGATTCTATGATGCGTAAGAGGAGTTACTTAAAGAGGTGTAAGGAAGTGTAAGAAGGTTTATGATGCGTAAGAGGAGTTACTCTTACATGTGTAAGAGAATATTTCTATTTGGAGCAAATATTTAATATTGTTGTAACCACCAAGTGATGTGGCTTCCTTATGGCGCATTTTTTCATGTAGGAGATTTAAATTTCAATATAGGCACCAAACTTGGCCCATGGTATGGGCACATGGTTTCGCTGGAAAAAAGTGGTTTTGGCTCCTTCAATCTATAAAGCAAGATTTGTGAACATTTTAATTTGAGCGAATCGAAAAAGACTCATTTTTGAGTGTGATATGCATGTGAGAGCTGATATTATAAATCTCTTAAGTGAGTATGAGTATGTGAGAGAGGAATATAGTCAGAAATTATTATCATTGATTTGTTTTATTTAGATTAAAATTTTTGGAGCATAAGGGAGACCCATCGGGGATCTTTCATAAAGGTCTATGTTGGAGTGGTGCTTGATTGGGATCGGTGTCTCCGGAAGTTGGTGCTTGAATCGAGATTCTCTATAACACTGTGGATGTGGTGTTTGCATTCAAGGGCTGAATTGGTGTTCGGCTATGAGATTGGTGTTTAATGAGTGGGTGCTCACACTTTGTAAACACTATTTTTTGCGTATTGATTTGGACAAGGTAGATCCAAGCAATCTCTTTTGGTGGAATGTTGCCCACTTTGGGTGAACCACTTACCATCACGGTATTATATGCATTTGATTTTTGTTAGTGTCCTCCCTTTTACTTTCGATTTGAATATCTTGAACAACTCTGAAAATTCATTTCAATGGTAATAAGTTGGAGAAAACTTTTAACATCGAATACTCTGATTCACCCCCTCTTAGTACTCCGTGCTTTAACATAATCTCCCATGGCGAGATTAATGTTATGGCATTTTCTGAACAACTAACAATTTTCCCATCATCAACGATCATGACTTGACATTTTGGAGTTGGATAAACAAAGCAGTTCAAGTGTACCGCCAACTTATGATTGATGAAATTGTGAGTACTTCCCGAATCAATCAACATTATTACCCTCTGTTTTTTTAAGAATCCAACTACTTTGAGAGTTTGGGGAGTGCTAATACCGGAAATTGCATGGCATGATATTGTTGGTGGGGATCTCCTAATTCCTCCTCTGGCTCTACCTCTTCATCTTCTTCATTTTCTTCTTCTTCATAGGCCCTTAATGTAGAACAACTTCTTTTCAACACACTTATGTCTTGGTCCAAATTTGTTGTCACAATTAAAACATAACCCTTTGGCTCTCTTTTCTTCAATTTGTTGAGGTGTCAATCTCACTGGCCGAGGGAATGATGGTGGAAGGGTGCTACGATCTCTGATATTACTGACAGTTTGTTTCCTACTGGAAAGAAATTTTTCCTCTACCCTACGTGCCATGATCATAGAGTCTGAAACCTTATGAGGATTAAACATACACACCTCAGTCTCAATTTGTTCTTTAAGACCCCCAAGAAATAAGTCATTCAAATTATCTTCAGGAATATTTTCCACCCGTAAGGAAAGGTTTTGGAATTGATGGATGTAATCTTTGATTGTTCCTGTTTGTCTGAGCTTTGCTAATTGGCTGAAATAATTCTCTGACACACTAGAACTATAGTGCAATTGCAACTCTTCGGTGAATATTGTCCATGTAACATTGAGGCCACTCTTTTTCCTTTGAGCACATAACCATCGATACCAAATGAATTGGTCAGGTTCAAGATACAACGATGCCATGGTAACCTTTTGTCCCGATGGAATCTGATGAAGATCAAAGAAATTCTCCATCTGGTTAATCCAATTGAGTGGATCCTTTCCATCAAACTTACACATTTCCACTTTTGGAATCATGTTACGGGCTTGCAGAGTGTTTGTATTTGGATTGGTCATGTTTGCAGATCCACCTTGGCTAGTTTGTCTATTACTTTGACCTAAAGATCCACCTTGGTTAATATGAGTATGATTGAGTTGTGGCTGATTAGGAAGGATATGATGACCCATGATATTGTAACTAAATTGGTGAATGAAATCCTCCAATCGTTGTCCAATCTTTTCTACATCTTCTTTGCTTGGCCACTCTACCCTCGAGGTTTCGCAACTCTAACTCAAGATAGCTGACCTTATGGTCAGTTGAAGTAAACCCTAACCCTGAGGACTCTGTAGATACCCCTTCTGACTCTAACTCCTCAACTATTATCTCATCCTTATCGGGGTTTTACCCGGAGTGATGGGATTCTTTTTGCCTCTTGTCGAAGGCCCAGCCATGATGCCCCAAAATGGTAAGATTTAAGGATCAAGGTCAAAATTTAGGGTTTGGGATTTCAATAGGAATTCGGCCAAATTTTATAAAACTCAAAGAACGAACTCAAACTAATTTTTAATCTTATTTCTGGAAATGTAAATAACTTTGAAAAATTCCACAAATTGCACCCTAGGTAGCCGAATTATGAAAAAACATAAAACCGCTATAACTTTTGCAAAACAAGTCAAAAATTCTTAAAATTTGGAGGAAGCTTACTTGATTGATTTCACCACACCACAAAAAAATTTGCTACCAATTTTGAGATATGGATGAACCTTCACAATTAGGGTTTGATGCAATGTTGGCCGAGTTCAAGCTTTGATACCACTTGTAATGTAATTACTTGTATAAATCTGATTATTAGTAGAAATATAACACCAATGAACACAATATTTCAGATAAATGATCTCAATGTGCAAGAAGAATAGCTTAGCCACTTCGAGGGGGCAACCTCCAAACCGACAATAAGACTCAAATGCTGAATATGATGATCAACTACTACCTACTAACCCCTATATATACTATTCCTATGCTATGGCCAACACCAAGGCCGACCCACTAATGAAAATATAACATATATGAAAGAGATACATAATGATAAGAAGTTATGATAGCCACAAGTCAGCTATATACATCCAATATAAGATATATGATTAAGTAAAGGCTTAAGTCTAGTAGCCAACATTTTGGTGATTATTTTATAGGAAGTGTTGCAAAGACTGATAGGCCTAAAGTTGGAGACAGATTTGGAGCCTAGAGATTTAGGGGCCAAAGCTATGAATGTGTTATTCCATTCTTTCAAAAGAGAATCATTCCTTTGGAATTCATTAACTGCCTCGAAGAGATCTTCCTTAATGATTTCCCAATAAGTTTGAAAGAAAGCAACAGGAAACCGTTAGGACTAGGGGATTTATCTCCTTTCATAGTGAAAATAGCTTTATGGATTTCCTCCATGGAGAAAGGTTGTGTAAGCTTACCATTTATTTCATTCGAGATCAACTTGGGAATGTGTTGCATAATTTTGGACACACGTTCTCCACAAGGGGGCCTTCTTCTTGGAGAAGGTTGGAGTAGAAATTTATTAACTCCTTAGAAATATCCTCTTTAGAATTCAAAAGCTTACCGTCCATAGAAAGCAGTTCCTTTATTTTGTCCCTACTTTTGTGTTTGGAAGTTGTAGCATGGAAAAACTTTGTATTCCGATCCCCTTGCTGAAGCCAAAGAGCACGAGACCTTTGTCTCCAATATATCTCCTGTTCAGCCAAAGTATTGTGATAATCGCTCAAAGAAAGCGGTTTCTTCGATGAAGAGTAGAGGCTCTACCAAATTTCTCAATGTTAGTAGCAACCGCTAAGATCTTCTGGGAGAGTTGTTTTTTGTCACAAATATCTCCAAAAGTTTTGACCTTTCAAACTTTTAGTTGCTTCTTAACCGCACTAAGCTTCTTAGCAAATCTATACATGGTTGTGCCCTATATATTCACTTTTACCATCTCTCAATAAGATTATGTAGGTTATGATTTTGAAGCCAAGCCGGCTCAAACCTGAAGGGAGGATTTTGTTTTTTGAGAAATTGTTGCACTTAATAATAAAGGATTATGATCGGATGTAGCTTTGGGGAGAGAACTCGGATAGAAATCAGAGAAGTGCAAGATCCAGTCCATAGAGCCAAGCACTCTATCCAACCTACTTTGGATATGGTTTTGGCCAAGTCTACGGTTCGACCAGGTGAAAGAAGCACCATGTAGATCGAAATAAAAACTCACCTTGTCTAATGAAGCTAGCTAAAGAGTCCATATTGCTAAAATTAACTGGAGACCCGCCTTGCTTTTCTGAAGGGTAGAGGGTGGTATTGAAATCACCCGCTATAAGCCAAGGTAGCTATTTATAGCTATTTCTGAAATCCAGTATCTCTCTCTAGATGATTTCCTTTGAGCTTCAAGGTTCAAGGCGGTTGATAACAATCCAACCATTATCAAGTCTTATCTCTTGAAAGAACATGCCCATGAAATGGGGAGTTTTGATAATGCAGTCCCCATAAAGGACTTGCATGGATTCCATAGAATGCAAAGGCCTCCAAAATTTCCAAAAAGATTCGTGTGAGACGAAAGAGGCGAGGTAAGGCAACCTAGAAAGACCGTAGTCATCCTTTAGTTTTTTGTAGAACTATGATGTTCGGTGAATACTTTTATTTGATATCTTTTAGGACTCTTTTCTTTTGGGGAGAGTTGATTCCCCTAATATTCCAGGAAATGATCTTCATTTTTTAGATTTGGATTTGCTCCCACCATTCATAGTGAGAGTACCTTGGGTGCCTTGTGCAATATTTTGTGCCGAGTCCTACTGGATCTTTGCATGATTAGTGGGCCTTCCTTTCTGTTTATTGATTCCAACATCAATATTTTTCTTACAATTGCTTCTAGTGATTCTAGGCTGATTGAGGTCCTCGAAGCCACTGAAGTAGGCGAGGGAAAGGAATATTTCTCCTCTAGATAGAGGACAAGGGATGGAGAAAAGGGGAGGAGGGAGGCGAGAGCTTCAAACGAAGGGAAAGAAGGACATAAAGCTAGCTTAGTCTCCGGAGGGGAGACAAAGGGAGGAGGAGAGGACAAAGGAAGGGCGAAGGGTTGTCGCTCGGAAGGGGACTCGAAGAGGGGATTTCACGATTTCACCATCTTCAAGAACTAAAGCGGTTGGAGGTGCCAACTTTAGGGACGACTTTAGGGATGTATTTGTCTTTTTTCTTTGTAGAGATGACAAGGTTTTTTTGCGTAGGGGATGGTTTCGATGGAGAGGTCGGGGCCTTATGTCCAATGCTCTAACAGACTAAGCAAGCTTGGGAATATATTCATATTCAATAGGTTGAGACCATACACCAAAATCCGATAGAGGTCTATGGATTTAGGTTGAGGGCAACTGACATCAACATTAACACAAAAACGAGAATGGATAAACCTGGTTTTAGCCTTAGTAGCTTGATCAATGGCAATGAGAGTACCCAGAGAAAGAGCGATACCTTCAATAACAACAGGATCCCAAAATTCCAGAGGGAGACCCAAAAGGCGCACCCAAATCGAAGCTTGTGTCATAGTTTCAGTGTGAGGATTGAAACCTAATGTCCATTTGCGTAGATAGAAGCCTCTTCTTCCAAAGAACCACAGTCCCTAAGAAGAGCTCGAGCAAACTCCTTTAGATCAAGGTAAACAGGATAAAGCCATTTGGCATGGCCGCAATCTCAAGGGAGCCACAGGGGTCCACTTCAAGCGCACCCATTTTTGATGTCCTCTAAGGGGGTCTTGGTCCCATAAGTTTTCCTATTAGAGACAAATCCCTCAAGGCCGTAGCAAAGAAATAGTGATTTGAGAGGGAATCTACAGAGAAAGGGTCATATCCGGGAGTCGACTTGACTTAACATAATACAACACCAAAGGGGTCCCAACAACCACATTTTTCCATGCCTCAGGAGGAAGACGTGGAGACAAGCCACTTGAAGAGTTAGGTGGGGATCGGAGGCCGGACTGAGGGGGTCCGACATGGTCAGGGGAGGGCGGCTCGATTCCAAAACAATGAGCGGGAAACCAAAGCGGGAGACTTGGAAAATAGAACTAAAATTTGGATGGTAAACACTTTTATTATACCAGAGCTATGAATTGAGTGGTGGAGGAACACTTTCTCAAAGTGGGACATGGGGGTGGGCTTGGGTCCTTAATGTTCACCGAGCGATCCGCATTCGAAGTGCCCCGTTATGTTCCTCTTGGTTCATATGGAGAAGTTCGACCCCTACCTCAAAGTGTCCCCATGTCCACTTATCAAAGCATCCAATGAACTCAATGGGAATGGAACTTGGGTTGATGATTATAAACTACTTGTAACTCACAAATAGCTCAAGACCTTGAGGTCGTATTAATTAATGTTTGGTTATAATCTCCTCAACCATTTTGTAGAATCTCTTCGTATAATAAAATGGTCGACCCACAATCTATGGTGTTTGCATTCTGCTTTCTCTTCATTCCCTCTTTGATCACATTTTCTAATAGACCTTGTCGATGAGGGTGGGGAATAACAATCCACATTTAAGGTGATGAAGTTATTTTTGGGTAGATTTAATGAATTTTGTATTTTTGGCGAATTTACTACTGTAGGGTAGGCCTAAATAGTCCTATAAGCCTTAATAGGTTTAGTGTTGTAATTTGATTCAACTAACGCAATAATGTGCTTCATGCCTTGCATGTGGATAACATTTTCTTCATTAGAGATACTAGGGTTAGTTGTTTCGATGGTACTTGTTGGAGTAGAATATTGAGTATTATGGTTATTGTTATCATTTGACTAATTGTTTTTTTATTCATGGAGTGATCCACGAGAGGATTCTTATAGATATCCAAGTGGGCATTAGCTTGATGATTAACATTGCGTTTGTTACGATTTTCGGTGTTTTGATGCCTCGAAGAAAGCTTGATATCTTTCCCTTTTTGTAGCATCATGACTAAAGTTAGAGCGAAGGAGGAAAGCATACGCAGCTATTCTGAGAGTGACCCCAATTGGTACGGAACTAACAAAACGTATCATCATCATATTATGGAACCAACAAAACTTGTCATAGTCATATTATGGAACCAACAAAACTTGTCATTGTCATACCCTTAATTCACAAAGGGGATAAGAGGAACATTGATCTAGTGCTCCCCACTCGAATTCGATGTGGTTGACTAGTGATTTGAGCCAAGTGGGCGTGCATTTGCATAAATTAATTATCACTAGATGTTTGTATGTTCGCCATCCGATCTAAGACTTGTATAATTATCTCGTGATGAATCCATTAGGGGTTTTGAGTAGTGTTTCTAGTATTTGCGGTGTTAGGCTAGGAGTTGTATCATCAAGGTAACACCCACACGGTTGAAGTTATAGATGATATTATAGGTGATGAAGGACTAGGCTAGTCATGCTTTGAGTTGTCCTAAGTGTTGCAAACATATTTACTCTTGAGGCGAGTATGCACGTTGGTGTTGAAAGATTCTAAACGAGCACGAAGAAGTCAGGAACTTCTCCTTAACATTGACGGCAATCTATGATAAAATTATTGCATTTTAGATGTGACATCATCATAATCTTCTTGTTCACTTTCTTTCTTTAGATCCTCGATAGGTGGAGGTTATTCACTAGCTTGAGATCTAGTGGATGGTTTTAAATTCTGGTGTCTCAGGCGTAGGGGAACCACACCAATCCATCCCGAATTTGGTGGTTAAACTCTACTGCGGTGACGATACTGTAGGGGAAGCCCTGCGGAAAAATAGTTGATGTCGGGATGATAAAACTTTAGAGAAGGTAGGAATGGCTTTCTTAGTGTTAGAAGAGGCCATTTTGTAATCCAAAAAGGAGAGAGCTTGAGTTTGGAAACAGGGGGTCCATTCAAAGGCCTCCACTTGAGTTTATAGAGGTGCTCCACTATAGAGATTGAAAGGTAATTTGTAGGGTAGCAAAGAAAGAGAAGAAATTTGGCGAGCATGGTATGCTTGACAAATTGATAACACTAAGAAGCTAGGAAAAGAAAATCACAAATATGATCCAATCAATAGTGGGGTAAGATTCACATTAGCTTCATAAGAATTTATGCATGCTAATAATGATCTGTGGGGATCCTCCTTAAATTAGGATAAGGAAAAAGACTATTTTAAAGCCAACACACCAACAAAGAGCTAGTCCACAAAGTCTCTGTTTGGGGTCAGTAAGGAAGAGTTGTGTGCATAGTTGGTTGTAATTGCTCTAAAAGAAAGATCTACACTCAATCACCGAGGATACGAGATGTAGGACAAGGGCCTAACCAGATGCTAGGGCTGGCTCGTTTAGCCAAAGCAAGAGATAATGGTTATAAATTGTCATTTGGTGGTAAGCAAGAGTTGTCTAAACCAATGTTTATAAGGGTGGCCTCTAGGCCAAAGAAAGAGTCATGTGAATGAACTATAATGTAAAAGATAAGGACATGCGACACTATCCTATCTAGTACATGATACATGTGAACAAATCATCAACCAAATAAAGAAAAGAAATAGGGATATAGATACTTACTTTTGGGAGGCTTTTAGATGCGTTAATCTCTCTCCTTGTCTTGTAGAACCTTGTGAGAGATTGTTGTGGGTGAAGGCCCAAGAAGGGTCGTAAGAAAACCTAGTACATCAAAGTTGGGGACTTCAAAGACTAAGGAAGACCTTGTTGTCTGAGCAGTTAATATTGATTCTCCAAAGGCCCAATGCTTCAATCATGTACTCCTCAAGTAAGCTTCACTAAACCTTAAGATCTCTTAACCTTCTAAGATAGATTTGTGAGCGAATGCGAGTAAATTGTTTGGATACGATATTGAGAAATGACAAATGGGAACCCTACATTACGGATTTGCATCCTAGAGCCATAACTCGCTTCAAATGTCTTCACCATCCCGATCGATGACATTGGTTGTAAACAAATCAACGCGGAGGAGGAAGAGGACGACTAGAGATTCATGAAGTCAATCGTAGCAAATGAAAAGGTGATCTAAGGTGGTGGGTACGAGGGTGGTATGGAAGGGAAATGCTGCAATGAACTCTTATGACAAGCATATCATTAATCAAGATTTATTAAATATAGTTGGGTTGGGGTGATAGATATCGCCCCAATCCCGAATGTATCCCATAGGACATGCTCTCAAAGAGATTAATGCACCGACAAGTTTTGCATTCACTAGTAAGTAAAAATATGGTGTATAACATTTATATTAAATTAATACATACCCTTTTTGATAAAAAAATTAGTGCAATGATATGATTAGTTTTCCTGGTTGTGGTAGTTGCTCATTTCGACAAAGGTTGCCATTAGTGGGGATGTTTAAGCCTCTACTTTTTCTAGGAATTTTGTTTAAATCCATTTTCTTTTGACCCTCCAAGTTGTTTAGGGGGAATGTAAGATTCTAAGACCCGTATTTGCGGGCCACTTTGAGTTACCAATTCTTGTGGTATACCATTAGGTTATGTGAAGGCTAATGTGTAGCTCACACTTTTCTACATATTGGGGTCGAGTGCCTTATTATGGGCCAGCCTCCTTATTTCACTTATTGATAGGTATAGAGACCATGTCTTCCACCTAGTCATCATTTTTGTATTGATCCATTTTTATAAATTTAAGTGATTCTTCTTGGTATTGACACTGCCTCATATTTATGTCTTCTTTACATGTGGAGCTAATTACTTGATCGATTTTGGACATGCATGCATAATCTTACACGGTAAGTAGGCTTATATTGCTGTAAAATTATCATGCTCAATGGACCGAGTTCATAGGAGTAGTAAAGATAGTACAATAGGTTTAATTCTCATAGTGGATAATCTCTTGGAGTGGTTCATTAAGAAATATTGAATTATAATTCTACCTCGATGGAATTATATTTTTTTGTAAATTGAAGGTTAGGGAATGTTACACCACTTTGTGTGTGCGCGTGCGCAGTGCGCGCGTGTGTTGTTTTGCATTTTATTACATTTCATTATTAATCCTTGCCAAAGGGAGGGAAACAACAGCATTCAGTTTTGCTATTAGTCACTTTACCTTTAAGAGATCAAAAGAGATTATTTAAACTACAAAATATGTAAGCTATAGTCCAAAGAAATAAATAAATATAATTTTGCAAACATGTGAGTGGTCCATATATCATGATAAGACATTTTTCCCCCTGATTCTCAAGTATTTATAAGGACTACAAAAACTATAGTAGCATGTTTCCATTTATTTATTGGCTATGCAATTGATTTTTTCCATGCTCAAATATATATCCATATTTTGCAATCCGATTGATTTCTTTTCATGCTTTAGGCAGGAACTAGTTGCATTGCGACCTTGTTATTTTTGTATAGGATATTTTGGACTAAGTGGGAGAAATTATTTTGCTGGCCTAGATTTTTAAAACTAGACTGAAAAAAATCACCCAAACTTGTAGAAGTTATTTTGTACAACTTAAATGGGCCTAATGGTGGAGATGTGTGTACTCCATAGTGGATGCCACATGTTTGAATCTTGAGGGGGGTAGAGCTAGCTGTACACCTAATTGAACAATATAAAAGGTAAATGGAAAAGTAATCCCATTGTGGGCTTCCACAAGGGAGGTTTCGTACACGAAATTGGTATCTCACTTGTTTGTGACCTATAAAACGACCTTTTATTGTTACGTTTTATAAGCAACATATTGAAGTGATTCTTGCACCAATTGAAGCACGCTTGAGATTCCCTCAAGTGTCCACATTCAAAATTCTAGGTAGTATTGAGGGGTGGTGTTCTCATGAGTATCCTTCTGAGATAGCTGAATTGCGGTTTTTGCAGCTGTGAACCTAAGATTAAAAAAGTGGAAAATCTTCACGTCTTGTAATCTTGGCCCTTGGGAAGCAATTCAAACACCGTTTTTACATTGTTAAGGATTTTTTCAGATTTACTAGTCTACATGGTTTCTGTGTTCATTTTTTTAGTAGGAAGGAAAATCCATTAAGGCATGTTTTCTTCTAACCCTACTTTTCTAAAGTCCATGAGTTATTTTCAAGGGATGATATTGATAGAAGATGGTGGTTTCCATTTAAACTACATTATCATAGACTGTTTAACGGCATAGTTCCAACCAAGAGCTTAGATGGGGAATTTATGTTTGGTGGGAAAGCTTGATTTAAGGGGAATGGATTTTGGGGTAGAGATGATGTTAAACAATCATTCTTTTCCAGATGGGAACATGAAAAAAAAATTATGCTAATCAAAATATTAAAAGGAACACATTAAAAAGGAGAAGAAGATTATAAAAAACAGGGCTGATGAATTCAATAGAAAGGTGAGAAATCAAGAGATTCATTGTAAGACCATTCAAAAGACTTTTCCGTTTGGGTGGACATCTCTCTTGGTTGTCCTTGCACACGCACTTCTTCAGTAACAAAAGTATTAATTGCCAACACATGTTGTGTTGATTGATGTGTGTTGGAGTCATTGTGTTCCAAGTTCAAAGCGTGTTATGTGGAAAATTAACATATGATATATTGTGAATCCTAGTCGCTATGTAACTGCGAGAGAGTTGCCTAAGATATTTAATAAATACCTTATTATTATAAATGAAATGGTAGAATTTATCCTTTGTAAAATGCTTCATCCAATAGAAAGTATTGTTTTAGAAAATTGGGTGGGTTATTTGTGTGCTTAAAAGGCGTCATGCTCTATGTGGTTATCAATAATTGCAAAATGCAGCTTGTAGTTAAGTAGGTCTTTTGTGGATGTCATGTTTATCTATTTGACATAATGATGCAATGTTTCAGATGTTGATGCCATTGAGTATGCCCTGAAGTGAAGTAGTACTAGACGTTTTCAATTCATCCTATAATTTTACCAACATTACATCACTGTGGCAGTGTTATAAGTTGACTTGTCTGCATTGGGCTAATGATATAATGTCATCTTGAAAATATTTATTTTTTTGATTTTGAGAATTTTGATAAAGTGAAACATAACTTATATGCTAAAAACCTCTTGCAGGAATGTAAAGATTTGGGTTTTGATGTTGTAGATTTGAATGTTGACTCACTCATGATTCCTGAAGAGAATCTCTTGCGGCTGATTCGGATGATAAAGAATGAAAAGTTAAAGGTAAAACCTAAATTCGGTATACAGTTTGAGGCATCCTCTATTCCATCGAACAAAGACAGATTATTTGGGGGTTATGTTTATCCTCCTCAGCAAAAAGGTAGTGTGATTTTCTGTATGTAGATAATTTTGTATACTTAGGTACATGTATCTTTTTAGGATTTTCTTGGTAATGTTGTTGACATATTGATGTATATTGAGATTTAGCATATTTAGCTCTAGGTTCAGAATTTTTATCAGAATTATTTCTTTTATATCATCTATTTACTCAAAACCTTAAAAATATTGTAAAAGACTTAGTATTTTTGTTTTTAACTCCATTTTTGGTTTCAATGTTTAATGTTTATTCTTCAATGTTTAATGTCATAGATATATATGCTATTTGAATCTCAGCTCTTTATAACATTTAATGATGTTTAACAATGTAATTATACAATTGCTGATACTGGTACGAGGGGATATTTAGCTCTAGGTTCAGAATTTTTTCTTTTATATCATCTATTCACTCAAACCTTAAAAATATTGTAAAAGACTTAGTATTTTTGTTTTTAACTCCATTTTTTATTTCAATGTTTAATGTTTATTCTTCAACGTTTAATGTCATAGATATTAATGCTATTTGAATTTCAGCTCTTATAACATTTAATGATGTTTAACAATGTAATTATATAATTGCTGATACAGATCCGAGGAGATGTTGTGTTGCAACACTCTAAATGAGAATCTAGATGTGTTGTTTGTGTGTGCGGAAGCAATATAAATGAATCATTTAGATATGAACATTTAGATGGAGATGTGCAGGAAAGATAATAGAACGAAAATAGAAAAGTATGTTAATCTGTGTTCTTTGCATTTCATACTCTTGAGTAAGAAGTATGGCTGTCCATGGTTAGAGATGTCCATTATGTGATTTCTATTTAATGCTACACATGTATACAAATATAAAGCTGCAAAGGCTGAAAGAACCATTGTGGAAGTTGAATTGGTTGAGCTTCCATGTGTGGTGATTCTTTGCCTTCTAATTGTCAAGCTGAATGATGTCAAAAGTTGATGGTCGAAAAATTCATTGTGGGGGTTCTGCTCCTCCCCTGCATGTCAAATTCCTATACTCATATTGGGGGCTATGTGATGCAGCCACAGCTTGGGGTCCTAATGAAATATTCTTTGGACCATGCAGCGTTAACAAAATCACAGCAAAATATCAACAACAACAATTGACAGCAACAACAATGTATTTATTCAACACCAGCTTATTACAAACTCAAGACCAATTACTGATGATTCACTCATACAACACACAATGCTCGAAAACAAACGTTTAACACTGCAGTGTTGCCTCAATGATTCGATCTTTCTAAGGCAACCTCTTTAAACATACATATGTCCAAAGGTAGAGTGCCACAATAAATTGATCCATGACTTTCCTCAGACAGATGACCTTAGAAGGCTTTGTTATTAACTACAAACAATTTTTATTGGGTGCCTTACAATGACCTCAGCTCATCAATTGTAGTATCAGAGTGAAGTCTCTAGAGAAACATCAAATCAAAAGAAATGACACACAAGAATAAGCTATTCACATGGGTCTTAAAATGACAAATATCGTGTTAGAGTTTAACATGATTCACAAAAGTAGACAAGACATAAAGGGACCACTATCAAAGATGCTCTGCTCCTGACAGATTTTATTCTATTATTTTGTCAGTGTCTAAGAGCCTTACGCACAAAAGGACTTATTATTGATTCCCTTGTACTCCACCATCTCTTCCATCATTTTCATAATTAATAATAAGAATCTAGTGATTTGAAATCATTTTCAATGTAGTACCAAGGCCATGTGTCTTCATGATGCCAAAATAATCCATCAATTATGAAACTATGGCCATTCCATCCAAAAAATTTACATTCTGAAATGTTATTTCACCATTGTCATTTATCACTTTAGCTTGCTAGTCTTGTTGCTGATAATTGTACAAGTCAATGCGTGGAAGATGATAATCATCAGGATCTATCAGATAGTCTGTCATGATTTAAATTATTTTCCTTCAAATTTTCCATGTATACTTTTGAAGATCTTTTCCATTTCTTCATCTAAAACTGCTCCAATGTTTTCGGCAAAGAATTCAAAATACTTTCTGGGCAAATAGACTTGATTTACAAAGCCTCGTCTGATTAACTTAAAAACTTTCTGAGTCTTGCAGGAGACCAGTTAGAAAAGGTATATTTACACACACATATCAATAGAATATCTTCCATGTGGCTCAATAGTTATTGGTTCTTCATCTAACTGCAACCTTACTTGCAATTTAAAATTATACCAAGGATTGATATTACTGAAACTGGCATATAGTATGATATCCTTGATTTCTTGCAAACATCTGTTAGCATACCAATATTTAATGAGAATATCGATAATATGGCTGGTAAATTACTCCAGAGGATCAAATAAAGTATGTTGATCGCCTCTTGAGCCAAGTGATCTAGTCTGGCTGCTTTCTGTTCTGTCAAATGTATTAATGGTTCTTAATGTATTAATGTATTAAGAGGAAAACTATTTTCTTTCCCTGGTATATATTGTACAGAAAATCTGAACTGAGACAGCAAATGCTGCCACCAGCATATATTCGTCTTTAAACCTTTGCTGGCATTGGTCTGCTCATCATCCATTTAAAGTTTTTTGCCATAGTCCTTATGATGAATTACCCCTGCAAACTTGAAAACCTTTTTAAATTGAGGTTATAAGAATCTTTCCGGTTCATGCATGTTTCCTAGCACGGCAATGATGCTTTTGCATCAGAGATCCTGGGTAATATGAAAACGTGAGCTCCTACTCACTGAGATTGATTGAACTCTTTTGGAGTGTGATTGGAATGACCAACCTCAGATGGATTCAACCAAGTTGAATCTTTCGTAGCTCTGTTTTTGCCATTTGACCAAAAAAATTCCACACATTCCTTCTCTTTTGTTTTTTCAACAAATCTAGAGCCAAGAATAGTTTCGACCTCTTTTCTTTCCTTCTAAGGTATTTGTTGTCTGCAATTTGGTATATAAAAATCCGATTCACAATTTCATCATTCAGTCGTCCTTCACAGAAAGGATACAAATTTGCTATTTTGAAGATTGGAGAGATATCCATGTCTTAAGGCAGCTCAATCACATTAACCTCTGGAAATTCTCTCAGAATTTTACATTTCCCAACCTTTTTCCATTTGAGTTTGTTGTAGGTCTCCTTCAGAAACCTCTCTTTTCGGAGATGTTCTAGGACCCAATGTCCCACTAGAAATTCCTTTTCGCTTCTCTTCTGATCAGCATGCTCCTTATAGTTGGTTGTACTTTGCATCAGCTCTTCCTACACTTGTTTATGCACCTGTTGCTTATACTCTGTGAAATCCTTAGCGTCAATGCTTTTCATATCAGCTTGCTCCTTATACCTGGCTGTACTTTGCATTTGCTCTTCCTTCACTTGTTTATGCACTTGCAGAGATTTATGCTCTGCAAAATCCTTTGCTTCAACACTTATATTAAAATTCATTGGCTTGGTTTGTTTCCCAAAGAACATCTCAACAAGTTTTCAAGACTTTGGTTCACATCTTCAGTTTTACCATCCATTTGTGGATGACATACTGAACTAGATTGCAACTGAGTACCCAAGTTTCGCCATAATGTCCTCCAGAAATGACCAACAAAATTAATATCTCTATCAAATCCTTATGCTCTTCGGAAATCCATGCAATCTTACTTTTTGGAAAAACAAAGTTTCTATATTTTTAGCATTATCAGTTTTCTTGCTAGAAATGAAATGTGCCATCTTCGAAAATATGTTTATAACTAAAAATAATAATCATTACCTTTTTGAGTAAGGTGGTAATCCCAATACAAAATTCAGGTTGTATCTTCTCATGGTCTATCTGGTACAGGTAATGATTTGTACAATCCTGCAGTTTGACTTTGTACCTTGGCATATTGACATATTATGCAAATTTGCACAAACTTTACTACTTCTGCACTTATCTTGGCCAATAATATCTCTAACCAGTTGTGTCAATTTTTTATCCTTTCCAAAATGATCAGGTATGCTCCACCATGGCTTTCTTTTATCAAATTCTCTCTCATTGATACTTGGGGTCTACACAACTGCTATTCTATAGACAGCAAACCATCATGTGAAAGGAAATCCTGCCATGGAGTTCTGTCCATGCATCTATGAAAGCATCATCTTCTTTATATAATTCCTTCATGGAATCAAACTCAATCATTTCTACCTGCATTTCAGTCAATAGAAGACTTCTTATACTGAATGCATGTGCAACTTTGTTAGAATTTTCACTTCACTGTTTTAAATCAAATAAGTAACATTAAGGAAATTCTCCCATTTTATATGCCTTTGATTACACTTATCTCGACTCTTGATAAATTGCAATGCTTGATGATCTGTGAATAAAACAAACTCCTTCAGTAGCAAGTAGCGTTTCCATTTTTAAGAGCTTGGACAATTGCATAGAACTTTTGATCATACACACAATGCTTCCTTCTTGCATCATTTAACTTCTCACTGAAGTAGGATATGCATTTGCCCTTGACTGAAATCAACACATATCACAATCCCACTAGCATCACAATCAACTTGGAATACCTTGTTGAAATCCGGTAATGTTAACACCGGTTGTTTGATCACCTTTGTCTTTAAAATCTCAAAGATTTTCTCGGCTGCAAACTGTCTATTTGAACTAGTTTCTAGTACTTCACACAGTATCAGATATAAGAGCACAAATTCCACTAAAATTTCTATTGAATTTTCAGTAACAACTAGCTAACTCATGAAAACTTTTAGCTTCAATCATGCACTTTGGTGTTGGCCACTCCAAGCTAACCATCCCCTTTTCCGGATCCAAATTCAATCCATTTTTGGATACCACAAAATCCAATTAATCAAACTGGGTTTGCATAAACCTGCACCTTTTCGGATGTATCATTTGTTTTAGCTTCTTTTAGCCTTTGCAATACTTGGCTCAAATGCATAAGATGTTCTTTTTGTTCTACTAAAGATCAAAATGACATATAAACACTCAATTATAAAGTTAAAAACTTATCAAGATAACACTTTGATTGTGACACCCATGAATGTAATTGGTGCATTTATCAGTTGAAATTGCATAACCAACCACTCACACAAACCATATTTTGTTTTGAATTCAGTCTTCCATTCATCACCTTCATGGCTTCCTGGTTGATGATACCTGCTTCAAATCATTCTTTGTGAAGTACTTTGCTCCACTTAAACAATCCGTTAGATCATCTGTTTGAGGTAATGGAAACTTGTATGTTATTGTTATCTTGTTTATTGCTTTAAAATTAGTGCACATTCACCATTCTTCCCCTCACCATTGGAACCACACATAGGCTCTCCTAGTATACCTTTTTGCTACAACTCTTGCGCTTGGCATGCAAAGTATTTTTTCAGCTGTGTGAGCCAATCTTTCAATTTCTCGGGTTCAAACTTTCTGAGAAGTTTGGAATTTTAAGTTTTGAATCTCTTCCAATTGTCAAGATAGATTAAATGAGTCTATCTTCTTCTAAGTATCTTGGAACATCCATCTTTTTCTGTCTTTCAATTCTTGGGATAGATTTAATGAGTCCATCTTCATCACATCTAACCACTGCTCATTATCTTACTCTTGTTCATCTTTTTCTCCTTTTGCTTCTTCAACATCCCTCACAACACCTCTTGGTGTAAAAACCCTCCCATCTTTTTCAACATCATCCAGTCATACTTGCATAACTGTCTACCACCTCGTTTATTCTTTCTGCCATATTGGCTGCTCCTACTCTACCTCATCTAGCCATTCTTCTAGGAGGCATGCTGACACTTTTGTCAATCAGAACCTACTGCAGCAGTCTCTCTAATTACAATCCATGCAGGCTAGTTATACACTCACAAACTACATTTAAATGGACTTTGATACCATATGATGCATTCAATGATAAGAGTGTCAAATAAATGATTGCATAATCCTTGCAGTAGGATGCTAAATCTGATCACAAACACAACTGAGATCACACGTATTTGAAGAAAACAGATATGGACGACTCCCAGGCTTGGAAATATAGAGCACAAGCTATGCGAAGTCATTTCCTTTCTCTAAATCCACCATGCAACCAAGAAATACAACTCGGTTATTTTGACAAACATGTAGGCAGAATTTTGAGCTTCAAATTCTTGGTCCAGACTTCAAATTGTCTCTGAAGTTTGATTGATACAACTTCATGGTCAAAACCCATAACAGATCTGTCTTTTGTTCTCTTAAAAGTTATTCCAAATATTGCAAGTTTTGATTGCTCTTAACTACCCCTATTTCCTTCACAATTCTCAGAGAACATGACCTTTTTCCACTGTAGCATACTTTTTATCTATACTTTTAATTCTCTCTGTTGTTTCTCTCACCAAGGTTCTCATCTGATTTGAGGCAAAAAAAAATTCTTCCATCAAACTGTCGAACCCCCAAATCGAATTTTCGTTTAAGATTGGTTTTCTTGTATTCGTTATCTGTTTTCGTTTGCTTCTTCTTGGCAATTATTCAATCCAAGATCATGAGGCTGTTACCTTAGATTCTCCAGAGTTTTCTTGACAAATTCAAGTTTGAAACCATATTTTTAAGTGCATGAACAAAATGCCCATGTGGCCACTGCATTGCATGAAACCAGGTCTAAGTATATCCACAGGTAAGCTTACTCCCTTGTGAGCAGAACTTGCAAGATTCCAATGCATATTTCTATCTCATCTCACACTCATCTTTGATTTCAAAACCCAGGATTGAAATGCCTGCTAAACCAAGGATCCGATTAGATGACACTTGTCACAACATTGTCACAGAGAACCTTGAGACATTAAAACTCGAGAATTCAGGAGTGATCAATCTCCTCATGCTGAGTATACAAGATGCTGACATGCAGAATAATCTCTTTACACAGATTCTTTAGGATCCTCATAACTCAAGAAAAGTCACAACCCAGGGTCCACAAGGAGTGACAGATGTCATGTTGTCATTATAGGGAGAGGTAAGGAAACTTACATAAAAGATAAAAGAAAGCTCAAGCAAGCTCTTATGAGAAGATGTCAAGTGGCTATATCTAGTATAGGGACAAAAGGAATCAACAAAGCCAAGAGAGACTCAATGATGATTTGACACCCATCCATCACTTGCAACATGAAGAGAAAGGATTAGCATGGGTTTAAAAATAAGGAACAAACCCTGAGGAAGCTCCATGACTGTTTGATATTTCTCAATGCTTTGTTTAACACGTGGCGAGAGATTAAAAAGCGGGTTTAAATCTTGAATAATACAGAGGACATTGAGATCAAATAAAACTGGGGATGCCATGACTCAGCAAATTCATAGGAGGCTTTCAAATATGAGGGAAGAACTGAGGAACCCAAATAAATCCAAGATGCTAACAAACTCAGAGATTTGAAAACCCATAAACACAAAACTCAAAGATTCTTCAAGTACTTGTGTTCTTTGCGCAAGTTGGAACCACCAAGATAAATAGTGAAAGCCTGAGTTTTACAAAACAAGTCCATGTTCATCATGCAAACTTGAAACGCTACTTTAAACTTGTGGTTAAAAATAATTTTTGGTTGATGCATGATTTCCAGTACACCAAGGATGCTCTTGCATCAAGGAGACTCCTATATTGACACCACAGTTTACCATCCTCAATGTTCACTACCACCCTGGTTGCATGCAGCCTGCACACGATCTTGTGGGACACCGGGTTTTTTTAACACGGGCGAGAGAAGGGCATTCATCGCTTGAAATTGCTCTCCCATGACATCACAGTTCACCATCCTAGCATGCGCTATCACTCTAGTTGCATTCAGCTTGGATGTGATCTGGAAAGAAGGGGTCCATTGCTTGGAACTGCACTCACATGTGCCTGGCAAATCTCTATTTCTGTCAGCTCTGCATACCCATCAAGAGGGTTTAACTTCCTCGACGTTGGCTGAAATGGGTATTACTTGGGTGTGCCTCAGGTTTGAACCCTCCATAACTCTAGTGGACAGGTGGCAATGTTGTGATGTAATGATTATGGGATACTTTTGAGGTTGACCCATGTTTACGAAACTTGGAAGTGAGGTCCAAGCTTATGATCAGTGAATTTGTTTCCAATTTGTTTTGAATTTTGTTTTTGAAAATTTTAAAATGTGTTTTAGAACTTTTGTTTTGAAATATATCACCGAAGTATGGAAGCTTCTACGGGATTGTATTGGATTGGAAATTTCTTAACTCTATTGTTTTTGCTCCTGTATTGACATATTCTTTTTGTTTCTTGTTTATAGGAATAATTGAAGATGTGGATTTACTAATCAGGAAGGCAGAGAGGTGCTTGGATGTTGGAGCAGATATCATCATGATTGATGCAGATGGTGTAAGCCAGTATGCTGAGTCTTTGCGCACCGATGCTATAGCAAAAATAATTGGGCGCTTGGGCCTTGAGAAAATTATGTTTGAAGCAGGTAGTCCAGAAATGCTCGAGTGGTTTGTGGGTAGATATGGATCAAGGGTGAGTTAATCCATTGGCTTTTAGGGTACTTTTAGGTTGGAAGGTCTATAAATGGATTATGATGTATTATCCCTTCTGATAAATTTAACATATCCAAAGTTGCACCATTTCTTTATCAAACAGCATTTGCATTGCTAGAAAATTTCAACAATACAAGATTATGAATACTTATTGCATAAGTGTGTTAGGCTTGTCAGTTGTCACCATGAACTAATGGTCTTTGTTTTGAGAAATCTGGCATTGGTAATTTTGTATCAATAGACAATCAAAAGCACGTGTGTTGGACTGTAGCAGAAGTCTATGCAGTAATACCACATTTACTTTATATTGTTTGTCATTGTCATGAATCAACCAACAGGAGATGTCAGGAACAACAGTGGGTGAAAAAGGATTGCATTGAAACTCTCAAAGCCTTTCCATTCCAGTAACCTTGTTAGCTTTGTCTCTGATTGCCTCGAGTTGTCATCAAAAGTAAACCTTTATGGATCGTTAATGAAAGGGATCTTTTGAATAGGGTAAATCCCTTCTGGATTATTGTATATATCATATTTAATTTGTTAAGGATCTAATATTATTTTGAGTAATTCAAAGTTTTTGTGATTCATAAATGTCATATAATGATATAAGACATATGGCTAAATAAATCTGGATATGAAGATAATAATGATATTACAAATTACACAATTATTTTTCCCACCCAATGAGAAAGCTTTACCATATCGTAACGGTCCATTGAGCACCTGTGGGATATGTCATAAATTGGAACACCTGCCTCAGAGCGACTTCCGTATAATTGTCGCTCCAGTCCTGAACTAGGAAATAAAGAGAGGAACGAGTTGAAAACATATGTTTTCCTATGCTCAGCCTCTCTTGGAATGTGGTCGAGGGACCAACACTATCCTATATAGTGTAGGGCTCATAGTCAAGGCAAGGACAAAGGGAGGTCATTCTCTTACTAGTAGAGATGGAGGCGACTAGCTACTAGCTATTTATATAGTAGAGGGATCCTCTAGCATATCTATGTATGAGGCAGCCAAGAGCCTTTCCTGTATTAAAGGTTGAGGGCCTCTCCTATGGTTGAAGGCTCGGCTAACTTGGGTAGGGGCCTAGCTCTGAGTTCAAGGGCGTTCTCCTCTGTTGAGGGCAACCTAAAGCCCAGCCCCAACCCCAAGGTCGAGGGTCGAAGGCCTTAATTAAAGAGGGACTAATGTTTCAACCAAACCTTTTGCCATCTCCATTTATGTAAAGTAATAATCACTAAACAAGCATCTCTTTAAGTCTTTCTGAAACTCTTTTTAGGATAACTTTGAATTCATATCCTCTCTTCCCAATTGCTGTGATAATGGTGACACACTAGCATATTTATCTAGCAGGGCAGTCTGACTAGGTAGTTTGTAAACCACAAATACACTTCAATTTAAAATGTCTGTGGCATTTCTGCATCATCAAAACAACAATTGTATTTTACAGTGCAATATGTGCTGCTATTCAGTACTACGATTTAAGAGATGAGCTCAAATCTGGATGCCATTAATAGTTTATTGTTAAAGCAGAAACCCGTTGTCACTTTGTGGTCAACTTAAAATTCATATTCTTGCCCATTTTTCCTGCTCAGAATCCTCCTGACGCCAATATATTATTCTGAGTAGAAATTTCGCCCAAAAGCTATAGTTTTTCACTAGATGAAACACTAGACAAAACTTTGGTAAGAAACACAGTTTTTGTGAAGAGTTTCCTCTTTGTTAATTGCATGCAATTATTTGAAACGAAAAAGTAATCTGTCTGGCTGTGGCTTTGCTTTTACAGATTAATCTCTTTGTGAATAATTCTCACGTGGGAAAGTTGAATGCATCAGAGATATAAGGGGCGATTGGACTAATTCCGAGCTCTTTATCACGAAGCGGTAAACTGCGCCCAGCAATTTCTTTTTGGACATTCTTGGGAGTGAGCAGATTGCAGTAAAGTGATTCACGGATTTACTGTGCTGAAAATGTCAAAAATACGCAGTTTACAGGGGTGTCTACTTTTCAATTAACTGTCGGTATACTTTTCAATTAATGGTTGATATTGCCATTATGTGTTATCATGATAAATTATTTCACTGTATAATGTACCAGTATTGTGTGTCAAGAGGGTCCCTGTAGCTCACGACCAGGAGTTAGCAAAACTTAGCAGGGGCTGCTACGATCACAGCCTGTATTGAGTGATCATATAAATATTTGCATGACAGCATATGCTGGATGGATTTGTGTTTTCCTTTGTTGGGCTTGCAATAATTGTGAGCCTCATGTGTTTTTCTTGTAAGCAGTTTTTTAATGAGTTTTCTTAAGATTGAAGCAAGCTACTCTGCCAATGATCTTGATACACTCTTTTAGCGTGATCATGATTGATCTTAATCCTGTTTTAGTAGTTTGGTTAACAGGACTGTTGTTTCACCATCCTATGCCTAATTGTGCCACAATATAGTCGCTGGATTATATGTTGTAAGTTTTACTCTTTATTTAAATGTTGAGATTGCATGTTTCGGTAATATGTGTTGAGCATAAGGTTGAGGGCTGTTTACTAATGCTAGAGTTAATAGAGAGGCTGAAATATGGTTCCAAAAAAGTTCGTCGTAGGCTGTAGTTTTGGGAGTTAAAACACTTTTTTAATATTTAGAGACTTCGACCTTCAGCAATCCAGTGTTAAGAGACATTCTTCGGATAAATTGCATATTCAAGTATTTTGAATTGACGTTTTTAACTCCACCTGCAATGTGGTTCATAGTCAGGATACAACATCAACATGCAATCCACGTTATTTTAGGCCGGCAATATCCAATTTAATCCCTCATCCGTGTTTGTTTTCTTGGAGGCTTTTGAATCAATTTAAATGCCTGTATTTAATTTATTAGAAGAAATCTTTAAACAAGAGAAAAATTAATCAAATCTTAATAGTTATAACTACTCCAATGTAGTGGCGATTGACCCTGATCCCCTTGCCCAAGTTGACAACCAACAACAGCTACGAGAACTTCAATTTTCTAAATGCTCTGTATCCATGATTGAAATATTCAACGATCTAACCATCAACCATTAACATATCACATACTTTGAAGGAATGGTTAAACTCTGTTTTGCAACATTACTGCTTTACATGAGACACTTTTTGAATACCAGCATTGATCAATCAAAAGGAATTTTATATTTGCACCATCCGATCAAGTAATATAAATTTTTGATATTAAAGTTTTTCTGATATTGCATTGGTTTTATGGTATGTTGTGACTAATTTTTGACTTTTATTGTGGTTTATTAAAAAAAAGCGGAATTGATTATCATTATGTACAGTGGTCGTTCTACATCTTCTAAATGTCATAAAAAATATAATATTTTGTTGAATTTGGAGGTATACAATCAGAACGTGGCATTTTGGTAGGCCTCTTGCAATTTCTCCTCACAAATTTGTGACATAAGAGGTCGCTAGTGTTTTAAGCGATTTAGCCTTTGTACAAGACCACAGGGTGCCCTGGCAGCATCAAGTGGAGTGGAGGAACTTGTGGACTATTTCAGTGAAGGAAAGAATTCAGAGAACACACATATGTGTTTGTTAATATGTTGTGTAATGAGTGTAGCCTAGAATTTGCACGGGGTGCTGGGGTTTATGCTTTAGTTTAGTTATGTTTGCATGTTGATGCAACTTATATTCACCATTCCACTTCCTCTAACAAATGCGTGTTAAGTGGCTCCATTCCTCGTCGTTATTGCACTTGCGTGTTATGTTGCCCCTTTCCTCGTCGTTATTACTCTAAAATCATGAAGAAAAATATCGTTAAGATAATGAGTACTCATGGTGGTCATTTGGGTAATAACTAAAAACACAATAAAAATCCCACAGAAATCAGTTATCTTAATTTGACTGTTGGTGGAGGTTTTGCGTGCTTTTATAAATTCAACTGGGATGCTTTCAGCACTTTCAGTTGTTCTTTCATACTGACTTGGCTTTTCTTGGCACTGCATTCTGATACAACTTGGTACACTGGTTCACAACAACAATGATAATAATAAACTCAATGTTTTGTTTCTAACATTTGATTATTTTGGTACAGATATTTTAATACACAAATGTTGATGGGCCAGAGTGGTATAATTTTGGGTCAGTTTTGTTAATATGTTGTGTAACGAGGAGTGTAGCCTAGAATTTGCACAGGATGCTGGGGTTTATGATGTTGATGTAACTTATATTCACCATTCCACTTCCCTCTAACAAATGCTTATGGTACTTGCATGTTAAGCAGCCCCATTCCTCATCGTTATTGCGCTTGTGTGTTAGGTGGCCCCTTTCCTCGTCGTTAGCACTCTAAAATCATGAGGTTCTCATGGTGGTCATTTGGATAAATGACTAAAAACACATTAAAAATCCCACAGAAATCAATTATCTTAATTTTTTCTGTTGATGGAGGTTTTGTGTACTTTTTAAAATTCAACTGAGATGCTTTCAGCACTTTCATTCCATACCGACTTGGCTTCCCGGCGCTGCATTCTGGATACCACTTGGTACACTGGTTCACAACCACGACAATGATAATAACAAATTCAACGTTTTGTTTCTAAGATATGTTTTTTTGCTACAAGGATTTGAATACACGAGTGTTGATGGGCAAGGGTGGTACAATTTTGGGTCAGTTTTGTTATATATCATATGTGGAAGGCTACCTATAGATGCTTAATTTCTTTAGGAGGCAATTAGTTTATTTCGATGTGTACGCAATGCTAACACTTTTCCTTAATTGTTTGTGTAGCCGTGACATCGGCTAAAGGTGCCCTCCTTGAAAGGCCCCTCGCATGGAGAGGGATCCTTCTCCTCTAATGGAATGGGGTTCTAATTGCCCAATCGGGAGCTTGAAATGGGGGTATACTTAAAAGCACTAGTGTAATTTAGTTACTTGTGTTGACTTAATAGGTCACACCATTAATGTAGGCCCTGAAAAATCCGAAAACAATCATAATCTAATATCCATCTCCCATGTGGTCCAACAATCCATTAGATGTGTTGGAGGTGAGAAAATAAGGCCTTGTAAGGTGCAAGACTCTTGCTGTAGAAACAATTTCAAGATGTAAGGTATATCTAACTTGGTTAGTAAGGTATGTATTATAAGCAATTTTATAAGTGTTTTTGGATTTTTGGAGCTTCCGAGAGGAGAGTGCAAGGCTAAGCAAGCAAACATACACATCTTGTAACCGATCAACCATTATGTTAACAAGAGAACCACTTTCATTGTGGTGGCATCCCCTATTGGCACAAGGATCGTGATATATTGAGGTTTGTATGTTATTGCAAACCAAGCCAATTAACCAAATGCAAATTACTTTTTTGATTGAATGAAGATTTTTGAGTTGTAGAAGCAAATTGAAAATACATCAAAGAGGCATATCTAATGTGAAGTAGTAAGGCATGTATTTAGAGGCAATTTTACTTGATTTTTTGGATTATGAAACCACAAAGGAAGAGGGGAAGGCTAATCCAATATCTAAATCTAGATAAATAGAGTTGTGGTAGAGATGAAAGAGGCTATCCAATGCAATGCTTCTAGTAATAAGGTTCTTGTTGCGATTTTAAATAACTTGGTTGATGATTTAGAATATTAAATATTCTCATCCATTCCTTATTTTTGTTCAAAAATATTGTTTATTTTATTTATAATTTAAACATTTTGATTGTTAATAAGTCCCCATCCTTACCCACCAAAGGATCAATTGAGAGGGGTGTGCTTATGTCACATATGTAATGCACTCATTTAATGGTGTGCCAATCTAGAAAAGTTTAGATCATTCTTTTAGTGTAACTCATTGATAGATCAAATTAAAATGATACTAAGAGTTTATAGTAAGTTACAACAAAATAGGTCGGTAGGTATGCACAATTTTAAAAGCAAGAAACATCTAGAAATACACACAAGGATATAAATTGCTTCAAGTGACGCAAACTTCTTGACAAAGCCAACCAAAAGAGAAAGTTAAGCACGATCAATGATGACACTTTGGGAGGAGGTCGTGGATCATCCTTTGGCAAACTCCAAATAAGGGGCACATTAAAAGGATGGTCGTACCACACACACATCTCCATCTTAAGTCCGAGAGTCGTTAACGTGGGGCTAAGGAAATAGTAACCCCCACCTAGGTGGCGGAGGTATGACTTGCACATAACCCCGCACCGGGTAAGACCATTGAGGCTAGCCCACAATCAAGTTACTCCAAGGAAGAGCATCCACCTTGCCAAGGAGGGGAGAAGAACTAACTCCATTATAGGATTAGACAATGTCTTGGCAAAAGTGGCAGGGAACCTTGTGGAGGTTGTTTGGTGGCACTGACGCATGGTGTAGTGAGCACTCCGCCAATGGTAGAGAAGCTCATGTAAATGTTAGAATTTGAGCGTAACTTTTTCTACTTGGGCTTGTATTTCCATAAACACCGAGGAAATTATAAAAAACTTCATTAATAGTGATTTCCCATAAAATATTATCATTGTAGAAGATAGCTAGATTTTTAGATTTCCATAGTTGGAGCAATATAACATGGAAGAAACTCCATAAAAAGCAATATAAGCGGGGCAATTCGAACGTCATGAAAAAAAGTCCACCAAGGAAAAGGCTTTGGGTGGAAAGGTTAAAAAAGGTCATGGATCCAACACCAAGTTGAATGGGCTCTAGGAAAAAACCAAAAGGTATGTTTAGAAGATTCAAATTGAGCACATGTTGGACATTGCACATACATGACAAAATGGCTAAGCCGGTCTCTAAGGGGCATACTTTGATATGTAAAGCACCAAAGAAAATGGGCTAATTTAGGCTCTAATTTGGTAGACCAAATTCTATTAAGCCAAGAAAGCCACGTACGAGGGGAGGACTTTAGGTTCCAATGTTTATTCAATTTTCATGACACAAAGGAAAAAGGACCAGTAATTTGATATATCAACCTAGGAAAGTAATGCCTAAAGTTGAGTTGCAATTCCATTGCCATTCTTTTCACCAATCTTGTGGTGGATAAAACTCGAGTTTATGCAATATCACAAGAGACATGAGTTTCTCAATGTGAGTAATCGTACACAAATTAAAATGCATAAGATGAAATTTTTGTTGCAATTCATGTTAACAAATCTTATCCTCGAAGAAACCAAGTCCTAAATAGAAGAAATGTCTTTGTGAAACAACCAAAGAGCATTAATTTCAAGTTCTTCCGCCAAAGGAATAGTGGAAGAGGACGCAATATAGGACCATGATGCAGAACATCTTCTCCATTTTTGGCAATTTTGGTTTCTCTATTCAATTTTGGTTTGCAAATAGGTTAGGAGAGATTATAAGTGTTTGGTAGGTCATAGTTCTTCATTAGGTGTTATTAGTCTAGTTCATGCCTTTTCAAAATTTGAGATTTCCCTTTTCCCTCCAAAAGTGGAATTTGAATTTGAAGACACTTTTGGTTGGTTTCTTAGCAATTTCTTATGTATTTTCTTTGTGACTTTTCCATGTAACCAGGTTGAGATGGTCCACTAAGGACTCAAGTCATGATCTTGGTATAACATTCACATTGTGGACTTTAGTCTTTGAAAACTCTAAAAATTGATGATTAGTTAGGAAAAGGTACATATGGTTCAAGATGGCCTACTTTGAGAAAAACTAAATCTTGAAGGCATGTAAAACTAAAAATGTAACTGTTTTTCATTCAATTTGACTGCAAGAGGAACCAAGAAATAAGCTCCAAGAAGCCTCAAGTTGGTGTATTGTGTGAGAACAATGGTTTTTGCTATAGTGCATTTAATGCATGTATGACCGTGAGTATTGCATGTTAAATTGGTAGACTTAGGCTTGCCTTCGTAATGTGGAAAGAGTAATGGTGACACCGGTAAGTTGCTATTTTGAATGATTCTTTGTGTAAGATTCTTTGTTTATTAATCTTGTTAGAATACTCTGCAGACAGACTTGATGTTACAATCGAGGGATTAGTCAAGGTGAGTGAATTTCGACCCTCGAAGGTAAGGAAATTGGAAAAGGAGCATAAGGTTAGTTTAGACTGGAGCAGTCCTCCCAAACAAGTTAATTAGAAAAGAAGTTTCAAGACATAGTTACAACCCATCATTGATAAACAGAGCATTTATAGTCACAGTTCCTAATGAAAATGTGAATGCAAGGTATATAGGAGTTGTTCATGAAGGAATAAGATTTGTGGCACTTCTATAGGGTAAGATCAACCTCCTCATGTTTTTAGGGTCAAATAAGACTGAAAAAGCAAGAAACAATCAATTAAACCCTCTAGGGTTTGTTAATAACTACTAACCCCGCAATTAGGGTTTCGATGGAGGAAACTTAATTATCTTGAGAACGAACCATAAAAACTCTTGAAAATTTGAAGAAAGCTCTTACGGTGTCGCCTTTAAGATTCTCTAAGAATTAGGTCAAACCATATTGTCTTTCGCTAGATATTCATGAAATTTTTCTCTTGGCTTTAGAGGACTGCAAAAAACAGGCAAGAAAAAAGAAGTGTGGTTTTTACTAATTGTGGAGTCTTGAATCTTCTTGTATAGTTTGATAGGGATAATGGGAAGTACAAAACCCTCTTGATTGGTTTTGAAAGTGATTGCAAGAAAAAGAAGTTTGACAAAGTTGAAACTCGTGGCTAGAAGATTTGAGATGAGAACTCGTTGGTCACTAAAGACAGACTTCATGTGAGTAATTGATCTAAAACCATTTGAATGGTTGTTAAACACTTCTAAGAGGACTGTAAGGGAGCAATTAAACCTATTGGGTGCTCAAAACAATCAAGGAATCATTGAACCAAGAATTGTGCTTAAAATCTCTTGAACAAAGGGGAGTTGAGGACCTTGGAGTCAGAAACTAGAGTGTGACTTTCAAATCAAACCCTCTCTCGCATCAAACCATCAAAGGTTGTAATCATTGAAAGAGAGCCCAATTTTGAAACCATTTCCAATCTACTTAGCACATGGTTTAGCCAACTCAAAATCTTTCCATGTGCTTTTAATAGTGAAATACCCTTGATTTTAACAAGCATATTGGTGATCAAGAGTGTGTGAAATCCAACATTCTTCCAACACGGTTTGCCATAATGGGCACCAAATGATATACAATCTTGTAACAAAATTTTCCAAGCTTCTTGTCCTTCTAGAACATGCACAACCCACTTAACAAGAGAGTCATGCTTTGGCAATGGATACAAATAATGCCCATGCCATCTTTGTTCTATGGTAAGAAACAAACATCCCATGCAACTATATGAAATTCCGGGCTTATTTGGGATTGGCCTAGAAAACATCATGTAGTAGTTTTGAGAGCTTATCATGGCAAGCTATGGATGGAGCCCAATAAGAAGAATAGTAGATGTGGGTAGCAGCAAGGATTTTGGTGCATACCTAAAACTTGCCTATTAGCAACAAGAGGCTTGGAAATCTAGTGGGAGATTTTTTCCCACATGGTTAGTCACATAGTGCTACAAATCGGGAGGAGTTAAAAGCAAAACAAATGGCTAAGAATTTGAATCTTTCACCATGAGATATCTATTTCCATGACTAATCCAGAGCTAGTAAAGAAAAGTAGAGAGATTGTGATGGAAGCCTTGTGTCTTCACCCATTAAATAGAGGACCCAAAGGCTTGGTAAAAATATCCAAATAGTTAAGAGCTTCTTTGAAAGGGGTTTCATGTTCATTGAGAGTGAGAAACGAATCATCTATAATATGGCTAATGATAATCTTTGTTTCCAAATCGGGAGATGAATTCCACAAACTAGGCTTGATTGAAAGTAACCAAATGCTTCTTTAACTAGGACATAAAGAGCAAGAGAAAGAGGGTGTCCATGTCGATGGATTGAGAAAGACCAAAAGTTTCGAATGGTTACCATTGATAGTGATGAAAGCAGAGGTATTTGCAAATAGGGTTTGGACTACCGATAAGAAAAAATCCCCAAATCCTAGAGCTTTGAGTATGGTAAGATGAAAGGACACTTTATGTGATCATAAAAAAATTCCAATGTTGAGAGGGACGAGCCCACTCCATACCTTCCCAAACAACATTAATGTTGTCAAGAATATATCTACTCTTGACGAAGCCTATTTATTCTAGCTAGATGATAACATGAAGGATGTGCCAAAGATACAGAGTGAAAGCTTTGGCAAGAATTGTGTAAGAGACGATCAACAAAGTTATTGGTCTCCATTTGGTAAGCAATTTAGGATCCCCTTCTTTAGAAATACACTTAATATTTCCCTTTTTTAAAAGGGTAAATGGAAAAGGTTTTGAGATGCAAGAATTGTGTAAGAGACAAAATCACAAGGATGCCAATTTCATCTACAACCTCATGTTCTTTTATTGCTCACTAAAAATAGTGTGTGGTACCTTTGAATGCTCCATTTATGAGATCCCTTCATTTTGTGAATTGTAATCCAAGCTTCATTGATTTTCACGGGGTAGGGTCACATGAAATCCAAACTTCCAAGGTCTTGGTAAGTTGAAACACTTTTTTTTTGTGTAGGTTCTCACATTTTGTACTTGGGTTAGACCTAAGCTTCTCTAGTAGAGTCTCCACCGGGTATTTACAAATGAATATGTCATCTTGGTATCCGCATCTTCATCTTGGGACATAATATCATCCTCTTATCCCAATGTTTCAAAGTCTAATTCCGAAGAGATATCCTCTTCATCTTCCACAAGAAGGTGATGGTGGGAGAGGTCCTTCCACCATGAAATTTTCTTGTGTCCTTTATGTTTTAGGATCAAACATTTGGAAGCCATGTGACCCGACTCAAAACGTCTCCGACATCTGAAGGGAAAACCATCGTAATCGATAGGCGGGACCGAGAAAAATCTTGGACTTTGAGCTCAATGTGAACCAGAAGCTCCTTTTAAGTGTCTAAATCTACCAAAATGGGAGCATAATTAGGGTGATTTTGCATTTGTGGACGCCCACAAAGTGAACTACGTGAATTATCATCCAAAGCTATTGAAGTTGGTGCACGTGGGGGAGTGATAATATATGATGACACACTTTGGTTTGGACTCGTTGGGGGCAATGATCCGCACAACCTCCTCCGCAATGAATACATGCGCACTTCGTTGGAGGGAATTAAAACAATTAACTCCATGGTGGCCAACGATAATAACCTCGAAGTCGCCACCATTTTCATGGGCTACGGCGTCACTATTTACTACCATCTTTCTTAAATATCTATGCTACTCTTCTTCTTTATTATTATTATTATTACTAGTATTAGTATTAGAATAACGAGAATCAACCATATTCTTGGGTGTTCTTCCCTTTCTTCATCTATATGTCGGTACCTATGGTTGTGCCTCGAGACCCTCCCTCTATTATACTCATTTTTCTCTATATTATTATTATTTATAATTATTGTTTGTGTCGGTTTATTTGTGTGAGAAGTTGGAAGCCGTTGGGTTCGGTTAAAATCTTAATAAATGATGGAAACGGGTCGTACCAAATATGGCGAGCACTTGTGTAGAGGGTGATAAGTACGCGAATAATTGAATGGTTTCACTAGCAGTCCTTTTTGTGATAAGGTTTCCAAAACTATTATAAGAGCGAGAACTCCATCACACACTTCTTGAACAATTCCAATGTTTCAGAAACTGATTATAGACTTAAAGAAACTAGACTTTAGACGCACTCGGACTTAAGACTTACTTAGGACTTTCTAAACTCAAATCCAGGATGCCTTACAATGAACCCGACCCATCCTTAAATAGGAAAGGAGAGAAGACATTTATCGACAACCTGGAGACCTACAAACCGGGAACTGGTAACCCAGGTTACCAAAATATTCCCACCCAACCGATAAGACGAGTACATGCCACTCGTAATAGCACCTTTAGAACGTGGGGAGGTCCACATTTTACATAAAGTGAGTTATCACGTCACTGTTTATTGTAATGATGACAACAAGCCTGTCATCTAGCTTTAAGGACTATACAAAATGTTGGGCCCGGCATCATCATCAGAAGATGAGGATGAATCTTCAGTAGGAATGATTGCACGTTCTTCAACAGGAAAAAGGAGATGCGTGTTGCGCTCGTACCAAAGTCTTGAAACATTTCGGGTCCCATCGGTATCTCTACGAAGATATGTTCGTGTAGGGTAGAGATACTGATCAGGGATACGTAAAGGGTATCCAGGTGCAGGAGGAGGTACGTTCATGGTATGATGTATGTAGAATTTCCTCCAGAGTGCTCCATTGGGATTGGCATGGTGACCCTGCATGGTGTTAGTAACAACATAGTATTTCATCTTGACAAACCAGGGATTTTACAATTAATGATAATATTTCTAACAGTGTCTGGACTTGGATTGAGCAGAGGACTGTTAGACAGCTTAGTCGGCAAAAACTTAATCAAGAAATACTTATGATAAGCTGAAATGTATTGTTGATCTCCTGGTCGGCTTGGACGATTCCATGCATCATTTGTGAGTGGATCACCTTCTGGCCAGAGCCTTGAGAATTCAAAACGCCATAGAGTATTTGGCCTTGGAATAAGCTGGCGAAGACGAATTCCTTCAACAGGTGGTGTATCATGAGTAGGCTCTGTTTCTCTTGAATGGCGCCATGGCCATTTCAAATTGCAGAAGACCATTGGGTCTTGAATGGTATGAAAATCAGAAGTTGGAATGTCTGGATCAACAAACCTGCTGCAACTTCTGTCATATTGTAATGAGAGACTGAAATAATGTCTCTGGATGTAAGCAGTTGTTCTGCTTCTTGGGACATTCTTTGATCACATATTTCTTTAGATCTTATCATAGGCAAACAGGTGGTGTGTCCCAAACCGGATGAAGGTACTCATGAACAATTTGAGTAACATTGATGGTTTTATGCTGAACAAGCTCCCTAGAAGCAAAGTCTGCGAGAGCATTCTTTTTTCCAGAGATATGTTCGACATCAAAGTCGTAACCATCAAACCATTGAGCCCATCTTTGGAGACGACCATAAGTTGTCTTATTTGTTGGGTCACCTTTATACAATCTTCCTTGAAATGTTGTAAATCAGTTCTCAAAAGAAATTTTTCATGCTGAATGAAAAACAAGAAAGATTGGATGGCTCTTTTTGCTGCAAGTATTTCCTTATGACTAGAATGATACTTTAATTCAGGACCTTTAAAAGATCCAGAAGCATACCTGCAAATTTGTTCTGTATCATTCTCCTTTCGTTCTTTGAGGATTGCTCCCCAAGAATCTTCTGAGGCATCTGTCTCAATGATCTTGAAACCTGAACCAGGCAGAGACAGAGATGGAAGAGTCTGGCAAGACTGCTTAATCCTTTGAACTGCTTTGGTCATTTTAGAATTCCATACTGGGGCATTTTTGCGAAGCCTTTTGTTCAAGAGTAATCTATCTGCAGCCACATTTTGATAAAATCCAGCAATATAGTTAACACAACCTAAAAATCTTTGTAGTTGTGTTTTATCAGTTAATTCATCAGGAAATAAACTGATCTTAGAAACAATATGCTCTTGCAGAAGAATGGCTCCATCTGAAATAGTGATACCCAGAAACTGAACTGTATCTTTAAATGTCTCCATCTTTGTGGGACTGAGACATAAACCATTAGAATATACAGTCTGATAAAATTGTTCTAAATGCTCCAAGTGCTCTTTAGTATTCTGGGAGAATACAAGAATGTCATCAATATACACAATAAGAAACTTGGAGAGATGACCAAATATCTGATCCATCTTTTTCTGAAAGATGGATGGGGCGAGTTTTTAAACCAAATGGCAAAACAGTCCATTCATATTGTCCACCCTGGGATGCTGAAAGCAGTTTTAAAAGTATCTTCCTTGTTTAGGAAGATTTGCCAAAACCGATTTTAAATCAAATTTGCTATAAACCTTACTGCCATGAATCCGAGTTAGCAAATCATCTCGGCTAGGGATAGGATGTTGCACAGGCAGAATATATTTGTTCAAAGGTTTATAGTTTACAACAAGTCTCTTTTTACCTCTCACCTGCTCACTCCTTTTATTAACATAAAAGGCAGGACATGTCCATGGGGACTTGGATGCTTGAATGAATCCACCTTTAAGTAGATTATTAATCTCAGCTTGGCATTCTGTTCGTTCAGAAGGAGACATGCCAATATGGTGTGCCTTGAACTTTGGAGGAGTGGTTGTCTGAATTCCAACTGACAATAGTGTTTCTTGCGATGCACAAAGGCATGAGGATTATCAGAGGAACAGTCATTTTTGATTTTGGAAACTAAGACATCAATGACAGAGGTATTGAGAGAGATAGACTTATGTAACCAGTCATTATTAGAAGCTTTACTGGGCTTTGGCATAGATGGGACAATAGACTGGTAAGAGGGAAGTCTTGGAACAGATCCTTGAGGGAAACGGATCTCGTTTTCACAGATGGTATAGGGCATGTGATTGTTTAGGTTATCTGACCCTAGAGCATATCATAATGAAGTAGGTCAAATTGATGAACCTTAAACACTGTCTGAACTTGCCCTAACTGAACAGGAATATAAGCAGAACATTTAGAAATGACTTTCTTTGAATCAAAACTTACTTGCAGAAAGTCAGAAACCCAACAATCACTTGGAATAGCTTTTTCTTTTAGCAGACTTATTTCTGCACCAGTGTCGATCATTGCATCCAAAGTATATGGTTTGATATTTGGAATACAAATCTGAACTTTACAAAACGGATTGCAAGAGGTTCTTACAGTACTTACTTCGGCTTGGTGTTCTGCATCATATTGGTCGTAGGCTTTCTCCATGATCAGCCTATCGACATCTTCTTCAGTGTCAGCACTATTTGCTGATTCTTCTTCTTGAAGTAATGACTGAAATTCTTCAGTGGCTTTTTGTATGGCTCTTTCAAGAAGAGAGATGCGTGCTTGCCTCCACCACTTTCTTTCAGGAGTGCCAATGGCAGAACTGGAGGAGAAACAGGAGTTGAAGGCGGACGATCTTCTCGAGAAACTTTTTCATCTGTGACATTCTCTTCGGGAAAAAGAAACGGAAGCTTCTGGAGCTGGTTCCACGTCCTCGTCCAAAACTTGGAGAACCTGGTTGTCTGGGAAAATGTCCTCGTCCATGACCAGAAGGAAGAGAAAATTGATATGGAGCAAAAGAAGTTGTAGGAGTAGAAGACCTTTGAGAAGCAAGTTGAGAATCTTCATGATTTTCTTGTTGGATCTTGGCATCCAACTGATTCTGTAATTCATAAATTTGTGCCTGCAGAGAGTAATGGCGATTGACCATGTGCGGGGGCACCTTGTGAGCTCTTGCTGAAGTGTATCCAACTTTTGCTTTAGCACAATGGAACTAGGAGCAATAAAAGGATGCTCATATGAACTCCGGATCATATTACAATGAAAACTAGGTAATGAGTCATACCCTTGATCTGAATCAGAAAATTCATCTTCAGAGGAAGATGCTGATACTTGATTTGTAGCAACAATGAGTTCAGAGAACTCGACATCTGATTCACAACTCTCTGTATCAGATATAAGCACATATGTATCCTCATTTAGAGAATGCTCCTGAACAAAACTGACTTTGGCCTTTGCAGAGGCCTTGTGACCTTTCTTGGGACAGTCCCGACTGTAATGATTTCCCTTACAGATGAAACACTCAATCTTTTTGCTTTTGGGAAAATATTTCTTTCTTCTAAAGAATTTTCTACGGGGCTTGAAAGGCTTAGATGCACAGTCTGTGCATTTAACAGATTTCTTGAAGCGAGAAGAATGCTTCTTATATTTCTTATGTCGGGAAGGATTAGGAGCTGGACAACCAAATTGATTTTCTATTTGAGTAGAACAAAATTTGACTCCTAATATTTTTTCAGCTCTAATAGCTTCCTTCCGGGCTTTTTTCTCAAGACAGAGACGTTGATTAGTCTCTGTAATAATCTGATTTATCCTTCCAAAGGTTAAATCAGCATCAGAATAATTATGCATGGCTTTTTTATATTCAGTGGAGAAGTATGAAGGAAAAGACTCCACATATCTTAATTTCATTGTAGAGTTAAATGGAGTACCTGAATTGTAGAGGAGCTTTTGCATGTAGCATTGGTACTCTTTAACTTTGGACATGTCGCAGAGTTGAGCTCTCAAAACTCAAGAGTACACAGTCTTTTCTCATCTTCGACTGTGCCAATAAATTCTGCGATTATCAGGTACTATCAAACCTGGCGCCCCACCCCAACTTTTCAGCGCCTTCTTCACCAACACCATTGATGATTTGGTTTTGCATGCGGGGAGGAACAACATCCCACCACTCTTTGAGTATGCCAACGAAACCGTTAGCAATGATACCGGCAATATCTTTGTCATGCTTACCAAATTGCAGAACTTGGGTGTTAGCCCAGCCAATCATGCCATGGATCATTTCTCTGATCTCATCGGCAGTCTTACATTCAACTTTGTAGAAATTGGGCTGGAAATTTAAAGTTCTGATTGTACCTTGCATGGGAGGTGTAGAGCTTTCACCGTGTCCATGAAGCTTTCAGCAGCTTCTTCTGTCAATCGTGCCATGCCGATTTTCTTGTCACCATCTTTTTGCTGACTGAAGGGTGACTTCATTGAGGCAACTTGTGCCCAAGTAATGGCCTTGGACCAATCTGGACTGGGTCCTTGGCTGCTTGAAGAGATACTGCTTTTATCAGATTGAGAACTCTCGATTTTGCTGACAGCAGTAGTGAGAGCAGGAAAATGCTGCTCAATCTCTGAAACAGAAAAACACAAAGTATTTACTTTTTCATTGACAGTTTGAATACTGTCAATCACTTTCTTCTCAGATCCTTCAGATACAGCACGAACAGATTGTTGGATCTGGGCTTGCAGATTATTGCTGACTTGATCTGGAACTTGCTGCAAGTTAGAGGTCAGCTGCTGCACATTAGTAGATAAATTATCCATCTTTTTATTCAACAAAGAGACAACAGACTGTATATCTCCACGCTGGTGGAGCTCTATAGCTTTAAGAGTATCCTGCATTCTCTTAAGCTTTTCATTCTGAGACAGGACTTGATCCTGAATAGCTCTTGTGGCTTTGTTATTCCAGTTCATCATGCGAGCAGACTCAGATTGCTCGATCTTGGAGTCCAACTGTCGCTGATACCAGTATTGTCGGCGCTGCTGCCGATCCTCTGTGTAGATCTCAAAATATTTAGCCATGGGAAACTCATTCTCAGGCTGAGAAGTCGAAGCCTCTTTTGTATCCATGGAGATCTTGGCTCTGTTAAGAACAGATTTGGCCATTTGCAGAGTCTGGTAATATGAAGAAGATGAACAAGAATTCATACTAATAGTAGGACCATTCTTAGGGATATATTTTTGTTGTACAAGGACTTGACATTGTTCACACCACAGACAGTCGGTGTTTGGATCATGTACAAGTGTAGGATGGCTACAAGGAGGAAAGTCGACTCAAGATTTTTCTCTTTATCAGACATAAAAGACTGAGCAGAGGAAGATGCAGATAATCTTGGTTTAACAGAATTAGACTTTCTAAATGATATAGTAGCCTTACCTTTGTCCTCAATGACTTTGGAGGCTGACTGTACAGACGATGTGCTTCCAGCAACACATTTGGTGGAAATAGTCCATTCACGGGGTACACGGATTTTATCCCAGCTTACTACTTCAGGTTCAATTTTTTGTGCAGTAAGACTAGCATGCATGACTACACTACTTCCTTGGGAAGGGCCATGCTTTATAGCAGGATGAGCAGTATTAGTTAGATGGAAAATGATTCTATAAAAAATTGCAAAAGGGGAAGACCCTGGTTTCATATTTAATCCCGTGGTTTGCAAATGTAGTTTTAAAACTTGATCTAACAGATTGTCAGTCTGTATAGATACGGGATAGTTAGGAAAAACATTAAAATGGATGGGTCCATTACTGAGACTGGTTTGTAATGCAGCTAACAAACAGTCTTTGAAACTCTCATGGCGAGTATCAAGAAACAACACAAAACAGATGCATTTAAACCTTGACGGAATAAAGGAGTTATTCCGACTCTGCACACAACCTATATGTACAAACTTATAGGTAGACTGCTTTTTTAAATAAGCTAGATCTTGTGGTGAAATCAAAGGAATATCGTATTCAGACTTTGCAGAAGTTTTTACTTGAATACAAGATTCACGAGATCTAATAGCAGTGCTAGCTAATAAATGAAACGACTTAGATTTCTGGTATACTTCACTATATGGGAGCTTCGGGAGCTTCCATCCTGGAAGTGGATTTTCTTCTTCAGAAATATTAGTTTCATCATTAACAGGAATAAGATCCGAAAGACTTACGAATGCATCGTCGCAGTCTTCGTCTTGTCGTCCAGAAGTCGATGCAACCCAAGCTTCTGTATCCATGTCGTCTGGATGCAAAGTTTCTGTCCTTCGCCGCGTCTTATCTCGAACGTATATGACCTCAACACGCCTCACCCGGGCTAAAAACGGTCCGCGTTCTCTGGTGCGCGTCTTACGGGATTCAGAAATGCTGTAGACGAAATCTCTAGAGACAGAAAGCAAAGAAAATGCAATCGAGCAAAGGAAAGAACAAGAAAAAAACCACTCACGATACCACAATTTTCACAAGGATCTTTAGAACTCAAAACTCAATATATTATTAATTGTAAGAGCAAAACTCCATTACACACTTCTTGAACAATTCAAATGTTTCAGGAAACTGATTACAAACTTAAAGAAACTAGACTTTAGACGCACTCGGACTTAAGACTTACTTAGGACTTTCTAAACTCAAATCCAGGATGCCTTACAATGAACCCGACCCATCCTTAAATAGGAAAGGAGAGAAGACATTTACCGACAACCTAGAGACCTACAAACCGAAGGCTGTAACCTCAAATTTATTGAATCATAAATTGGAAAAACAATACACCGCTGAAATAATTAAGTGTAAAAATAAAAGTTACATATGTACTATAAGCTTAATATTATGTATAACTCAACATATATTCACTAATGTATTGTTCTCATGGACAATTCTTTATTGAAGAAATTTGGGTGGTTGACTTACCGGATATATGCATTAATGGCCTGATTGACGCTTTCCTGTTTTCCACCTTCCAAATCCCACCAAAATATGATTTTGAATAGCCTAGAGTATAGCCCACGCCAACAACTTTCCAACGAGACATTTTAATGTAAAAGTCATGGCTTTCAACATATCTGTCAATAAAATATAAGTGAGGTGATTTTTTCTTATAGAGGAAATTTGGTTGAGGTAGTCTTTTCATATGTATATTTAGAGGTCATCTTCTCTAAACCATGATTTAGCTTGACTCTAGATATAGAGTCCATACTAAATACATGGTTCACAATATTCATCATTCTTGGAAAACATTATTTTCGGCTCCAATGTCAAGTCATTCAAAATTGCTCATTTGTCTCTATCATTTTGTATGGGTGTGAGGTTTGGAGTGGGTTTAGGGACCATTGCTTTGAGTTGAAGATTGAAAATGAATAGAGAGAGTGGTAGTCATAATGTTATCCAAACATATTCATGCCAAGAGATCACTCCCTCATGTCATCATCCACGCAAAATTTGGCACAACATTGTTCATTACTTCAATGATTTTTTATATAGTAACTATGATTCAGAAACTAAGGCAATTGGGTAACTCCCATGAGTGGTCACCTTAGGTATTCATACCTTGCTTTCAATTCATCTATAAAGCAAGCAAAGCATGGGGTTAATTCATGTTGGTATGCAAGAGTCTCCACATTATTTCACCTCATTGATCTTGATATTGACACGTCGCCCCCGCATAACTCTCCCGTGGACTTTGTTTCTCCATATTAACTCACTACATGGGACCCCTCTCTTTTTGAAATTCTTCATGTCATCTCTATTGAATTGTTGTTCTTTCTCTTATTTTCTACCTAATTTATCTTTTGTATTATTTTAAGTGTACCATTATGCTCTTTTTTTCATCACTTTTAATGGACATCAATATATAAATTATATTACAATATCTTTTATCGAATTAATATAGTTATTTTTAAATAAGAAAGAAAAATTGCCTACAAGTTCTTAAACAAATTAATATAATTGTTTTTAAATAAGAAAGAAAAATTGTCTACAAGTTCTTAATTCATCAAATTTAAACTCAGGACTCTCCTAGTGCCTAGATTTAGAAAATGAGAATATCTTCCTTATAGTTAAACAATCTTTGGATAAAATTATATAGTTTCAACTTTGATTAGGAGTCTGTGTAATTTACTTGTGAGTGCATTGTTAAAAGGGTGGGATTAAATCGATAGCAGTAGCACAAGAGGCCCTGCATGTGCATTAATTTTTATCCTCTCCACTTTGGTTTTGTGATTGCTCTATGATGAACAAGTTATGGGAAAAAAGAAAACTCAGAAAAAACAAACATTGGAATACAAATTGTAATATGGAGATAGTTACAAATACATTATAAGGTATCATGATGTGACTATTTATTATTGAGATGAACAATGAAAACATAGAAAATACCAACATTTGAATTGCTACAATGCATTACAACTTCATATCAAGTCAGGAATGCATTGCAACATTACATCAAGTCGAGATTGGAAGCCATTGTCCCTCCCCATATCAAGTTGGAAATGCAAACATCATATCAGGTCGGAGTTCAAATCTCATGCCCTTCCCCCTACACCTTCCCTTCCTCAAATGCTAATTAATTTTGCATGTCCTGTCTTTTGTTAGCTGATGTAATGCAATGTTGGTCACATTGATGAGTTGTTGTCGGTGTGTCATCTCAGGCTTATAAATTTTGGTAAGTCTGAATGAAAACTTTAAACACTTTCTCTCTTCTAGAAATTGTTTGTTGCCCGGCTTAGGCTTGCATGCATGTACCTTAAATTTACACATTATAATTCAAAATTGAAGACTATTTTCAGAAAATAACAAAAATAAAGAGTCATCCTTGAATGTTGGTAAGTGGTAACATTTTAATTTTAACATATTTGAATTTATCCTCTTGAATTTTCTTACACATTTTACAACATTAGCACATTTTAATTCATTTCGAGGTCAAAAATAAGATGCCATGAAATCTCTATTTGTTTTCAAGCTAACTTGTTTTTTTGCGATTCTAAGATACACTCCACTTAGAAGATGAAGGTTGGAGGAGTTGAAATGTGTTTAAGAAGGGGAGAATACATGAGTTTGTGATATACGGTCATCGCAAAAAATTACATGTTAGGACAACACATTCTCAGTTGCAGACTCAAATGATGGATAATTTTTCTGAAATGTTCTTGACATTCAGTTAAATGTTCTTAAAGTTTATCAAACATGTTATTCAAGTCATTTAGTCACAATAATGTTTAGATGTGTATATATAATAGAAGAGGATGTAAAGAATGGTTGTGTTTGTTGTGTTATTTTGCTTTTGAAAATTTGTTTCTAATCTAATTTTGCTTTTTATTGTTTATGACAACTCTTTAACTTTTATTCTTCCATTATATAGATGGATCTTCTTTGCTTGTAGATTAAATAACTAAAATACACATAGCGACTTATTTATTGGATCTCTACATAAGTTTCATTATGTTATAAATAATTGTTGTGCAAATCTACCTCCCGCTTTGGCTTTCTATAGCATAAGTTACAACACCTAGCTGGGCAACAATCTAGTATTTGTGTTCTCCTGTGGTAAAAAAGAGTATGTTGTCTCAAAAGGAACTCCAGGTGGGTTTCTGGAGGGCCAAAATCTGGAGTTGAGGTTTCGGATCAGATTTACACTAACCCACAATCTGGAGGGTTGTTTTCTGCACACAACAAATGACCCAAATAAAAGTTTTCCTTTTTTCAAAGGATTATTCACACCCCTCCTTCAATTTTGCTTTTGGTTCTTCTAATTCCATACATTATTTTGGTCTTTTAAAAGTTATTAAAATCTCTACTAGTTACTATAAAGAAAAAAATGAATAACTGTAAGAGATATTTTTAAAAAACCATCACAAACTTGCATGTATGACCACAATAATGACACAAAGTGTATACCCCAAGCTAAGTAAGAGTGACGCCAAATTGATGTCGCGTAGGGAATGAAACGATGGTAGCAAAGAGAGCACCATGATAGCCATAATGCTATTATTATAAAGTGGTTCAATCTTAGCCCTCTCGTGTGAGGGCCAAGTTTGAGTACATGATCTCGTGCACATAAAATTATTTACACCTGAAAAATAAAATTCATGAAAAAATTAGAAACACACGGAAAGTATTTACTCCGTATACAATCAACACCGAGAAGATTGCACCCCATGCCCACTCCCATATTGATTGCGGTTTGGATCGACACCACCAGATAAGACGTCCAACCGGACACTGTGCATATAATTACAACACATTTAAAAAGATTTGTTTTTGTTTAGATGTGGATGCGAGAGATGAAAAGATCTATTTTTTTATGATGTGGATACGAAGATGAAATGATCTCCTATCGAGGATGTCGCTAGTGAGTTCTCTCAATCGAATGCGGTGGCAACTTGCTTCTCACAATTATCCAACACCTTGTACATGAGGAAATAAAAGTAAAATATGATTGTTCTTTGTGGTGGAGAGGAAAACATTCCGAGTGGCCATCTCATGCCGCAAGGTGTAATGCGGTGCGAATAGTTGGCCCTATTATTACAATGTCTACTACAAAAGTAATAACTATCCCTCTAAATAAAATAACATATATCGTTTGACGTTCACATTGCATTGTACACATGCGATTGCTAGTATTATGTATTATATTTTTATACTCAACATATATTCACTAGTATATTGTTCTCATGGAGAATTTTTTATTATTTTCAATATAGAGAAAAGTTACTTGTACATGAGATATGATGTTGAAAATAAGTTGAAAAATTACACCGTGAATAATTTAAGGAAACAAAAGCATTTGAATCAAGAGAAAATACATCATTTCTCAATCTCACTCTTTCTTGTAAAACACATTAACTTCCAATGATTTTGCAGGCACAATATTTAAATATTTTCATTTGCGCTTCCTTCCAAAAGTTATCAATATAACCCATCAATATATTTGTTCAATAATCCTTAGCAAAGTTTAAACTTGACTAGTGGCACATATTAAGTTAATCTTGATGTACACATTCTGAAGGTATATGTGTGCCAACAAAGATATCAATTGCACATGATGACGTTTAACAAACTTAAAAATCTTTGACTAAATCAAGGTAAGCCATGTTCTTGTATTTGTTTATGGCATTATATCCCTCTTCTCAAAGATCAAATATGAGTAGTGACCAAAAAAATGAAGTCTAGCATGCATCAATGACTTAATGAGATATGCTCTATCAAAGTAGGTTATGTGTATTTTAATGAAATGAAAACTATGAACTCCTTTGTTGTACAAAAAAGTAAACACAAAGATAAAATAAATAAAAACATGAATGCTTACCTATTCAATTGTTAAAATAAGAGCACCCACATTCATAATAACATTTGTTAAGGAACCCATTCGAGGTCTAATCTCCAAAACCACATCCCCATTTTTTACTTGTGTTTCTTTCAAAAGAATTTCATTTACAATTGAATTTAACATGTAATCACTACTATAATGATTGTGAATAACGTCACTTTTGACTCAAAATTTACGGCAAAAATTGACAGTTTTTGGGGTTTCCAGTTGTGTTTCATTGAAGAATTCACATCGTGAAAGATTCATGTCAAAGATGTGATGCGAGTAGACAATTTATTTTTGTGTCACATTTGCGTCACATTTGCCACACATTTACGCAGGATATTCATAACACCAACCCTTCTATTTAGCATTGCCAAGTGGAGCAAATGTGACACAAAGTTTGATCAATAAATTAAAAAATATATAATATAATAATTTAAAATATTACACAAACACACAATATTTATAAATGTAAAACAAAGTATTCATATTTTAAATTACTAGTATGTATACTAAAAATGATATAAAACACCACTTGTACAATAATAATTAATAAGATCATAGTAACATTTACAAATATCAATATAATTAAAATATTAAAAATTATGTTAATGTAAATTACAATGCTAAAATAAAATATCATACATTGAAAAAATACATATTTTCTAAATGAACTTAACATTACTAAAATAACATATGCCAATTTTCAAACATAAAATCATGTTTTAGGTAAGTTAATGACAAAGATAACAATGTACTCTCAAATATGAGAAAATAGTTAATTTCTCATATATAATAATATAAATTGATTTTGAATTAAAATTTATATAAAAATACTATTACGAAAAATTAAATCATTATTCGTCACCATCATCATCTAAGAGTTCATTATCATCATGATAATCTATGTGCTCATTATCTCAGTATTGTTTAGACCGCAACGGAAAACTTTATTCAATTACTCATGCAAACCCAAACGTATACAAAGGACGAGGAGAATAAAATATAAATTACTAAAAATAATGTAATAGACTACGTAAACTAACAACTAGTGTTACCTACCTAAAAAAATGACATCTAGTTCTTGCTACGCTAACAGTGAAAGATTGAATCTGCTAACATTCCCCCTTTATTACATTATTTTTACAAATGTACTCCCTAAATAGTTCAAATTTCACCTTTCTAAGAGATTTGGTGAGTATATTAGCTATTTGTGCATCTGTTGGGCAATACTTAGAGCTGGATGTGGTGGTTTAAGACTTGCTCTCGAATGTAGTGACATTTGACCTTAATATGATTGGTCCTTTCATGAAAAACAAGATTCTTCACAAGATTCAACACACCCTAATTATCACAATAAAGGATAAGTGAATTTTCTTCACGAATGTTCAAATTAGCTTAATGTGATGTAATCATATCATCTCGCACGTAAATCCATGTGAGACACGATACTCTGCTTTAGTGGATGAAAGGGAAACACCATTTTGCTTCTTATTGATCCACAAGATCGGTCTAGATCCGAGATGAAATATGATACTCTTGACGTTGACTTTTTATCATCAAAATATCTAGCATAGTCCGAGTCGGTGTATCCCTATAAGAATAATTGAGTATTCTTCTTGTATTCCAGACCATATTCAAGTGTACCTTGGACATATCTCAAAACATGCTTTAAGTACAACCCAGTGACACTTCTTTGGCTCTTGCATGAATCTTGAGAGATAGCTCACAACAAAACATATGTCTGGTCTAGTGCAGGTCAAGTAGATGAGACTCCCAACGAGTTATCTATAGAGAGTTGCATCCACTTGAGGTGAGTCCTGGAATCAAGAGAGTTGTAAACCTTTCTCCATTGGTGTTGAAAGAGGTTTACAATATGACATTTTGTATTTTTTCAGAATGTCTTGGCATATTTTATTTGGGAGATAAAAATGTGATTATATTTCTTCATATCTCCTAGCCAAGAAAATAATGGAGTATCCCCAAGCCAATCATGATGAAGGATCTTTTGAGGTCATTCTTCACAATATCAACTTGATCTTATGAACTTCCAATGATCACAAGATCATCCACATACAAAACAAGAATGATGATTTTTGTTCCCACCTTCTTTATGTATAAGTTGGAATTTGAGGGGCTATGGGTGAAACCATGTTGCAAAAGGTGATCATCTATCTTGATGTACCATGCCCTAGGAGCTTGTTTCAGTCCATACAATGATTTGATGAGACGACATACCTTTTTAGGATGCTTTTCATCAAAAAATCCTTCTGGTTGGGTCATGTACACTTCTTCTTTGAGATCACCATTTAGGAAATCACTCTTGATGTCCATCTGCTGAAGTTTCCATCCATTCTATGCTACCAGTGTGCATACAATCCTGATGGTTTTGATATTCACGGTGGGTGCAAAGGTTTCTTCATATTCAATGCCTTCTTTCTGATCATATCCCTTTGCTACAAGTCATGTTTTGTGCTTGTTAATGGATCTGTATGCCTTATATTTAGTTTTGAAAACCCATTTGTAGCATATGGGTTTCTTTCCATAGTAGTTCGACAAGTTTCCAAGTCCAATTCTACATGAGTGAGTCATACTCAACATCCATGGATTTCTTCCATTGAGGTTGACTTAGTGATTCTCAAACATTATCAGTTTCGGAGCTATCAACTACTGTACTCATGAGTGCAAAGTTTATGTCATTTCTTTCTTGACTCCTCGTTCTGACTCCGAAAGAAGTACTCAAAAGAGATTTTCATACCCAGGATGAGAACTCTGCTGATGATATGAAGAACTACCCGATGGATGTATGATAACATTTTCTAATTTTCCAAGATCAACATACAACTCCCCTTACAACTCATCTTTTCTATGAGAAGTCTCCTCTTGCTCATCATATGACTCGAGAGAACAATTAATGAGAGGTGGTTGGTGTTGATTCTTCTTTCTGCATTACTGAGTCAAAAGATGACTTGTCACAAACCACATCTCAAATTTCGTATATTTTATTCATATACGGATCCACGAGATGGTATGCTTTCGAGGTAGTGTTATAGCCCAATAGGATCCATGGGAGTTTTTTTGCTTGATATTCTTCCTCGTTTGAGCTGGAACAAACATATATGTTGGGTAATCAATATTTGCGAGATGAGAAATCGATGGCTTACTACCACTCCATACCTCTTTGAGTGTTTTGTCCTATAGAATATTTGTTGGTGCCTGTTGAAAGATAAGAAACGGTCTATACTAACTTTCTACCCAATATAGTTCCTCCAACTTTGTTGTTGACGGTATGCAACGAGCCATCTCCACCACAAAGTGTGATTGTGTTGCTCAATAATTCCATTCTACTGAGGCGTGTAGGGAGCAGTCAAATTTTTTTGATGCCTTTTTGGTTTAGGAATGCCAAGGACTTCTTTGACGTGAATTCCCCCTCGATCTAAGCGAGCGGAATAAGAATTTGGCCGATCTCCTTCACAACACATTGATATATAAGACTTGGAAATAATGAAGGACATCACTATTATGCTTTAGGAAAAAAACCCATGTCTTCCGAGAGTAGTCATCCACGAATAGTTGGAAGTATTTATATCCTAAAAATGAAGCAGTAGGTAATGGTAGTATGTTAGTATGAAAAAACTCCAAATGTTTCTTGGCATGAAAGGTGCTTGTCTTGAATGGATCCCTGCATTGATTACCTATAAGGCATCTAGAGAAAATATGAAAGGAAATGGACACCTTGGGAAGTCCATGTACCATCACCTTTGAACTGAGTTGGTATAAAGATCCAATAGAGAGATGACCATAACAGTAGTGCCAGAGGGAAGTAGATTCTACCGTAGAGGTAGATAGAGCTACTATAAAAGATGAAATAACATCTAAAGAAAATAATTTATCTTTCAAAAATGCTCTAGCAAGAACTGTACCTTGTCATGAGATCAAATAGGATTTGATGTCATTATCAACAAGAAATTCCACCTTCAGACGATGATTCAAAAGTTGACTGACTAATAAGAGGTTAGATGTTAATCTAGAAACATATAATACCTTTGAGAGTGTACATTTGCATGTTCCGAGAGGAATGGTGACTTGGCCTATTCCTTCGCAACATACTCTTTATCATCTATGATCCTAATCTCATCTCCAGTGGGTTGGTTTGTCAGTGAATCAAACAACTTCCTCTCGCCAAACATGTGTTTACTGACACCTAATTCTATCAACTAGACATTCTTCATGGGTTGCGAGGTCTGAGAGACGAGCACTAAGTTCGTATGTAAACCAAAATTGGCTTCTTTAGGTGTCTCGATCATCAGATCCATCATCCTGTTGAGTTGTGAGATGTCACTTTTACTTATGTCGGTGGGGATGTCTTTTCCATATATGAGAATTTTTGCACCCTGATGTACTTTATCGACTAGAAGAACCTTGTTTCAAGCCATTATACCACTAGTTATCCGTGTCGTGGGTGTTTGTTTGACAGATGTAACACCACCTCTTCGAATTTTGAGATTTATGTTGTTGTGTAAACTATTGTTGTTACTATTTATGTGGTTGCTTCTTTGGGTGTGCCTCATAGAAATTTTGAGCACGTTGCGGCTTCGAGATAAGGTATTTGTCTTGCAACTCATATTAGAATGATTTGATGGATTCTTCTTGCTGTAGTAGGTTAACGAGTTCTTCGAATGCCACTATTTACTTGGAATGTTCAATGTCATGACAAACACTCTATATTGGGAAGGGAGAGCTCTCAAGGTGATTAGGACCAAGATTTTAACCTCAATTATATCATTGAGTGCTAACAATTCCGTTCGCACTCGGCCACATGACGTAAGAATTCCTTGACTTTCTTATTAGACCCCATAAATAGGGTGAAGCCTCGACTATAGATGGAGGATCTTCGTTTGATTTTTCACCTCATAGATGGTTGTCAATTTATCCCATGTTGCCTCTGTTGTCACTTGCATCCCATACATGTGGTTGTACGTCATCAATGATTTTTAACATAATTAGCATCAAGGCTTTGGCATCAACCCTTACATACTTCATCATCTCATCAAGGTTAGGAATGACCGACTCGGTTCCAAATGACGATGCACAAAAGTCCCTCAAACTAAAGGATTGCACACATCTTCATTTTCTAGGTGATATGGTTTGGCCCTTTGAGAAGTTAGGCATCATATAGAAGTAATTTTGGAGTAGACATTGTAACAAAAATTATTGGTATGAGAGAAAATCACAAGTCTAATTACTCACTTGTGATTCACTGCAGCTCGTCCGATGTAGACACAGGTGACCCGTAATGCTAAATACCTCGTTTTTTAATCTATTTATTATTTGTTGTTCCTCCTTCGATTTATTTTTCTCATTGTTTTCCAAGGATTATCTCGGGGGATGATGAAGTGTCAAATCGGTGATGTTTGAAGGGGTCTGCTCGCCTTATGTGTTGGATCATGAGATAATAAAGTCTTTCAACTCATGGAGCATGTGTTAAAATTCAACCTTATCCAACAATGAAATAAACATGGGGCCAATGACTCGATGCACAAGTAGATCTCTAAAGATGATCTGCTTTTTAAGCCCATAGGGACTCGAACCTGGGTAGTCCTACCCATTCTTAGCAAATAGGAGTCATGCAATGGTCCAACGTAGGTATGTGTAAGCTACTGCCTCCACATTTTTGTTGGTCGCTACCAAATTTATTATTTGACTTGTCTGACTACTGCCCAAGCACAGACACTAGGTCGATTTGTTGGTTACTCAAACAACTACGTCAAAACAACCACACAAGTCTCCAAATAGGTTGTTTTCTTTCTCCACATAGTTTTCATAGGTCCCCAAGCACAAAAACAAATTTGCAATCCACACAGGAACTCAGGTTGCTCCAACAGTCCTAAAAACAACCATGACTTCCATATTTTATTCCACACATCCAGGATGGGCCACCATGTGTTGCAGGGGCAGCAAGGTTCGTTGTATTACAGAATGTCGTGAACTTGTGATGTTTACACTCAAGTAGCTCTCTAATGGACTTGACTGGTCTCCACACATGTGTTGCGCACTCAGCTGTTCCTCCAGGTCGCGATAAACATAAGATAAAATCCAAAAAGGGCAACAAAGTGACAAGGAAAGGAGCCACGTCTTTACTGGAAATGTCATGCTAATGATCTGGTCAGACAGGTCTCTGCACCACGTCCAACAATGTCAAACCAAGATCTCCATGCTTGAAGCACATAACTAGATTTTCACACCCAGGTCGAATTACAACCCTTTACTCTCCTCCATATCACTGCTCGGATACCAGATTGTAATGGAAAAATTGATTCGATTACTCATGAGGACTATAACTTACTAAAAATAATGCAATAAACTACCTAAGCTAACAACTAGTATTACCTGCCTAACAAACTGACATCTAGTTCCTGCTACGCTAATAGAAATATTTAATCTGCTAACACAAACTGTACTTCATTTCATTCAATGATGAGTTTCTATATCCATAGTCAGGATGATGATGACGACCATCATTAGTAACCACTCTAAAGTCAAGGTCATCAATTAAAAAAATAGTTTATGCACATAAAAAGGTAAGTGCATGGAAATGGGGGGCCAAAAGGGGGTCTTAAGTGGACATTTTTTCTGAAAAATAAAAAATTTCAACTTGTATGAATTATTTGAGATAGTTACACTCAAAATTTGAAGATGTTATAAGAACATGAATTGTAGCATTTCGAGTCTAGTTTCTAAACTACTATTTTTTTAAATGGTTAAGTGTAAGTGGGTTAAAGATCTAAAATTTCAATAGGTGCTCCTGTTTTTGTAAAAAAACATATTTGACAATGGTCATATCCCCTTCCCTCGTTTTTGATAACTATTTAGTATTTTTGAAAACCATTTGGTAGAAAGATAGATAGGAACATCTAGTTTGAAATTATTTTTGTTTTTAGATTTTTTAGTGAGTATTTTTTTAATGATTTTCAAGTACAAATATTTTAAAAATTAAAAAATAACGGATAGCCGACTATGCCCCTAACTACCTCAAAAAATATCAAAAATTAGATTTTTTTAATATGTATAGAATTAGGCCTAGTTTGGGACTATATAATTTTTTTCAATTTGGAGAAGTGAAACAAAAGATACATGACAAAAGATAAGTGTTTACAATCACTAAAAATAGAGGTATAAAAGACAATTTGAAATAAATATAAATGGAAACCTTAGAATAGTCAGAAAAATATAAAATATATATATTTAGAAAGAGGATAGTTTTCTTGATGTTGTAGGCAATTTTTAAAGAAAGATTACAATCGTTTTTGTACGATTTATCATAGTGAAAGGAGAGTTCTTACATTTTTGTCAAAAATGTAGGTTGTTGTGTTGAATGGATCCAAGGCTTAGGTTTGGGAAACCAAAGTAATTCCAAGCCTAGAAAAGCTTGGTTTGTGTGTATAAGTTTTTATATATTATTATTTATACTTTATTATTTCTTATACTTTAAATTTATTTTAGTAAATATAATAAATTATGGTCATTTTGGACCTTATGGAACTAGTCTTACGTATCCATGAGTCACAATTTAGGAGATAGTTTTTTATTATCTAATCTAGTCACTACATGGGAGTTTTTCAAGATTTCAAAGATTCAACCTAAAGGTTTTAGGGTTTAAATTCTACAATTGATGTATATTTTAGGAAATAATATAGTAATTTTTATGTTTTGGATTGTTTACTCGACATTTTTAGGAGTGTTAAAGGAGTCCAAATTAGATTTTACAAACCTCACAACTCATAAAGGAAACAATAGCTTCTCAAATATATAGACTCATGAAATGCCTTAATAATACATAACAAATCAAAACACATGTGCATATTTTTTTATTAAATTGAAAAGGCTTGACAAAATTTACAAATACTACTCCCATTATTGGGACTCATATAAAAACCAAAAATATCGTAAAGCTATTAGAATGGTGTTTCTTCACGACCCTTGAAACATTTCAATTGTTTTGTGTGACTCGAGTTCATCTCTCTACTCCTTGTCACTCTAACCCTCAAATGGTAGACTCAATTCACTTTGTGCACACATTGTGTTCTCTCACGTTTGTAATCAATGTGTATTATACAATTCAACTATTGCACAAAGAATTCGTGAAAGTCCTCTGTAATCGTCATCATCACCCAAATTTTGTGTCGCACAAGTTCTTTTCTCCATTATCCTTCTCACCATCCTTGTGTGTACACATGTACTTAACTAATATAGTAAAACTTACGTATTTAAATTCAATTCCCTCTTCATACTCATGCATCAAAATTTCATAGATTCAATTTCAATCGAATTGACCGATTGATTCATGCCTAGATTTTTAATTAGTCCTAGATGAAGTTAAATATTAAATCATATAGTTCCAATAAGTTTGACATGGCTAAATTTAAGCAATATTTCTTCTCTTATTGAACCAATCAACTAAATATGTAATGCATGATATAATTAGGGGTACAATTGAGTCCAAATTCACTATTGTCATGTAAAATATCTAGCATGAAAAATTTAAAATATTAAGAATTACAACTACGCCCTTGATTGAAAATTAGACTTCCAAATTGTGCATCCTTCCTCTGGCTAGCCTACGTTCAATTCAACCTTCACCATGGCTAAGAGGAAAGTCCTAAAAATCATTTCAATTTTTTTAGTATGTAGGGATGATTACCCAAGGTGATAAATTAATTCAGTAAGATTTAGTGAAAGACAACTTCCTCCAGAGGCCCAAAAGGTCCATTTTTGGTCATTTTGCAATTGGTAAACACCCTCTTGAGTGTTCAAGGAAATTATAAGGCATCTAAGGGTGATTTTGGAGAGAATCGAAGGTGTTTGAAGTGTTATTGTGGAGCATGTTTTCATGTGTGGAAGTGTTGAAGACTATACACTAAGAGTACTTGTACTCTTTCCACAACAGGCCCTTCTTATATGGGCAGGAGTTTTGACCCATAGATTTATGGGACGGTTTTGGCCCATGGTTTTGATACCCACTGTATTGTAAAACTACTTAAGTAGTTGTCTACTTATGTGGTTTTGTGCATATGGTAGGATTGATGTAACATTGTAGATGTGTGTGAGTTCAAGTGTGAATTCTATAGAGTTTGTTGAGTATAGCTCCAAATAGATTTGGGTATTATATAGAGAGAGAGGTGGCTTGTAATAAAATATGAGCAAGTGATTCTTGGTGGACATAGCCCAAATTGGGTGAACCACGTTAAATATTGTCTCTTTGTGTTGTGTTCTTTTTATTCTGCACTTTTATTTTCAGATCTTGTAATATTTTCTACATATTAGTTTCTACTGTTGCGATTCTATGAGGGATTGTTTCAAATATTTTATCCCTTATTTCCTAACATGAAGAAATTTAGGAAAATTTAGGAAAGAAAATCTCATTCATGATCTCTCATTTAGTGCATATCTCTTGAGAGAATTGAAGATGTTCAACAATGGGTATTCAAGGTATAAGGAACGAAGCTTCAACAACGAATGTTGTCTTCTCTAGAATATTTCAGGAGTTCCCAAACGAGTTAAGAGGAAAAAAATATGTGTAGGAAAGATATTAGAATCCTCTACAATGGGGAAATATCAAAATTCATCTAATACTTAAGTATTTTATGATATGTTTCAAACTTCTTCATTGTCCCTATTAGTTTAAGAAGGAATATGCCCTAAATTTTGAGTTTCATGAAGAAATGAATTTTGGGAATGCTTCTATTGATCTTTAAATCTTATTTTGAGTCAAAATCATATAAAATTTGACCCCAAAACATTTTCCTAAGCTCCCGTGGTGAAAAATCCAAGCTTGCGTCTAAAAATAGACATCCAAGGTAAAATTGGCTTTTCAAATCACACATAGTCACAAATTGGACACATTTGCATCCCCTCTGACCCCCGGGGGACAAGGGGGGCATGAGGGACACTAGATTTCAACCTCATTCTCCTCCCAAGTTGCACTTTGGACACCCAGGTGTCCTAGGTGTCCCAATTGTCCCGTATGTCCCCATGGTACAAGGGGGACAAAAGGGACATCATCATGATTTTTCACATAAGGGATTCATCTTGGTTGAAACAATTAATGAAAATGTACATCATGGGGATCACACTATGAAAATAAATAGATCATGGTGTCGATGTGTAAATAAGACAATCACTTGGACAACAGGTGCAATGAGTAGAATCATGAGGTCTATGAAGGATCTGAAACATCAAGAACCTCATTTAAACTCAAGTCATTAAGGGACTAATCATCATGACAACGATGAGAAAGGTTAACCATGAGTGGTGATGAAATTCATCTTGAGCTCACAAATAGTGTATATATCTTGAGAGTGTTTCTAAACACTTGATTAAATTTTGCGATGTGTTGAGATTTTACAATTCAGGGAGTAGTCTCCACACTTATTCAATGCATTTAGTGGTCAAGAACATGGATCTCACCCTCAAACATTCCTTCAAGCCTCATTCAGGGATCAATCCTTCCATTTGGAGTAGGAAACCTATTTCTATGAGGAGAAATCGAGCAACGAGGTGTCTAGATACTATAAACATGTTTCCACTTAGGTGACATGTTGGTCAGGGAATTGAATTATGAAGTTAAAAACATTTGCATCACTGAAATCATCACTTGGGGTGTTAGAAAAATGATTTCAACTCATGGTTCCCAATTTTGGTTTCATTGTGTTTCTCATCTTATTGGATAGGTTGATCAAAATCTCAAGCATTCCTCATTCAATATCCTACCTTTAACCATTTTAAGGTTGGAAGGTTTTCAATCTCACATTTCATTAGTCATTGTGTTTCCCAAGTGGAAGGATCATCATGGTTGCATTGTGGAGGAAATTATTTCAAGTTCTCATCAAGTGCAAGAGGTTAAGAAATGAATGGAAGTGTTTCATAAATGTTAGGAATATCATAACTATTAGTGCTCCATTAGTTTATTTGTGTGTAATCATTATTTAAGTTAGTATATAATGTTATATGGTTGTTATATAAAACAACATATAACAACTATTTGTTAGTGAGTTTTAACCACTCACATATATAGTGTGTGGGAGAGATCGGTGAGAATAATTAAATCCACCTCCGAAAATATAGGAATTGTATGTCCTATGTATATATATATATATATATATATATATATATATACACACACTTAAGTGTATTATGCTTGAAATTATCAATGAGGATTGTTTGTTAAATCTGCTCTTCTCCATCATCTGGTATAGAGCGAAGATGATTCTTGAGAGTGTGTGAGGGGGAGTGTCTCTTATTTATTTCCCCGTACATGAAAAGTTTAGTCTTATTGAAGATCAACATAGTATGAGGTCTGTATAGGATAGCTTGTGTAGTCTGAGTTCTTCCAAGACTTTCATTCTAGGGAACAAAACGTCTATCTCCTCTACCTTGGAGTTTTAACATAAATTCGGTTTGAAAAGGGGGCGTTCAGGACTTGACGCCATTGATATCCTGTCAACATCTCAGAGTTTGACTTGTTACCACTTGGCACGGCTTTTCCACAAAGGCAACACTGTCACTTCGGTATCATTACGTGGAAGATATTGGAGATTCTAGCCATTCAGCAGACATGTGATAAATGCAATATTGACTGCAAAGTCTTTTTTGGGAACTGCAAATAACCATTTGCATTGAGTTCGTGCTAAGTGTATACAGTTGAGCGGCGAGCCTGTCGCCGTTTACAGTTGAGCGGCGAGCTTGTGTAGTGTGGAGAAAATTTTATTTCCGTGCGGTTGAAATCTTGACACGCAGATCTAGAATTAAGTCACATTGAGATCTACGACTATGAGATCCACTTGGCATATCGAACTCCATCTCACCCCAGATCCACAGTGACACGTCTCTACTCACGAGTCTCTCGAACAGTATAGTCTTCTTGTAGACTGTATTTTGTTTTATTTTGGTGCCAACCTTGGAATGAGGAATGTATAGTCTTCAACTTAGTCCACATTCACCGTACACTCTCGTAGCCATGTTGAATAAAGACAAAAATCTCAGCTGAATATTTCTCTCGCGAGTCGCCCTGTCTTCATACGTGTTGCATCAGTCAGTTTACTTTGTAAGTCTATGTTTAGATTAAAATTTCTTATAAGGTATCTGTCGTACAAACTTGTCCAAGTCGTTTAAGTTTATAAGTTGCCTCTAGTTTAGTCTAATTTTTGTCCTTGTTTAATAGTTTGTTTAGGTTAAATATGATTTAAAATCTATTCTCAAATTGTAGTATGTTTTTTTTTTTTGCTACCTTGTGTCAAGGCACTCATTATAGATAGGTTTCAAATAGTCTTATTTTTTTAATAAAAAGGTGTTGTTATTGTGTATTTTTTAATCATTTTGTAAAAAAGAAAAGAAAAAAAGACAGACGTGTCTATAGTATTTTTGAGTTGAAAGTGTAAAAGAAGTGAAAAAAAAGCTGCCTCACTTTTCAATAATTGGACTCATTTTCACTTGTATGCGACATCCATTTTGTGGGGGTGAATTGTTAAAAGAGCCCCAAACCCAGATCAAGTTGAGCTAGCAACATCACATTGGAGGATGGAGGCAACAGAGGCAGGAGGACAATCAACATCCTCAAGTTCGTCACTACCTCAAAGGTCGCAAATTGCTTTAGTGACATTTATTTGCTTTGTGTGTGATGAATAAGAACAGATGAGCATCCATGTTCTTGTGTGCAGTACAATGTTTGTATTTCCCTGTGATGATGATGATTTGGAGATTTGTACCATTGATACTATTACATGAAGTGTTCTTGATCGATTGACTTGATGGTTGATGTGAATTGGTTGAACGGTCCCAATTCATGTATTCCCCTGGATTGGTTGATGTGCCCCTATTCATGGATGACGTAGTTCCCACAATCAATGTTGAGGATCGAGACCATGTGCAGGCTACAGAGCGACATGCTGCTTGGTTGATGATGGCGTTTTTACCCATGTTCGCACTAAGGAGGGGAATGTTAGGAATATCCTAACTATTACTTGTTTCATTAATTGATTTGTGTGTAATCATTATTTAAGTTAGTATACAATGTTATATGGTTCTTATATAAAACAACATATAATAACTATTTGTTAGTGAGTTTTAGCCACTCACGTATATGGTGTGTGGGAGAGATTCATAGAGTGGTTAAATCCACCTCCTAAAATATAGGAATCAGTATGTCCTATAAATATGTAAGTGTATTACACATGAAATTATTAATGAAGATTGTTTGTTAAATCTGCTTTTCTCCATCAATAGATTGGTTCAAGCGAAAGAGGGAATTCTTCATTGATCTTAGCGGTCCATTCATCAATTTATTCTCTATTATTCTCTCAAGATACCTTGCACAAGCACAAAAATTCATCATTATAGGAGGATTATTACTTACATAACTAATAATTTCATATAATGATGTAGTTACTGATCCATAAAACCTAAAAACACACCATACATTCACATTTGATTTACTTGTACATGATGTTATTGATACTAACTAATCCCTAAATCTCATCACATCATTGTAATTAAGTTCATATGACTCAAATATGGTAAACTACCTCTCTCCTTGAGCCAATGTGTGGATGATGTTTAGGAAGGTTTGAAGCATGTATACATTAATTAAATGCTCTAAGAATCTAATTTTTTGATAAAATCCTATTATGAATCTTTATTCTACTATAAGGCTTAGTCCTAGAAATGTATTGTGAGAAGTTTTGGTGTTCCCATGTAAAAGTGTTTTTTATGACAAGAATGGTTTTTAAACCTTTAGTAGAGAGGAACAAAGAAACTAAAGTTTTAATATGTGTGTAAAAGTCTCCTTATAGGATTTATCATTCCTCCCTATATGATGGTCCCATATGCCTTGGTAGCTTGGAATAACCCATCCTGTCTTGTTTCTTGAAGAAGGTTTGAACATAACGGTAGTGTCAAGATATGGAGATCATCAACTCACTCCTCGAGTCTCACATTTCTGTCAATTTCTTGAACATGAGTGGAAACATATCAATATCAATGGAACAACACATTCTAAAATCAATGGAACAATTCCAAGACTCGATTCTTCCTAAACATAAAAATTTAGCCCATTTTTGTCTAGAACCAAAAGCGGAAACTTCATTTTTTTGAAATTATTCATGAACCCTTCAAGTCTTAGATAAAAATGGATGTTTTCGACATTTATAGTATTCACATATATTTCCAATTCCTATTTGTTTTCCTCCTAACTCCTTACAGAGCTCATGGAACCATATGAACAATTCAAGTTTCACCATTAGAGTGTTTGTTCCTTGCACCTAGAAATCTTGTTGTTGAGAAGGCTATCCTTGAATGAGAAAACCTTTCCTAATTTTTCCTAAAATACCTCCAACACTTCAAAAATTCCCCGACATTACCTCTGGATGATTAATACATTTCCTTTACTCTCCCGAAGGAGTTTGATTAGCTCTAGAATAGCCAATATAACTAGCATGAAAATTTAAATTTTTGAAGCATGACAACTACGCCCTTAAGTGAAAATTAGGCCTCTCGCTCACTATGCATCCTTCCTCCGCCACCCCGCCCTTAGTTCACTCATCCCAAAAATAGAGGCAAGTATTAGACTTATATACCATTGAACGTTCTTTTCCCTTGAGAAAATATGTAAAAGTATGATTGATCATATTTTATGACTAGATGGATTAGATCCGAAGATGTGTAGATCGGATGAGTTAATGAAAACTAAACACAAAAACCCGAAAAACTCCAATAAAATCGATACGCCCGAAGATGTAGACGGATGAGGAAGCCGATGTAGGCAAGACAGCGCACACGAGCAATTCGCGCAATAGATCCGAATAACTGCCGCAAAACACCGATGCTTGACAGAAAAAGACCACGTTAAAAGATATTTAAGTGGACTGCCCGAGAAGCGGGTCCGAGAAGCGATAAGCTTCCTCGGCGGATGTCAGTCCACGTTTTCAATTAAGAAAAGAAGCATACATGATAAAGATGTAAATAAAGACTAGATTTTTTGATTGCGGTAATAAGAATCTAAACAATGACAGAAATACGAAAAAAACGAGGAACTATGAAATAAATGCTGGATTTGTGTTACCTGTATCCTTTTACCTATCTGCAGAGAAATCGGCGTCGACTGGGTAGAATCGGCGTCGATTGAGACTGGTCGGCGTCGATTGAGAAGGGTCGGCGTCGACTGGATAAGATCGGCGTCGGCGGCCCAGACGAATCAATCAATCGGGGGTATCATGCGACAAGATTCGGGGTGGAAGGTGAATGTGGTCCGCTTGGATGTGCCGAAGTTGGCGAGATACTGGAACAGAGTCACCAGATGATAGATGGTCGTGACAGGGACAGAGTAACGGTGCTCCTCTCAGGGATTGATTTGGACAGGATCTGTCCTAATCTGAGACAATTGATGCTAAAAAGATCTCTCTTTCTCACACCCTGTATCCCTCTCGCTCTCTCTCTGTTCGTGCGTAAGTGCTCTCTTTTTCGCTTTGTTCGCTTTTTTCGCTCGTTCGTGATCTCTTTTCGGTCTCTTCGGTCCTTAGAACTGAGTTCTGGACTTGCTTTTATAATCGGCGCCGCTCCTAGAAAATCGGCGCCGACCATATGGGTCGGCGCCGATCGCGGAAAAGACTCCCGAGGTGGCCAAAAATGATCGAAAAAGATAAGACTTATCCCGACTACGGGAAAATATCCCGCTTAGGGAAGATTAAAAATAGATGTGATACATGGATAGAATAAATTTGGGGTGGATAAGTGATTAAGATGCATGGGAAGAAGCGTAATTAAATATTTAATATTTAATCACTCATGGGTAAGATGTGATGGGATGAATTAAATTTGGAATAAGTGATTAAATCACAAATTGGATAATATCCCAAGGGGATAGTTGGTGACGCAAACGTGCCCCAGGTTACCTAAGCAAGTAAACGGATGAGAGGGACACTAAATTGGGTAACCAATTTTAAGTGTCTACATTTTGCCCCTTTTTGTCAAGTAACTTGCGATAAGCAAGGTTATGAGACAAAAACAAGGAGATGGAAGAAGAGAAGAATTTGTGGTGATGTGATCCCCCTCAAACTAGGGATGGGATGGATGATAGAACAGACGATCCCGAGTTTGAAAAAGGTAGATGAAAACGCAGGATGCCCCAGTCGGATATCTGGAGTAGATCTGATCATTGATGACGCATAAAAATAAACAAAAAAGGCAGCAACCTAAGGAACTCACATTGGTAGGGAAAACTAGCCGGTCTCCTCATGAGACGACGTTAGTGCCTACAGACCCATGAGTGTAAGGAGAACTGCAAAAATAGTCAGCATCTAAAGAGAGACACATTGGTAGGGACAACTAGACGGTCCATAAATCAGACGACGTTAGTGCCTACAGACCCGTTTAACTCTAAGCTGCCAAAAAGTACAAGTGTCCCACGCAAAGGGAACAAACCCGAAATAGACAATGATATCGAAAAGATGCGTCAAAAGGCAAAATTCAGCACACCACAATGATCAGATAGATAAGTAAGCCAAGCATCAACACTATGGCAAACAGACATGAAAAATCGGCGGCGACCAAACTAATCGGCGCCGACCAAAACAAGCGGCGTCGACCCAAAAAATCGGCGCCGACCAATCCAGACACATATAAATATGCGAACGGAAAACGTAAACGATTTATTTGCAACGTGACGATTGATTCAGAGAAAGCCAGATTTGTGATTTGAGCATCATGGAAGCCTCTGGGAGCGGACAGAAGCGCAGGAGGACACGACCTGGGGTAAGTGATCATTTTCGAACCCACTTTTCTTAATTTATTTTTTTTTTTTTGATTTTTTGTGCATGGGAGGCCAGGGTCTGGTTTACATCCGGCCAGGCAGTCGGCGCCGATTGGTTTAATCGGCGTCGATTTGTTTTTGGATCGGCGTCGATTAGTATTAAACGGCGCCGACTGAAATGAACGACGCCGATTTTACCAAATCGGCGCCGATTGAAAGATTTTCTTTTTTTTTTTTTTTTTTTTTTTTTTTTGGAAGATGAGATTTGGGGAAATAAGAGACTAATTATGTTTTTGATGTCGTGGATGCGAGCACGAGAGGCTCTTCATATGAGGATGCTATTCCCGAGAGCTATTGGAGACGATCCTTCTGATGTGACAGATCTGGTGGCGGCATTTAGAGCTAGCCGGGCTCGGGGGTTTCAGATATTATAGACGAGTGCCACGAGATGTGGAGCTCATGCGGGCATTAGTGCGACGGTGGGACAGCCACACGTGCACATTTTGGTTCAGGACGGGTGAGATGACGATCACCCATGAGGATGTATTCAGGATCCTCAGATTACCGATTACTGGGGACCCGATCGAGATCACACCTCGGGAGCGGCGAGCGAGAGGTCCACAGTGCGATTATACGAGAGATAGAGCGAGATGACTCGGAGATAGTATCTGGGCGGTGAGATAGCCTCACAGTACAGGCAGGATAGCCCTCGGAGCAGGCGGATAGCCTTGATTCAGATGGCTATCTCCTATTTTGCCCTGCCAGACTCAGGAGGTGGGAGATTCCCATTGCTACTGCTAGACTGCGTTTGCGACATCTTGCAGTACAGACAGGTTTTTGCCTTTGCCGATGCCCTGATAGCTCAGGTATATTATGAGCTATGGATGTACACCACTGGTCGGAGGACAGGGATCGATGTCAGTTTTGTGCTTCATTGCTGGGCATATGAGCACATAGCAGTGATCAGGCCATCCGGGCTTCCTTGGATGCCAGCAGCAGTGGGGGGTGTTGATTATGGATTTCGGAGATGGCGGGCTGACATGGCCGCAGGAGATACAGGTAGATCAGCCGAGTGGTACTCTGAGCGTTTCAGGACGCTTACACCAGATCAGGTCATCTGGAGGCCATACCGGGCATTCCCGAGGCATGGGGCTGGTCGGGACGCCCACTTGCGCGGCATTGAGGCGGAGTCGGGTGGTCGAGGCCGTAGGCCGAGATATGTGGGAGCGAGTCCGTTTATGCGAATCTTGAGACAGTTTGGCCTAAATACAGAGCAGTGCACCGCCACCTACACACCGTATAGGCGGGATAGCGAGGAGACGGATTTGCGATTTTGATCCCGGCGAGACCCATTGAGAGAGGCCCCACCCTCCACGAGGCAGTGTGATGATGACGCGGGGTGGATGAGGGCTCGCGGCATGGTACGACACAGAGCTTCCACGACATCTCCCGCCCTCTATAGATGCTGATGAGGAGGACATAGCTGCTTCTGTTTGGCCCAGACATTAGAGGAGAGCATGCCACCCTCACACAGACACATCAGGTAGCTCTGGAGGAGATCAGGGCTTTGACGGAGGAGAGGGATGCCCTAATTGTGGAGAGAGACACGCTCGCCAGGAGCGAGATCTGCGATCCAGCGAGAGGACCGCTACTACTTTCGGCATGGGAGGCCCTCGGGGCCAAGAGTGCGGAGAGACTGGTGCCACATCAGAGTCTGGTACACAGGGCACGACCCTAGGAGGGGCACCACCAGCAGCGTCAGCAGCCCCAGCAGCACCAGCAGCATCGTTACGAGCACCGGGTACTGTGAGCCTGAGCACGTACCAGTCTCTCCTCGCTGAGGTGAGATATTACGAGGATGCCCTAGCGCAGCATGCCCCAGATGTGCCTCGGTGCAGGGCGAGAGGAGGAGCAGCGGCAGGCTACGGATAGTGGAGCCTCGGGCGGAGGAGCCAGGGAGAGATCGAGGTGGGCCGAGACCTCCAGCAGCAGCTGCATCGAGCTCGATAGGCGGCGGCCGGGAGACAAACAGGTGCAGAGGAGGGTGGAGGAGATAGTGTCCTCCACGCTTCAGATTTTACCATATAGAGATTTGATAGATTTTGTATTTGTATAGTGATGTAGCCTCGATTGGAAGGCATTGTATAGATGGCTTGATTGAAAGCCACCCATTTTTGTACAGACACACATGTATATAGATTTATCATGTTATTTGTCATATACTTGTACTTATGCTTTTTAGTTTTGATATACATGGGTAGATGGATATAGATAGAGGATAAAATAGATGTGATTGGATAGATATAGACTGATAGATGATAAAAATAGATGTGATTAGATAGATTGAAATGTGGATAAAATAGATGTGATTGGATAGATATAGACTGATAGATGATAGATGTGATGTGGATAGAACTTTGATAGATGGATATGATGTAACTTGGATGTACATGTGTTTAAATATTTTGATGGATAGATAGACAGATGTGTTTGATGTATGGATGTAATTGTAATGAGAAATGAATACAGATAGATGTTTTGATAGATAAGATGAACTTAGATAGAAGATAAATTTTGATTGAATTAACATGTGAAATGCCAATTTAACAGGATGCAAGACAAAGAAATGGAGAATACTCCCTGCAAGAGCCAAAGATGAAAGCGGAAACAACCGTGACTTAGAAGAGAAGATACTCGGAGAAGAAGAAAAATGATAAGTTGGACTTCCAACCAACCATAGATAAAATCTAGAAAGGAAACCAAAAGACCAAGCATATAAGGCCCTATATAAGATTAAAATAAATCTGACACTAACTAGTCGCAAACCAGATCTAGGATAGAAATGGAAAGAAAAGTAAGTATCTTGTCGGAGTTTACAAGGGACAGGATACATGTCCATGATAGGAAAATAGGATTCTCCATATGATCGACAAAAAGGTCCTAAATCTCAGCTTCATGATTTTGACAGAAAAGCAAACTGATCAATGCGGGAAGTTTGCTTGATATGGAAAGACTGATCGATGCGGGAAGTCTTTCAGTGATGCTAAAAAGTGTATAAACTAACTGGAAGGCTGATTGATGACAAGAAGCCTTGAGTATTTCTTTGAGAAACAGCCGTCCTTCAAGGGAGCGGTCTGTATTTTGAATTTTAATGATAGCCATCCTTCGAGGGTATGGTCTATGTTCTTTTTGATTCACTTAATAATATATATGGATAGCTGTCCTTCAAGGGATCAGTCTATCTTTTGGATAGCATCTTTTTTTTTTTTTTTTTTTTTTTTTTTTGAAACTCTTTGGAAGAAGCTGAGTTTAGACCTAGATAGATCAGATGGAGGGGAAGAGAACATAGAAGAACATGTACTCATGCCCCGAGTAGATCCAATTAAGATAAGTACTTGGGACAGATGAAGTGGTGATTAAGGTATTCCTACCATGAGGAGGAACATATCCAAAAGAAACGTGCAATGAGTAGAGCCGCGATACTCATATTTAAGGTAGACGAGGCAATAGGCGGAGAACCACACGATTTCAAATCACCACAAAAGTAGATGACTGGTTATTAGGACGGATGGAAGATCTGAGTTGCGACTAGATTTGTGTAAGATAGATTTTAACAATAGAAGGGCCGTAGATGCAAGGCATTGAGAGGTTCCGCCTCAGGTACACCATCCATGGAAGATAAACGATAAGCCCCAGACCCATATTTATGAGTGATAATGTAGGGGCCCATCCAGTTGGGAGCAAACTTACCACGTTGACTTTTTTCGAGCGTAGTGACATTTTGATTTTCCTTAAGAACAAGGTCACCAATTTTGAAGTCACGGTGTTGCAAATGCTTGTTATAAGCACGTTTGACACGCTCAAGATAGACCTGATGATGGTCAAGAGCGTTAAGACGCCGCTCATCTAATAATTCAAGTTGTGCTAGACGATTTTGACGATAATCCTCATCGGAGACAAATTCTCTGAGAGAAACACGGAGAGATGGGATTTGGACTTCCAAAGGAAGGACAAATGACCTCGAACTCATAGACGAGAGAGAAGGGAGTAGCACCAGTAGGAGTACGAATGCTAGTCCGATAAGCCCAGAGAGCGAAAGGGATATGTAAATGCCAATCCCTACCAGCTCGACTAGTTACCTTTGCGAGGATATTACGCAAAGTTTTATTGGAAGCTTCGGCTTGACCATTAGCTTGAGGATAGTATGGAGAAGAAAAACTGAGCTTGATATTGAAAGCATTGCAGAGATTTTGCAAATCGGCGTTCTTGAAGGACTTACCATTATCTGTGATTAGCTTGTGTGGAATGCCAAAGCGACAAATGATGTGTTGATAGACGAAATCAACTATGGGTTTAGCCTTTGTTGAAGAAAGAGGGATAGCTTCTACCCACTTAGTAAAGTACTCAGTGGCAGTAATGATAGAATGATGACGTTGTGAAGAACGGGGATTGATGAGACCAATAAGATCAAGACCCCACTGCGAAAAAGGCCACAAATCCGCCGCAGGTTGCAAAGCCTGACTAGGGATGTGCGTGAGATTGGAATGTTGCTGACACTTGACGCACTTCTTAGTGTATTCACAACAATCTCGATTAAGAGAAGGCCAATAATATCCCAAACGTAAATGCGCAGCTTGGCTACAGCTAAGCCACTAAAATGTCCACCACAGATACCGTCATGGACCTCCTGAATAGCTTTAGATGATTCATGGGTTTTGAGGCATCGAAGCAAAATACCATCAAAGCCGCGTTTGTAAAGAATCCCGCCTAGGATAGTATAGCGGTTGGCGCGTTGGACAAAAGATCTTCTACCATTGGAAGTCAGATCTGGAGGAAGCACCGAATGAGATAGATAATCAACTATCTGTTGATACCACTCATCCTGAGTATGGGTTGTGACAGCATTGATTGACGTTAGTTGCCCAAGATGAGATGGTTGATCTAATCGTTGCACAGCCACATAAAGACGCGAGTCTTCGGTAAAAGGCGGGATAAGTGAGGCTAATGAGGCCATGGTATCCGCGAATCGATTTGCAGTGCGAGGAATGGCTTGGATGGTGAATTTATCGAAAGATTGGAGTTGAGCAAGAACGATGTCACGATATTTTTGAAGGATATCATTCTTGCATTGATAGACACCCGTGACCTGATTAACGATGAGTTCAGAATCACCGAAGATGTCAATATGACGAGCGCCGAGATTAATGGCATTTTGAAGACCTAAGACAAGAGCTTCATACTCAGCCACATTATTGGTGCACTCAAAGTTCAATTTGTGTGCAACTGGGATAGGCGTACCCCAAGGAGGAATCATCACGAAACCCGCACCTCCCCCTTGCTGGCATTTGGATCCATCAAAGAAGAGCTTTACTTTAAATGGAGATAGACCAAAATCAATTTGTTGGATATATTCATCGGGGAATTGAGCAAGGGGGTCTTGAGTGTCCGGAAGAGGAGCATCAGCTAATTGATCTGCAATAACTTTGACCCTTGATAGACTTTTGTGGGATAAACTCGAGGTCAAACTCTCATCATAAGCATAAGCCAACGAGTGATATGATCATTGTGATAAGGCTTTGCATGAATTGTCTTGAGTGGATTGACACTTGTGACAATGTAAGTTTTGTGATTAAGGAGATAATGACGAAGCTTAGAAGTTGCAAAGAAGAGAGCACAACATAGTTTTTCAGCTTCGGAGTAACGTGTTTCATACTCATGGAGGGTGCGGCGATGTAATAGACAGCTTGTTCTTTACCACAAGTGTCCCGATGCGAGATCATGGCTCCCGAGAGCATGGTCGATCACGAGAGATATAAAGATAGAAAGGCTCCCCCTCGCGTGGAGGTGTAAGCACGGGTGAAGAGAGAAGATAAGCTTTGAGATCATCAAAGGCCTTTTGGCAATGCTCATCCCATTCAAAATGAACATTCTTACGGAGAAGATGATGAAAAGGTTGACAACGGTCCGACAATTGGGAGATAAAGCGGCCTTGGCTGGCGAAGACGTCCTTGGAGACTGCGGAGTTGCTTTAAGTTAGATGGGGGAGGCATCTCAAGGATAGCTTTTATTTTTGCGGGGTCGACTTCAATACCCCTGATGGAAATGATAAAACCTAAAAGTTTACTAGTGAAACGCCAAACACGCACTTAGCTGGATTTAGATGCGAGACGAAGCGGATAAGCCTCTCAAAGAGAGTGCGAGGATGAAAAGATGATCGGCGACGCTTGGACTTGCCGAGGAGATCGTCAACATAATCCTCCACAGTTTTGTGCAAGAGATCATGGAAGATGTATGTCATTGCTCGTTGATAGGTTGCTCCTGCGTTCTTAAGGCCAAAAGGCATGACACGATAACAAAAGGTCCCCCGAGGGTTATGAAGGAAGTCTTATGTTGATCTTACAGTGCGATGAGGATTTGATTATATCCGAGAAACCATCCATAAGAAAAGCATCTCATGACCCTTGATTAAATCTACGAGTTGGTCGATATTAGGAAGAGGAAAATCATCCTTTGGGCGAGGCGAGATTAAGATCCCTAAGTCGGTACAAATTCGAATCTTCCCAGTAGCCTTAGTTACTGGTACTACATTGGACACCCATTGTGGATAATCGATGGGTTGGATGAAGTTAGCCGAGAGCAAGCGCTGTAACTCTTCTTTGACAAGAAGGGCTACTCTAGGGTGCATTTTACGCAATTTTTGCTTAACTGGTTTGATGTTGGGAAGGGTAACGATATTGTGGACCACAATATCGGGATCGAGGCCTGGCATATCCTCGTATGACCAAGCAAAGGCTTGACGATGTTTGGAAAGAAAAGCGGTAAAGTCCCCTAATTCCTGTGGATTAAGGGATTGGCCGACCTTAATGATGCGAGGGTCTTCAGAAGTCCCTATATTAAGGTCGATAGTGGCTTCGTTGAGAAGGGTAGACGTGTCAGAAGGAATAGTCTTGGGAAGAAATGAATCCTCTGCCCCTAGATAGGTGAGGACAGAATCGTCATCCGCACAGTGGATAGTGTTGATAGTAGGAGAGTCGTCTCCAACTATTTCAGGGAAGATTAATGGTATAGAAGCGGACCGATTGTTAGTCTCATAGACTAACGGCCCTAAGGAAATGGTATTGATCAAAAAAAAAAGTTAGGTGGGATGGAAATGTCATCGTCCACATCAAGTGATGTTTCTGATTTAGTGGGGAAGGTGGTTCTTGATGGAAGAAGAGGCTCATCAAGAATAGTGACAGTGGCCTTTGAAAGAGGTTTAAATCCTAAACCAAATTTCTGATGTGGCATGAGAGTAGGAATGGACTTGAGGTCATGTATACCTTGTTCATATTTTCCCAGGCCAAAACCTTTCCACGCGCATCGATATAGATAAGTTTTTGCAAACGTGGGATTCTGTAGATAATCAAACCCTGTTAGGTAAGGTTTGGCTCTAGGAGGAGAATCCGGGCGATAATGAGGCGTATCAAGACCACCGTAGATGAAATTGGTGCATTGATTGGGCGAGACCAATGGTGACGATGCGACCAGAGACCTGGTTGATATTCGGAGTTGTTTATGCAGTCTACCATACTCATTAGGTTTGAGATGGGCATCAAAAGAAAAGAGAGGAAGCTCTCCTAGTGAGAAACGCTGCAATGTCTCTTCTAGATTTTGTAAATCCGGTAGTTTGGTTGCAGGTATAGAAGAAGATGAGGCCCCGTCAGGAGAACATGGATTTTCTTTTAAAGGGCGAGATCTTGTGGTCATGTCGCATTGTGCGGAAGGAAAAGGATCTCTGGATGAGTATATATTTTGCCCTCATATTGATATTTTAAGCATCGATGGAGGGTGGATGGGACACAATGCATTGCGCGAATCCAGGAGCGTCCGAGGATCATGTTATAGTGGAACTTTCCTTCGACAATGTAGAAGAGTTCATGAAGCAGCTTCTTACCTACTCGAATGGGTAAGACCACGATTCCGAGAGTGATTTGCTAGCGATCGTTAAATGATCGAAGGGCGAAAGGCGGGGGTGACACCACATTCTTTGGTAACTTAAGTTGTTCGAATGTGTGCGAGGAGATGACGTTGAGTGCAGCTCCACTATCGATCATGACACGTTTTAAGGTAGTGTTATTGATTTGGGTGTGATAAAGAGGGGAGCCTCCAAATCTTCGAAGAAGAAAGAGGAGGAATTTCAGAATCTTCAAAAGAAATGGCGGTTGATGGTCTATTCAATCCAACAACCAACTCGAAGGGCTGGGCTCATCGGAATTCAACTGCGATGCGGCGACGATTATCAATTAGGGCTGGCGATGTTGTGGAGAGGATTGGATGAGGTCAAAAAGAGACATTTTGACCGGAGCACAGGTGAGTTGTTTCATAACACTCTCCTCAACGGATACGGGAACTTGAGCCCGAGTGCGGCACGAATAGAGACCACAGGTCGTGGTGCGATGAGGAAGGAGAAACGCCTTTAGGGGCTGCAGAAATGACAACCCATGGTCGAGATGCTGAAGATGAAGATGGGTTATCATAGTGTTGGGTTCTAGTGGCGATATGGATTGTGTCAATTTGAGAAGGTGGAAGATCAAGTGGAGTGGAACCACTAGAGGTCTGAGTGGATGGTTGAGGTTTGGATGGGGCTAAGGTGACAGGAGGTATTTGTTCCTCCTCCTCCAGCAAGAGGTCACTTTCTTCCAGAAGGTTCTTGATAACGGCTTGAAGAGCTTTACATCCCTCAGTATCATGACCCGGAGTACGGTGGTAAGCACAAATCAGATCAGAGTTAAACCAGGTAGGTTTCACTCCTTTAGGGTTATAAGGTTTAATCGGAGGAAGGGTTATGGATGAAGATTGGATAAGTTGATGAAGGATTTCGGTGTAGAATCCGGTAGACGAAGAGGAGGATAGAGATGATGGAGATGGTTCTTTCACATTAACCGACTGCCGAGGTAAGAGGACTTGCATGTTAGGTTTAACAGTTTGTTTAGGAATCCTCTTATTTGTTTGGACATTTGGAGGAGCAGTCTTGGGCACTTGAGATGGGAGTAAGTGAGACATGATTGACTTTGGTGGAGGAGGAGCCCCTAAAATAGATTTTGAAGATGATGGAGATGTGACAAATTTTGCGGTCTTTGGAGACAAAGGGGGTTGCTTGGTCGGATGTACTGATGATTTAGATAATGTCGGTTTAGAAGAGGAAGAAGCTCCCAAAGTAGGTGAAATCGGGGGAATATAGGGTGTCTTGGTTTTTGGTAATGAAGATGATGATCCTGATAGAAGAGGTGACGTCTTTTTAGTAGGTAAGTCTATTTTTCGGGGTATTGGTGAAGAATGTGTTGTAGAAGAAGACGATGGCTTTGATAAGTGTGTAGAAGAAAAAGCCTTCTCAGCGGGCAAATCCAATCGTTTATGAGGCGTAGAGAGAGATTTTTGTGGAAGAGTACCAAGAGTCTTGATGGTCCGAAATATGGGCTTTCCTTTTTCAGGGATGGTGACAACTTCAACGTCATAAGGTGATTGTAACCTTTTTGGGGGAAACAAATGGGGAGGTACTGATGTTGTAACGTTAGATTTTGCTTGTCTCGGTTTAGGTTCCGGAACCAAGTGTATAGGTGTTGGTGCTACTTCTTTTGATTTTTCTTTAATAGACGAAGTAACATTGGTGATGGAAGAAGGGGTTGATGAAGAAGCAGTTCCTTGCGAAGGGACTACTTCTGATGCAGTAATCATGGGTGAAACTACTGTAGGAAAAGAGATAGGAAGAGTCAAAATCGAAGATGCTTCCGTTGAAGTTGCACAATGATAGAATGCGTTCACCAAGGGCATAGTTGCGGCGGGAATGGGAGCAACGAAGTGGATGTGTGCAAGTGGAAACTCGAAGGGATGTAATTGCCTCGAGTATTGAAAGAATGTCTGATGATGAGACAGATGAGGATGATACTGTCTCGGGTATGGATGGAAGGTCAGACAAAGGAACGGAGAAAGATGACTCCGTGCTTAGTAATGTAGGAATATTCAAAGGTGGGCCATCTGAAGATAATGGAATTCCAGTGATTGATGAAGTGGAAGGAGGTCCTGATTCGATTGATGGGTTTGCAGATGGATTGGTTTCAGAAGAAGAGTCCTCGGTAGAGATGAAGTTGATGGTGTGAGTGTTTGATTTTTGAGATTCTGAAGCATTATGGTTCGGGGCATGATTGGGAAAAGGTTGTTTAAAAACATCAAGTGCCTGATTTGGGGAGCATTTGGGTTATCTAGAATGAGCTCGCCTTTATCAATGAATTTTTGGACAAGATTTTTGAAAGTCGACATCGTTCGATGTCATGACCTTTGGTTACCCGTGATAATGACAAAATCGTTTTCCCTATACCAGAATGGGCGCTCTCGGCTTTCATCAATATCCCTAATGGGGGGAAGTTCGATCATGCGAACTTCCAACATTTTTTCTAAGATAGAGGCATATGATTCCCCCAATGGAGCGAAGGATCGAGATGATGAAGCCCCTTTTCGAGCAGATGAAGGGTCTCTTCGTGGTGTTTGATTAGAAGTATTATCGGCTCGTGATGCTTTTAATACGATGGCGTTGGTGGATCCTTGATTTTTGTCTTTAGAAGGAGAAGAATTTGGTTTGGTAAACCGAGAAAAATCTGGTTTGGATTTAGAGCGAAGTTTTAGCTTCCCTTGCTCAATGGCGCGAGATTCAAGTTTGCGTGCCATCGTGAAGGCTTCCTCAAAGGTATGAAAGGTTTGGATCCTTAAAGTGGAAGAAATGTGATTAGCACAAGATCGAGTAAACAACTCGATTTGTTGGGATTGAGGAAGGGAGAAAGACAATTGGTTGATTATCCCTCTCCAACGAGCGACAAAGTCTGCAATAGACTCATCATCGAATTGGCGAATGTTATAAAGATCTGTGATCGAGATCTTATGTGCGATATTTATTGAAAAGTTTTCAACAAACATCTGGGCCAATTGAGAGAAGGAAAACAAAGAATGTTGAGGGATGTTATTATACCAGTCTAAAGCAGGACCTGCTAGAGACATAGGAAAGGTACGGAGCATGAGCTCCTGATCTTGGACTATGAGATAGCAAGCATGTTTGAATGCTCGCAGATGTTGTTGAGGGTCTTCCCGACTATGGAATTTTGAAAATTTAGGAAGTTCCCATTGGGGAGGATAAGGCTTAAAAGCCACTGAAGGGTGAATGGGTTCATTACACACTTCTTCAAAGGAGTATGAGGGACGAGCCCCTTTTGTGGAGGCTTCCAAGTCTGCGATTTTCTTGAAGAGAATTTGAACCACATCCGATTGAGGAGGCGGTACATTGGTATGTCCTACATAAGAAGCAAGTGGTGGATGTTGTTGAGGTGTCAATGGGGGATTCATCTGTTGATGGATAGGATGATAAGAGGAATAACCAGGTGTTCTGGGTGACACCGGGTGGGGTATTTGCTGTGAGGTAGCTTGCGTATAGGCAGGCTGTGAGATAATAAGGGGTTGAGAAAATGAAGGTTGGATGACGGATGGAGCCTGTGATTGGTGGACTCCTATGTTTGTTGATTGGATTGGGATGGATTGAGGAACATGGGTGTTGGTTGGATTGGACATGTTGGGAACAAGACACGAAAGGGGCCTTCTCTCTAGGGTTAGGTATTAAGGGTGCCGATGTTAGGTGATGGGCGAAGGTCACGATTCTTTGGAACATTGGAGGAAATACCCCCAGAGGACGAGAAGTAGGAGCCAACCGACTATTCGGAGGGGGTTGGCTCATGAAGAGGTACCGACCTTGGGACACAATGATGGAGGCATAGATGAATTAACAAAGAACATGCGGGTGTGCAGACGCATTCATTATAGCAAGGGCAGAAGACCTCTCAGAAGTAGGTGGTGGAATATTCGAGGTAACTGCGGTGTTAGGGATAGGTAAGACTATTTGGGAATTAGTCGATATGGAAGGTGGAAGAGAAAAGGGAGGCATAGGGGCCTCGCCCTTCTCCGTGGCTCGAGGTAAAAGAGATGGTGCAAACTGCTCTACAAAGGCTTGGGATGATCCACGAGGATAATCGTACACTTGTTGGATTGGTGGCCCTTGATCAGATATTCGAATGGACTTGTGTACTAGGTAGTCCATGAGGGCTATCGGGTTACGGTCGAGGAATGCCTGGAATTCAGGATCCCCTCGGGGAACATACTCCGAGTCAGATGATATTTTCGAAGGACTAGGGAAGGGCTGGACGTGATGGGATTGCTTTGGCTTGATGGAAAGGGTTATATGACCAGGATGGGGACCCAACTAACAATTTTACGCGCCAGAATGTAGATCAAGAATTTTGCGCTTGTTACTGTCCCAAGTTAATGCACCAAACTAAACACAAAAACCCCGAAAACTCCAATAAAATCGATACTTGATGGATTAGATCCGAAGATGTAGACGGATGAGGAAGCCGATGTAGGCAAGACGGCGCACACGAGCAATTCGCGCAATAGATCCGAATAACCTGCAAAACACCGATGCTTGATAGAAAAAGACCACGTTAAAAGATATTTAAGTGGGTACCCGAGAAGCGGGTCCGAGAAGCGATAAGCTTCCTCGGCGGATGTCAGTCCACGTTTTCAATTAAGAAAAGAAGCATACATGATAAAAGATGTAAATAAAGACTAGATTTTCTGATTGCAGTAATAAGAATCTAAACAGCAGACAGAAAGTACAGAAAACAGGGAACTATGAAATAAATGCTGGATTTGTGTTACCTGTATCCTTTTACCTATCCGCAGAGAAATCGGTGTCGACTGGGTAGAATCGGCGTCGATTGAGACTGGTCGGCGTCGATTGAGAAGGGTCGGCGTCGACTTGATAAGATCGGCGTCGACTGGAGACAGATCAATCAATCAGGGACTGTGCGACAAGATTCGGGAATTGGAAGGTGAATGTGGTCTGCTGGATGTGCCGAAGTTGGCGAGATACTGGAACAGAGTCACCAGATGATAGATGGTCGTGACAGGGACAGAGTAACGGTGCTCCTCTCAGGGATTGATTTGGACAGGATCTGTCCTAATCTGAGACAATTGATGCTAAAAAGATCTCTCTTTCTCACACCCTGTATCCCTCTCGCTCTCTGTTCATGCGTAAGTGCTCTCTTTTTTTCGCTTTGTTCGCTTTTTTTTCGCTCGTTCGTGATCTCTTCTTGGTCTCTTCGGTGCCTTAGAACCGAGTTACGGACTTGCTTTTATAATAGGCGCCGCTCTAGAAAATCGGCGCCCGACCATATGGGTCGGCGCCGATCGCGGAAAAGACTCCCGAGGTGGCCAAAATGATCGAAAAGATAAGACTTATCCCGACTACGGGAAAATATCCCGCTTAGGGAAGATTAAAAATAGATGTGATACATGGATAGAATAAATTTGGGGTGGATAAGTGATTAAGATGCATGGGAAGAAGCGTAATTAAATATTTAATATTTAATCACTCATGGGTAAGATGTGATGGGATGAATTAAATTTGGAATAAGTGATTAAATCACAAATTGGATAATATCCCAAGGGGATAGTTGGTGACGCAAACGTGCCCCGAGTTACCTAAGCAAGTAAACGGATGAGAGGGACACTAAATTGGGTAACCAATTTTAAGTGTCTACATATGGTCAACAAGGGTAGTGTGATTCACATCAATGAAGTAGGGAGTACTTTTTAGTGCAACCACTAGTATATCATGTTGCACATTGAGGGCTAAAGGATTACCACTGTTGAAGTTGAGAATGGGAATATTTCTTTGACATGCCATGATAGGAATGGGCCTTAGAAACCTAGATGAAAACATGAAAGGCCTACCAGGAGGTGGAGTAGAAAGAGTTCTTCTTAAAGGAGAGGGTGATATATGAATTTCTCTATCTCTTCTTATTCTCCTCGGAGACAACCGCAAATATTCAAAAGCATCTTCACCTATTGTGCTCTGTCTAATATGTATTCTTCTCATGAAATGGGCACCTTGAGTGCTTCAAACCAATATATATGGAGATTAGAGTTGTCAAATGTGTTGAAATAAGCCTCGAAAGGCTAGAAATTACCAAGTCACACACCAAAACTCAACAATAATGAAATTTAAACCTTTTTAAGTGGTCCCACCGGACATGCTAAAACTATTGGAGCCCAAAATTACACCCGCACTTAAATCAAAATGATACAGGGCTTTAAGGCAACATGGGATGATCTCTCCAATGTGGGTGTTGCAAGATGAGATCAACTTCGGAGAAGGCTGAATTCCTATACTTATTTCTCATTAACACTACTCCTAAAACTAGGAATACTAATCTAACATTCCAAGGACCAAGGTGAGAAGGAGATACACAAAACTGAAATTCTAAGCTAAGGGGGTTGATAACACCGAGAAAGAAGTGGAAGGACACTCTCAAACAAGTGAAAATGGGAGAAGAGAGCGAGGCACATGTGCCATAGTCCGAGAATAACATTCAAAATTCCATTTTCATGGAGCACAATAGAAAAGAAACTATGCAACAAGGATAAAACATGCACTACACACCAAAAATGCAATGTAGAGGCGAGAAGATACAATAAACAAAGGTTAGGGAAGAGAATAAGCAAAAACAAAAATTGAATTGCTTTAAAAGGATGCACAGTCCATTAAAACAAAGGAGGGAGGAAAAATCACCACGCAGTGATCCATATTTGAGGCATGCAACTCAAAATACTAATGCACTACTCTGAATAATGCCCTTGCATTCCAAGAGGGTCCAACCTTTTCAAATGAGCATTATTTTTTTATATATAGAAGATGGGAGAGAGAAAGAGGAGGGAAAAGAGAGGGAAACTCGGATTTAACACTACAACCACTAATGAGATGTATTAACTTACTGCAAAATAACATAGAACTCTTCCAAATCCATCCCCCATGCCACTTCTTGTAGAAGAAGGAAAGAGACCATATCTCATTAAAGCCGGTGGTTGATTTGCTTGAAACTACACATTAATGGCCTGAATCACGCTTTTCTATTTTCACCTAACAATCCCACTAAAATCTGATTATGAATATCTTATAGTGTATCCCACATCAAGATCTTTCGAACGAGACTAACTTTGCACTTTGATTTGGAGCTCGAGTCAAAAGATATGGTTTTCGAATATCTACAATCTTGGGAACAATACATTAGACATGTGGCACTATATGATTGTTTGCATAGATTTGGTAGGTTGGCTATAGGTGCTTGGTCACCGCCACGTGTGACGATTTAATTCACTATAAGGATTCAATCACAACTAGCACTTTGTTATTCGCCATTGTAAAATGCACTTTAACCACTAGGTCCTCGAGTGGACAAGTGTCACAAAAGAATTAACACAAAGGTTATTGTTTGTGGTGCATGTGCGGGAGATGAAGGTAGAAGAGAAAGTTTACAAAAGGATGCAAGGATGCAATAGAATCCCATGAGCACACACGAGAGGAGTGTGTGGAGCTTGGGGAGAGGGATTCATATTTGCATAGACATGTACATGTGCAAAGGAAGTCCGAAGACCCACCAAAGGAAGGAGTAGAAGTTCGGAGGAAATGACGTGTGTACAAGCATGCAAAGAAGAAAAGGAAAATCGTGCGAGGAAGATCACATGCGAAAAAGTGAGTGCGTGAGGAAAGATGTGAAAGAAAATGTGCAATGGGAAGCATACACAAGAGGAAGGTCCTATAGTGTGTGTGAGGGAGTGTTTGGGACTAAGGAGGAAAAGACATGCATGTAAGGGGAAAATAGAAGGCTTGTAAAGATGCAAGGAAATCCCATGGGCAAGCGTGAGAGGATAGTCAACATCCGGGAAATAAGAAGCAAGTGTGAAAGGATGAAAACTTGCAAAGGAAAAATGGGAGGAAAGTGATCATGTGAAATATGCATAGAGGAAAGTGAGAGAAAGGGGAAGAAGCAAGGAGAGTGCGCGGGCGTGGGAAAGAACCACAACTATAGAACTACACCAAGGAGAATACCATCAACATGTGCAGCTTAAAAACACCATGCCAAATCCGAATGAAACGCATGTTGACAAAACAACCAGGGGTTACTTTGGACAATAGTTTCCAAAATGTATCCTCATGTTGCCAAAACGCTTGCTCCTTATGTTTTTTCCACAAAAGCAAGTTTAAGTGAAAATGGAAAAATTGGAGCTGCCAGGCAGGGTGAATTTCTCCACTGCCTGCTTCTTATGTTTTTCTCATGACTTATAGCCAAAAAGTGCGACCCACTTTGGCATAGCTGCATGCTTTAAGAAGAATTTCTTTTAATTATTTTTGGCAAACTTGGGCGCCCAAAGAAAGAGAAAAAGCACATCTTATTATTAGAAATTGCTAAAAATAAGAAGCAATTGATAAAATTAGCATGCAGTTGCCTATATAAGAAATGGACGCCATAAGGAAAGGGCAATTAATTCTTTTGTGTGGAGCTGCTGCCCTGGAGGATATTGGCGCCAAAGGTAGAGGTTGTGGGCATTAATAAATATTTTTAATTGTCGGAAGCATCCAATTTTGGTGCCTAGGGTTGGAAAGGATTTCTTTTATTATTATGGCTATCTATATGTTGATGCAAGTGCACAAGGGAATAAAATAATATTTTAGGCTTGTTTGGCATGCAAGCAAAGTCTGAAAATTGAGGGCAGCAGGCTTTATAATCAGGTTTTGGTGAAGAAATTAGATATTCATGCTATGAGCTTCATGTGTGTCTAAATTATTTGCAAGAATACTTCATTTATGCCCATATTGGTGAAGAAAGCAGAAGTCAATGTCTGATACATTGAATATATCTTCAAAATCAGAGGAAGAAATAGATCCAACTCTCATAATTGCAAAGGCTTCGGAAAAAATCATCCTCTTGTTTCTAACGCAGCCCATGTGGAAGTCATTGCATGGAAAATTCCTTTTAGGAGCTTGTGCATGTGCTCCCAATCTTCCTAGTTGAAGCCTTCATTGAATTTACTTGTATTTGCCTTCACCCGAAGTGCTTTCTAGAATTTAAAATTTCTCATATGCAATTAAAAATAAAAGGTGATGAGTTTTGTCTGAATTGTTTACGACAAGCATTTTATTAGTGCATGTACTAGAGAAAAAAGCTGCGTGTGCTTAGAGAAGAAGCTGCAAAAGCTTCAAGAGATAAGAGGAAGAAAGGTCGGAGATAACACCCGCAAGAAAATCACGATTAAGCGCCTCAAGATCCATTTTGGTGAGAATCAAAGGAAAAGATTCAACAACATATGGGAGAAAAAACATCTCAGATTCAAGGCAGAGATATCATTCATGAGGCAGAGGTGCAATACAAGTTGAATCAACATGCAGAGTATGGAAGAAGAACAAGACTGGGAGTGTTGCAACAAATTTCTTCTAATTTCTTCTCCTCTTTCTTCTTCTTTCTCTTATTTTCTCCAACAAAGTAATTGAGTAATCAATTAAATTGTAAAACTTAAGTGATTGGTTTAAAATCCGTTACTTCAAGTTACTGGAAGAAGTCAATTACTTGGAAATAGGTGGTAGACATGCAAAATAGAAGGTTCTATTTTTAGTTGTAAGGCATGCATGTCATGCAAAGAGGAATTCTAGGGGAAATACTACCAACTGTTTCCTTTACGGCTTCCACATGCAGCAATTCATTGAAAGCTTCCTATTTGTAATTGCCCTCTATACACTATAAATAGAGGAAGAGCCTACGGGTTAAGGGATCACAATTTGTTAATCAACATTCTTGAGTTCTAGACTTTGTGTTGTAACCCTTGATGTCATTTCTGTGAAAGCTGAGGAATTGAATAAAGGAGGATTTCTGGAGAACTTTGTGTCCACGGTGCATTTGCTTCTTACTTACTGTGTGATCTTTAGATAAACTTTGTGTTATTTGAGATTTAGATTAGAAGTTTTCTTTTTCTTTACTTCTGAATATTGTGAGATCTACTTGTTTATTTAATCTATGTGTATGAGACAAACTCTATAAACTATTGGTTGAATTACATATCTTCCTTTCTTCTTTCCCAAATTTCATTATTTCCCCCTTCTGCAAATACTTCATAAACAACTGCTTACTTTTTTGAGAATTGCTAAGCTATGGTTCATGAGCTTTGTAATTAAAGTAAAACCCCATGCAAATAGTTATTAGGATTCATACTTACTAGATTTATAAACATCTTACACGGGAGTATCACCGGTAAATGAGGGAGATTTATCTCATGACTGCCTAGGTTTTTAAATTGTCAAGAGAAAATCTAGCCAACAATGTAGAAGGTGAATAAGCTTGTAAAATGTAGTTTAGGTGTATGGGTAAAGGCAAAGAAAGTGAAATTTGTTGTTTCCAAGCCTAATAAGGCATATTGTTGCGTGTCATACAGTTATGATAGGGATATGAACGAGTATGAGAGAGAAAGTGAGTTGGTTTTGATAAGATACTAAGTTTGGTTATGTTGTTGAGCTCTTTTTGGGAGCTAGAGCTAGAATTTAGCTAGTCTAGTAAAGATATAGAGGGATAATTCGAATAATCAAGGGTGGAGAGATCGGGGAGAACATGTAATGGAAGTTTCAATGAGTAATAAAGATGTTTCAGGGCCTGGACTTTCAAATTTGTGTGTTTTGTTTGCACTTTTATATAAGCTGTACAATGTAACCCTATCCAGGCCGAGAGTTGATAGTAAGACAGTCACCATAGGAGAGTTTATAAACCTCTGTGAATGCTCAAGAATTTAAAGGAGGATAAATAGAGTGTCTCTAATTTTTCGTAGCTCTGGAAACCCTTGCTATTGTCCTGTAGCCTCAAATGTTTACTCTTGGGCCCTAACTAGGGCAAGCCATAACTAAAATTCTAACGGTCCAAATTACATGAAATTTGGTGAGTAGCTCTATTTTGATGATGTCTAGAAGATTGTGAAGTTTCATGGCCTAGCTCGCACATGTAAAAATATATTATGGAGTTGTGATCATTGTGTGTGAAGTGCACTCGTTTGAGAAGGAAAAGGAGGTTCATGATAGGGTAATTTATGGATTTGAGTTGCTAAATTAGGAAGGAAGCATGTTATCACCATTACTAAGGTGGATCTATCAAGTCCCAAAGAAGACCGTGTTTGGTAAGTGTTTGTCGCTACATCTTGGAGGCAAAATAGGCCTAGTTGTAGGTGCAATTTAAAAGGAAGTACTATTTCATACAAAACAACAAGGTATGAAATTTAGTTATGTTTTAGTACCCCATAAAGGGTCTCTGAATCATCATTGAGAGTGTGGGATTGTTTCATGAAAATTGGAGTTATAGGAAGATTTATAAGCTAGGAGGGCTACAAGGCCAAGAGACCTAATAGGGGAACTAGTACTAAATGCAAGTGTAGAGTGGAATGAAGGATCAAGACACCTTGGGATAGGTGAGGTGAGGTGTTCTAAAAGTGTTAGGGGCAGTCCAAGAGTTTGTAATAATATTTGAACACCTAGACCAAAGGTACATGCTAGGTCCAAGCTTGTGTATCAAGGACTATGCATGAGTTGTGATTGATGAAAGGAATCAGTGCATGAAGTGGCATAAGGAGGATGCCAAGATGATGTCAAGGTGCTAATGGAGATGATGGAGGTGTATGAACATGGAGCTATGATCAATGATAAAGGAATATTTGTTTAATTGTTTTCTTTCATATGAATACTAACACTAATGGAAGTGTGTAGTCAAGCAATAAGACATGTCTAAAGTTGTTTAAGCATATGAATTGTGTACTGGAGAGTATCACGGAGATCCTCGGTCTGAGGAGCCAACATAAGTAAGCATAGAACCCTCTTTAAAGGATAAGGCATGCAAAGAAGGTAAGTTCTCAATTCAAGAAGAAATTAGGCATTTTAACTTAAGCCTTGCACCAAAAAGTTGGAGCATCACTTCCGATCGGAAATATATTTCAAACAATTCTATTCTTAAGTGATTTGGATGATTCATTCATCTGTAATGACCAATTTCATGTCGCAATATTTGAGAGTATCATTGAAGACCATTGAAGAAACTGAATAATAAGGAAAACTCATTTCCTAACCGGAGTCGGGGTACATAAGAGGATTATTGAGCATGAAGCATCTAATGGAATCATTTGAAGGCTTTTACGATAGGAACCATGGTGCTAGTGTATTCTAGATCTCCATGCCACCCTGTATTCAAGAGGAAAGATATAATGTGCTCATATTCTCCAATAATACATTGCCCATTCAGTTGTTTCTTGGTGTCATCTCATAAATAGGAAGTGTTTCCATTTCATGAGGATTGCCATGTTTCCACCGAGGATTCTCATGAATCTTTGATACCATCAAATCCAAGAGATCTCATGGTTACCTACTCACGAGGCATGCATGGTGTGAGTTCATTCTTCATGATGATTGCAAGATGAGTATTCACTCATATGAGTGACAAGATATCATGTTCATGACAAAGATTTGATTTGTATAACCTACCATTGCTCATAGGGATGGAGAGTTAAAACTATATAGAAACGTTAAAACTAAAATTTGAGTATATATCTACATACTATAGACAATCATATAGAGAATGATATTTTTGGGAGGAGAGAAAACCGAGTTGTTGAAGAGAGAGTATGTGGGTTGACCGCGAAAGCCTTGAGCTGATGATTTTTGTTTGATAGACACTATTGCTAAGGTTTTCAAATGAAACAACAATTCATAGATTTCTTTATTGAAAAGGAAAGGAAGAATTAAAGATTGTATCTTATTCAGTGTATTCTTCGTCGGTGTCTACGTAGCCTCTTCCTCTTCCTCTATAAATGAGGAATTGCACCTTCTAGTTTTTCCCAATCCATTCCTTTCTTCTATACCGCTTCTAATTCCTTTCTCTGCCCTCTTTTTGGAACTAATTATATCAGAACTTAATTGTGCCAGCACTTTCCTTAGTAAATTTAATCAGAACTCACCGATTAATGTGTTCGGGTTTACCCATCTGGGAGATCACTTGCTCCTTACTCTAAGCGGTAGGTGGGTATCTCAGATCAAGTCTGACACAAAAAAATGGGTCGCGCCACGCCATTTAAATTTCCCAAATCCACTTAACAATTACAATTCCCTATGCTAAGATGATTATCCACATTAAAATCCAGCTATTCTGGCAGGTCTATCTCTCTACACTAGAAATAGTAGGTTTCCATTTTAACGGTGGCTTTAAACTGCTTTAAAACTTGTGCCTTTCTCTTGATTTTCTCTATGTTATCGGTGAGATTTGCTTGCTTTTTTTTCATTCCTTATACTTCTTTCTCCTCTCTAATTTGCCTTGACATCTCCTGCATGAACTCAGTTTTCCAAGGTATGAAAAATGGAAGCTGAAACAAAATCAAGTGCAGATTCTAATGCTTGTTCAAAATCCATGAAGAGTGTAGCAGGATTGAAAGGTGTTGTTCCTCAGCAAGGGTATGGCTGGGCACCTTTAGCAGCCAAGAAGCAGCTGCACTGGCCTATGACAGGGCTTGTCTCAACTACAAAGGTCCTCATGCTCCCAAGAACTTTCTCACCGCAGAAAAGTGCGAGATTGAGAGCATGTTCCAAGAGCGGTATAACAAGGAGCATGTGGTGCAGATGATCAGAGAGCATAGCTACCAAGAACATTTGAATGGATTTATGGCAGACGGTTTCAAGCTAGGAAAATCAGGCGAAGTTTGAAAAGGAACTCTACAGAGTAAAATAAATCCTCTTGGAGAGGCATTTGTGGGACTGCGTTGTGCTTGTCCCTGTTCTCCTTGTCATCTTCTACCTCCACAAGAGGAATCTTTTTGTAAGGGTCTTCTTCCTTGTTGTTCTTCTCAGCTGGCTCCTTGTTGTTCTTCTTTTTCTTTTTCCTTCATCTCCTTCCTCTTCATCATCTAACTTTTCTTTTTCTTTGCCGCCTCCTCCACAAGCTTTGAAGCATGCATTAGATAATGAGAGGAAGGAGATGAGGGAAAAAAAAAGAACAAGAAGCCAGCTGAAAAGAATGAAGGGAAGAAGACCCTGCCAAAAAAATTCCTCTTGTGGAGGTAGTAGATAAATCTTCTTGGAGAGGCATTTGCATTTGTGGGACTGCATTGTGCCTGTCCCTGTTCTCCTCGCATTTGTGGGACTGCATTGTGCTTGTCCCTGTTCTCTTCGTTATCTACTACCTCCACAAGAGAGGAATCTTTTTGGCAGGGTCTTTTTCCCTTTATTATTTTCAGCTGGCTCCTTGTTCTTCTTTTATTGTTCTTTTTTTTTTTTTTCCCTCATCTCCTTCCTTCTCATTATCTAATGCGTGCTTCAAAGCTTGTGGAGGAGGCGGCAAAGAAAAAGAAACAGTTAGATGATGAAGAGGAAGGAGATGAAGAAAAAAAAAAAAAAAAAAAAGAAGAGTTCAAACTTTGTTTAGAGTGGAGTATTCCATTCACCATTATAAATTATTATTAGTTTATCAAACATTGCAAATCATGTAGTTCTAGAGTGCCATATTGTGTTCGGTGTTGCACCGTGAAGGGGCTAAGAAGGTTTATATATATAGTTAATTCTTCTTAACCATATTGAACTTGAAGAATTATGCATCAAAATGTATATCATTGTGGCTAAGATTTAATCTCGAGAAAGAAGATTTATATAAAAGACATTAGATTTCTTACATCTAAATATAGTTGATTGTTAATTCTCCTTAACCGTATTAAACTTAAAAGAATTACGTCTATTATGTGTCTTTTAGGGAAGATTACTTCCATATGGGTGCATTGTCTTTTGATGCTTTCAATAATTTTTCCTTTTTCACTAAAGTTATCATTAAACAAGGATAGAGGAGTCACGCTTTTTGGAGTTTCTCAAACACTAAAACTAATATTTTTCTATTTGTGCACTTTGATTTTGGGAGCATTATTTTTTATTTATAGGCAACTAATTTTAATTTTCAACAATTTTTAGATCTCTTATTATTATTGAATATAAGCTATTAACCTTTTTGTTTTGGTCCTACTAAATAACTTAAAGAAATCTTAACGAAGGTTGGGGTCGAGGCGGCCTATATAGATCTATATAGGGCACCTCGACCCCCATACATATATCTCTGCATGGAGGCCCTCTATATTCTCTTGGGGGCTCTCTATTCTCTATTCCATAAAATGGATGGCTAAGCATCTAGATATATAGGGGAGGGCTAGGCCCCTATTCCATATATAGGGAAAATAAAATAGTGGATGTCAACCTCCTTGGGATCCACCTATCTCTATACATGGGCGGAGGTGGTTACTGGGCCCAAGGCGGACCTATCTAAACTATGGGAACTTATCAAATTTACTAAAGATTAGATATGTAGATTAGATAGGCCCCACCCCTATATAGAAACAAACAAAAAATGTTATAGATTGGGTTGTGAATTTTGTTGGAATGAGATTTTTAGGGTGCCAAATTCCAAGAAATTGACCTTCATGATTGTTGTAAAAATGAAAAATGTTAAAAAATGGGAAAACATGGATGGAAAGATGAATGTTGCCTAATGTTTAGAATTATGTGAAATTGTTTGGTGAATTCAATATAACATTTTGAAATGAAGTTATAAAAATGATTGCCAACCTTCTAGGTTCATTCACATATATTCAATAAAATAAAGTATGTCGCATTAAGGAAATGAACCAACGGAAATTTGTAGAATTATTTTAATCATTGGAAGAAACATCACAATATGAAAAGCTTCACACCATTATGATACCGTTGCAAGACTACAACCAACATCACAATATGAAAGCTTCACATCATTATGGTACTACCACAAGACTACAAACAACACTATAAGACTATATACAACACCACATAAAAGATTATTATAAATGTGAGTCTTGAGAATAATTTAAGTACCGTAGAAATTAAACTAGATACATTAGACCAAGGGAGCAATTTTCATATGAATTATATTATTTAGTGGACCCAAAAGATAGAAAAAATGTCTACTAAAAAGTATGATAAATATTGAAAAATTATTATAAGCTACATTTATTTTTGAAAACCCAACACAAGGAAAAAAAAAAAGTAAAACACCTCCATTAAAGAGTTTCACATTTTTATATGGTGGATTGCAAAATATGGTAAATTTATATGAAACCACATTGTTTGTTAGCCATGCATTACACTTTCAAATAGAACTTAAATCACATTAGGGGATAGATGTATTTGGTTTTCCTTTTCTATAAGTTTTGACAGGGGGAAAGACCAAATATATGTATTTGGTTTTCCTTTTCTATACGTTTTGACACGAGGAAAGACCATTAAGATGTTGTTTATGGTTATGGAAATCGTGCCAAATATTTCTCCTTTCAAACATGGAATTCCAACCAGCCCAAGGTGAAAAAATCAAGGTAATGTCTAATGAAAATTCTACTACCATGCCCATGTGTTAGAACTCCACAAAGGAATTTGGTGGCCCTTTATGCAAGTCCTCAATTTTAATAAATCCCTTTCCATGATTAATTTGATCTTCTATAAACATACAATTGTTTTTGGGTGGAAGACCAATTTTACAAGTAAAAGGCTTTTAAGTGTTTTTACGCCTCGAAAATCTGAACTTGAAATTGAACTTGCAACATGATTGAGACACCTTGTAACTTTAGAAATCTACTTCTCAATACCTTGTACAAAACAATCTTTCTTCAATGGCTTTGTTGGCAAGGCCAATATGGTGATTCCTCTAGAGTGGAATGAGAGAATAAAAGTTTGCATCTAAGGTAGAATGAGAAGCTTAGGCATTTAGATTCCCAAATGGACTTTTACTCTTGAAAAGGAATAGAGAGGGAAAAATGTTACAAGAAGTAATTAAACAAATAAAAGCATAGAGTAATCATGGGGATACATTAAAAAAACTATTTCTAAATGAAGCAAGAGATTAATCGAGAATACAAAACTATTATAACCCACTTGACCCAACACATTGCAGATGAATTCCTCTTCATAATTGAGTAAATGGGAGGGAATTTGATAAGCATGGCCGTGATTATAAGGTCAAACAAAGTTAGCAATGAAGGATAAGAGTTTAAAAACAAAGTAGGCATGAGGAAAATATCGACCATTGTTATCTATAATACTTGAAATCTGGTCCGATAGAACTTGACAATAATTATTTGACATTTACCCCAAAATTATCCCATTTATACACTTGTTGACTAAATTTATAAGCATCCTTCTCCATCTTACACTCCCGAGTCCACTAGGTCATGACTTGTTCTTCATCTTAACACCTTAAGAATCAATGCATCTCATCAAAACCTATATTCAAACTCTCACTAATCTTTCTCCAAAAAAGCTATTACAAACTCTTAGACAATAGAATGACCACCTTCTTAACTATCCACTTCCTCCTAACATAGCACACATTTCTTATCCTATTGTAGCATATCATTAATACTATTGTACCCGTAACTAATTTGGGGTCCATTTATGGAATTTAACATAATTCCTAGAAGATTACAACTAACAAGTGGTTATTTTCCTTACTTGAGCATCCATTTCATCATTCAAATAATTAAAACCAACATTCTTAAAATACTTTTGTAAACATGCTTGCTTATGACATATATTTTAAGGCTCTTTTAGATATTCATCGAGACCTATTTGAGCATGTTATATGAGTCCTTCGAGAGAAACAAAATATTACAATCATAGCATGAGGAACTAATGCTTAAGATTCGTTCCTTGTCGAGGTTTGAATTTATGCATGAAATCGCTAGCCCTCAAATGCAAACACGTATACCGCCACATGATCATCTAAGGAGAGAATATTTTCTACAAAAACATGATACCATCATCGATAAACAAACTCCCAAACTTAATGGACGGTGACACAAGTGGTGCTTCACCCATCACATTTCGGGGTAATAGTGACCCCACCCCACAAATATCGACAAATAGAGTAAAGGTATACCAACAACAACATGAATTGTTTTGTTCATTAAAAAAACCTATCATGAACTTCTATACGACCTACTTCACTAAAGTTCATAAAAAAAAAACTTTTATAAATTCCATCATATCACCGAGCATGATTCATATTCATACACTACAAACTAAAATAATTCACCTCAAAACCAATAGTAGTATCAAAAACATAAAACTTATGATCGCTTGAGTATTGTTTACACACACACACACACGCACGAGATTTTATAATGGAATTATGTAAGGTATGTTATATGAAGAGTGTTGTGAATAAATTAATCCACATTAACCATACAATCTAGAATTTAGCTATTAAATTTGTAACTATGATAAAATGAGGAAATGATTACTTGAAACATAAAATGGGTGAAATATATATTTTGAATATGGAAATTCTTTTTCTTTAAATTTGGAAATGAAAACTACTCATGTCTAGGAGTGTAAACATTTTCTGGAACATGGTATAGTCTCGAGCCTTTTCTATCATAGAAATGATTTCCAATGTTTGTGGCTAGGGATCACATAGATTTGAAACCACATGTAATGACCTGTAACTTATAGAAACCCTAGACACGTGCAACAAATATTATAAAAGTTTTAATTAATAAAAAGATAAATCAATGTGTGGGTGACACTTTGGAATTCTTTGGTAGTCAACTCCTATTGAACCAATCCAAGTGTTGCATCATGCCCCCTCCGGTGGGAGTAAGCCTCATATAGTTCTCCTAGTGTAGGTGAAAATGTGTATGCATGTCTAAGCCAACGCCCTATTGTTTCCCTCATTTCTCTTGACACAAAGATAGTGGGCTAAATATAGAGTAGAAAATGTACCTAGTCTAGTAGTAGTGTGTGTGATGCGGTGTGCTTCATATGCTTAAACTAATCCATTTTTCCCTTGAAGACCTTTGAAAATGTTTGGAGTGACTTGCTTTTGTTAAGACATGGTTCTAGGACCTTTGAATGCTTGAAAATGGAGGAAGCTATAATCTTGAGCTGAATTTGAGTGCTTCAGACATGTGTAGTGGTTTCTCTTAATGATGTCCAACTACTTTAGGAATATTTAGGAGATCCTTGAGTTCTTTTAGTGTTGATATTTTTAATAGGATTTTATGAGAATTTCAAGTGAGTTATAAAGTGCAATTGACTTGCTTTTATAGGCCTCCACACGTAAAAAGTTCTTATTACCATTGACATACGAAAGATGAACCTAATCATATGAAAATTTCAAATTGGAATAAGAGTCATTAGATGAGAGGGTATGGGACCGTATGGCTCGGTTAGATCATAACACAACCCATACCTATGTTGTACAACCTATGATAGACAATTAGTGAGGAAAGAGTGAGAGCCTATGAATCATGGATGTAGATGGATTACTAATTTGGATAATTAATATTTCTTGGGTGATTGACATAGTAGTGTCTAGAGATGAGAAAGTGGTAAGAGAAATAGAAAGATACATCTGGGCTTAGAATGTGAGCATTTGTCTTAGCATGGGAACAAAGCCAAACTTATCATTTCCAAAGGATAAGTTACCAAATTAGAGTGTCCACATTTTCCCCTTTTAAATATAGAATTGAAAATTGCATGTACTTATACGAAAAACACACATGAGTGTGCACACACACTTTGTCTTTTATCTATTATTGTTTTCCTTTCTGTTGTTGTTGGCATGTTTGACCATGGTGAAACCTGAAACAAAAAGTGTGGTCAATGTCCATAGAAGAAATTGAACTATAACTCAAATGTAACTAATCCTTGTAACTTTGAAAAACCAAACTTGTACACATAAAGTAAAGATATGCAAAAAGATGAAAGAAATACACATGTTCATTTTATGGAGTGAGAATCTCTTACTCTTGTTGTTCTTAGGAAATGCTGATTTGTAGTTGAGTTCTAATGAATTGGGGTGCTAAGTCTGCAATGTTTTTCGAAGGAGATGTCAAAGTAGGAGATGCATTGACTACACATGAACAAACACTTGAAGAAGAGAGGTATTAAATAACCTTGTTAAGAGAGAAGAGTAGTGTACAAAGTAACTAGCAACCCCGATATCATTCCACACAAATAGATAGAAAATAGGAAGAACAACCTACAAATAACTTATCCACTTCGATATCTTTTGACCCCACATACCACACTTTATTGCAAATAGATCCAAGCCCAATTCTTTAAATAAAACACAAGGTTGAAAATGAATGGATGACCCATGCACTCAAAATGTGTTGTACAACTAAGCCTTCTTATGCAAATGTTGAGTAATGCAAAGGAGAAGAAGGCCCATACCCCAAATCCTATATCTCTATAATTGTATCTTAGTAGTGAAATGGAGAAGGAATGAATTACTCACACCCTTTATATTTTTCTTTGAAATATGTCATCTATGTCTTAATTTATACCATAATTCTATGAATTCTGTAAGCATATGGAATTATTATTTTATTTATAATTTCCCCTAGGGAAGAATTGTCCACTTAAAGGGCTAAACCATATTATATTCCCGTCCTTGGTGGATGATTACGAACCACTATGAATTTTGTCACTTTTCTATATCTATAGTTGTTTATGAGGATTTATACCCTATAAAAATTATATGTGTCATGTAATTTGCACTGTACCGATTGTATATGTAAAATATACCCTAATGAATTCCCTCACTTTTGAGGCACACGTAATAAATCATGTATAGATGTGACTCAAAATAAATGATGTGTACTCATGCCAAATAAATATGATAATATGTGTTGGATGACATGGAAGGATGTATTAGTGTCCATTATTAGGATCACGTTCCTACAAAATGGGAGTGCATGGCGAGACCGTGGCACACAAAGAAAACAATACAAAACTAGCCACAAAAATAGTAGTAATATTTAACAATCATGTGTTTACCCTCCTCTGCATACCCATTAAGAGGTTTTACCCTCCTCGAATTGACATTGGATTAAATTTGTAGCACTTGGGTATGCCCTAGGTTTGAACCCTACATAAATATAATGGATAAGTGGCAAGAGCAAGTGGAAAGTGGCAAGGATGAACTACACCGAACTATTTATCCTACTATTCCACCTATAGGATTACTTCCAACAGGTGGTGCACCACTATTTATCCCGACGACACACCTACCAAATTGCTTCCAAACAAGGTCTTTCCAAACCCGGAGCTTGTTGTGTTACCATATGCACGACCTTAATCTACTATACCTCTTATGTCGATACCAATACGTTCCTACATGTATCTTTAAGCCAACACGGTGATCCTTGATTACCTTCCTTCTCACTTTCACTATGATGATATTCTACAACAAATTCCAGATTTCAAGCGCCATGCACAAGGGCTAGGTGTCTAGGTTGGGTCAGATGCGCGCCAATGTTTCTCATTCTCTCCTAATACTTGCTCTCATCGAGATCTTTGAAGGGGTCCTATTGCATTTCTCCAATACTAGAAAGACATGATACCGCGGTCCCTCACCTTCTGCAGGGTTCTAATCACTTCCACCCGACATTATTCCTCTCAGTCTCAGCGCCTCTTCAATATACCTCTCCCACGCATTAGTATACCTGTGCATTATTTCTTCTCTATCCCTTTCTTCCACTTGGAACAATGCCATCCTTCCCAAACCTGCTTCTTGCCCCTGCGTGCGGTGGAGTTTTAGTGTTCCATAGGTAAATTCTCCATCCCTAGCTTAATCATCACTATCTTTGTTGCTAAATGTAATGCACTTAAGTAGGATCCCCCGGTTCATATAGAAACATGAATTTTGTTTCTTCCAGAACAGTATGTAAAAATTACATACTCTAAGGTATAATTGTGCAACACACCTTCCCACCAATGATCTACAACTCTTTTCCATGGAGTATTTAAATTAGAAAGTGTTTGATACTTATCCTAACCCACACTTGCTTCTTTCCTAGATGGACACTCATTACGTGTGTAAGCTATTAACCACTCATACAATTCTACTAGAAAGAAACTAAAAAATGTCTCATACAAATAATCATATAAGTTCTCTTCCACCCACTTGTGCGTATTACAATCTCGTTTGGTGATGTATCTCTGAGAAAATTTGTCTTGGTTGTTATCTACCCAACGCTCAATATTATCCAATGATAGCTAGAACAACATGTGAATGCCACATCCTGATGAGAAGAATGAAAAGAGGTCCCGAAAATGGAACCAAAATTGTTGGAGTCTAGTAGCCAACACTTCACAAGGTCATGTACGTTGGTACTTCACCTAGAAAAATTCCTATGTGCTCACTTGAAGCGTGTGTAACCGACCCAAGAGTTCCTCCTTTGTTCACTTACCAATATGTGGGTTAATGCATATATAGTCATCATATCATGGATGAAGATAACAACACAATAAAATAGTGACAACACATATAATAAGGAAATTAATCAACATAGACAATTATCAATAATATTTGAATTCCCATTACACCATACTCAGATCTACTAACCCTTGCAATCCATACACAATTGTCCATCAAAAGCACAATTCATTACATAAACATATTGATTACAATCATAGGATGACTATGTCCATGCGCACATAACATACTTATCACACACATGCACACACTATGAAATTTTTTCTACAATGAGTACAACATCTATTTATACACTGTGGGGACTTTCCCTTCACCACTTACATGCATTATTCATAATAATAGATGTCTTAATTATAGGTTGCATGCCTTTTACAACTTTTCTTTAACTCTAGATTGAGCTATGATTAGATTGGCCTCGTCCATATTTTAATCCTATAATTAGACACATTCCTTGTATGTGATTTACCTTTTTCTGGATGTTCCTTGCATGATACGCCATATGCACTTTTTCCTATTTTTAGCATCTTCTTGGAAATTGGCTAAGTCTCGGATCTCCGTGCATGTGTGAACCCCTTGCTTGCGCTAACTTCATTTCCACATTGCGCGCATCTTCACGCATTGACTTGTTGATGTCTTGCTTCTTATGCAAGTGATTTTTGTGTTCCTTCATACTTCACCTCCACACACCCTCTTGCGCGTGGTCTTCCACTCCCATGCATGGCTAGTACATAGCCATTTATGCTGCCCAACAATGAAAAAATAACAACAATATAATTTCCTTTAGTAAACCCTTGCAATAAAAAGACAACAATATGATTTATACAGGTAAGTGCACCAAGTTGGGGGAGGGGGAAAGGGGGTCTTAAGTGGACACATTTTTACGAAAAATAAAAACTTCAACTTGTACGAGTTTTTGAAATAGTTACACTTAGAATTGGAAGATATTGTATAAACATGAATCATAGCATTTTGAGTCTAGTTTCTAAGCTACTATATTTTATTGAAAACAAATAAGTTTAAGTAGGTCAAATTGTTAGGTTAATTAATTATGCATAATATAAATTGATTATTTAATTAGTTTTATTAATTAAATAATGTTGTTAAATGGTTATATTATAAACCATATTATTGTTGTATTTTGTTATATGGTTTTATCAACCATATTTGGCTTATTATTTTCACGGGTATAATTGTTATGTAGTTATAACAATTATGTGCTTCCCGGATGTAATATTGGAAGCTACTGTATTGGTTGTTACATTGTTGCAACTCCTCTTTTGTTTGTATTTAGTTATGTCTGATACCTATAAGTATTGCAGCTCATTCCATTGTACCTGGTTGATTGAGATTAATAAAGTTAATCGGGCTTCCACCCCTGTTGCTCAATTTACATTTGGTACCAAAGCGAGAATCTGGACTGTGATCTGTGAAGGTGTGGAAAGAGAGAGCAGCCGAGATAGAGGAGTTTTGGAGAAGTGTTTGCAGTATCTGAGAGTGTGTACAGCCTCCTGCAACCTCCCAACCCCATCCCTGCCTCCTCACATCCTCCTGTTTGTTCCAGGTGTTTGGAACAAAATTTTTTTACTGCTTTAGGTTCACCCAAACTCACCAGAAAAATTTCTGCTTGCGGGTATGAAAATAAATAAATAAATTTCTCCCCATTTAGGGGTTTACCTCTAAATCTAGAGGACTGATTAGGTACGGATAATATTATCTATTTGTTATCAAATTTGGAGGCCTATAAACTACTTTTTAGAGTTATATTGAAGCCGAGTTGTGCATAACCAAGACCAAGCCATTCAAATACAGATCTGAGTTGATCTGAGTTGAAGCGAGCTACATTGCGGGTTGAGCAGTGAGCTTTGGAGAGCTGTGGTGTTGTGTTGAAACCACAAACCCTGATCGTGTTAGAGCAAGGCATTGTAAGTGGCCGAGTTGCGTCCTCACCTTGCGGCTGTAATAAACCTCCACGCACCTACATTTAGAAAACAACATCGGTTAAAAAAATAGAGATCAAAACAATACAAAATAAATCAAATCCGCGAGAAGGCAAATAAAAAAACGACGGATTATAACTCAAAAAGGAGAAGAAACAAATTAAAAGCGGTGAAGGGGAGATAAAGAGCTCATGTCATTTTTCTTGTGTGCACATGAAGCCCTAAATCTGCATTGCCACGCATACAGGCCACGTGGGACTCCAGCCACGTCGCATTTTGCAAGGTTAGTCATTTTTTGAATGTTTTAAATACAAGTTTGTTCATTTCATACTCCAAGCGCACATAGTGCCAAGTTGGATAATTGGAAGCGGCTTAGGAGTAGGAGGTGCATGGTTCAAATCACACCAAAAACACGAGTTTTTCAATTTTGAAATTTGCGAAAAACTTAGTAGAACTGCTAACTTTAGTGGAAAATTCATATTTAGTTATAACTAACTAAATTTCGCGGGAAATCCCTAATTTAGGGTAATTTTTTCTCCCATTCATCTTTTTTTTTCATTCCAGACATTTTTTTTGCAAAATGAGGTCTATCCAAAAATTACATTTTCAGCTATATTTTTGCAATTTTTTGGCGTAGTAGGTCATTTTGGGTTCCGGAGGCCACCAGGGCCCGCAAAATAATTTTTTTTGCCTATAATTCAATTTTTCAAATTTTTGAATGTAATTTGTATACTTTAGTATATTGTACTAATTTACAGGTTGCCATAGTCAAATGCAAACTTTATAACTTCTCGAAACTAGCATAATTGTAATACAAAACAAAAAAAATTGGTTTTGAAACACTCACGAGATCCTAGATCTCATTCGCAGCGTTCGGTATATACGGTGCCTTTGGGAAGCGCTTACGGGTAAAGCCATCGTGACTAATACTTGCACTTAATGCCTAATATACTGCAACAACCTTGTGCAGGTATAGACCCTTTAAATAAATGAGGAGTAATAAGGTCACAGTGTACACACTATGAGCCATCCCATCCGTCTGTGAATGATTACATGACATAAATCTAGACTGAGAAATTATCCAAGTATATAGCGAAGTTACGTGCACGTATGAGGATATTTCTTTGAGCCGGTGTCAATAATTGCACAGACCCCTCTCAGTACTATCTTGGTACCACGTATTGAATTCTTTCATGTATGTTAACGCCTCTTTCACGTACCACCGGTATATAGAAAGGGTGAGATTCTTCCACGTACCATTGGGTATATCGGAAGGGCACGTATATAGAAAGGTTCGGTATATCGAATTGATGGTATATAGATTGGGAGACCTTATACCTGGAGTGATAAGAGCCAAACCACAAGATGTTTTCTACAAAATGGGCACCAATGCCCCCAATTTTTTTCTTCCAGATTCACAACTACTCAGAGGAAACAACTATGCTGTATGGAAGACAAAAATTAAGACACAACTTGAGTTTGAAGAGATCCGGCCTGCTATGAATGGTACTCTGACGAGATCAACTACTGATACAACACAATAGTGATAATTTGATAAAGCGAGGCCGGAAGGCCAAACTCATCATATTGTTTGGAGTGTCCAAAGATGTGCAACCCCACATTTGAGATGCCAAAACAGCCAAAGAAGTGTGGGATAAGTTGAGCACAATATACGAGGCCAAGAACAAGAATTTTATATTGAATTTGTAGAGTTAGTTACACACATTGAAGTTCAAACAAAATGAGAAAATAGAAGCTTTCTTAAGAAGAGTTGCAGAGTTTAGGGCTTCACTTCTAGGCTTGGGAGAAGTGGTCACAGATGATGCTCTCGTTCCCATTGTTCTGAGAGCACTCCCCTCTTCTTACCACATTTTTGTCACAACACTAAATGTGTCAGATATGACAGTTAGTTTTGAAAAGCTGGTAAACCTATTGCAACAAGAGGAAGCCATGCACAATAAGGATGATGAAGAGGAGCATGCACTTTCTTCACATCAAAAATGGAAAGGAAAAGGTAAAGGAAAACCTAATTCCTATCAAAAGTACTAAAATCAAAATCGAGAATCAAGGGACAGAACAATCGAAGAAGCAATGTCCTATCTCGTAAAAGAGGACATGACCTAAAATATTGTTGGCATAATACTTATAAGAAAGGTTCATCTAGCAAATCTGGACCTCAACAATAACATTCTTATAAGGGACATTCTAATCAAAATCTCAAGCATAAAAAGGGGAACTGGAAAAGAAGACCCCATCAGCAAGGAAATATTGCTGAGCAACAAGAACAGTCAGACAATGAAGACTACTTGTTCAATGCTTGATCAAATGAACCATCCACGTCATTTAGTGATGTTTGGTATGTTGATTCGGCGCCACTCGACACATGGCCGACCATAGAGAGACTGGTTTATTTCAATGAGGATATGCCATTGAAAAATCATATTTCATTGGGAGATGATTTTTCATATATAATTCGGGGGATTGGGAACATTTCTCTACCCCTTGGTTCGCATGCTTTGTAGACTTTTAGATGTCTTATATGTCCTTGGGTTGACAAAGAATATACTTTCGGTTAGTTAACTCCTTGATCACAATATAAAATTTGACTTTTATAGTCATTCCAACAGTAAGAAAACGTGTTTGATTCAAGATAAATCACGAGGCTCAAAAATAGTTGCGAAAGCCTCTAATGTGGGGCACATGTTCTAGCTTGATTTTGTCCACAAGAGATGATCAAGCACTTGTGGCTAAGAACTCTACCTCAACACAGTTGTGGCATCGAGACTTGGTCATGTAAGTTTTAAGTATCTCAAGACACTTCACTTGGCGCAATATGGTACATGGGCTACCATCTCTTTAGAAGGATACAAACAAGTGTCCTCACTGCCTAGTAGGAAAACAACACAGAGCTTCGTTCCAGAAGAGTACATTTCAAGCTCATGGAAAACTTGACCTAGTTCATACCAATCTTTGCGGTCCGATGCAACCAAGTCATTCTGGGTTCTAATACTTCATGCTTTGTGTTGACGACTATTCAAGAAAAATGTGGATTTTTGTCTTCGCAAGAAAAGTGAAGCTTTTGAAACTTTCAAAAAGTTCAAAGTAGCAATTGAGAATGAAACTGTCGTCACATCGAACTCTCCACTCGGATCGAGGGGGAATTCACCAAGAATGAGTTCAAAACTACCTAAAAACTCACGGATTCGTATCGACAAATTCCTCCTCCACACACACCATAACAAAATGGTGTTGTTGAGAGAATAAATTGTACTATCATGGAAATGGTGTGATGTATGATCGATGACTCTGGACTTGTAAAGACATTCTGGGCAGAAGCAACAAAGACAATAGTGTATTTGTTGAACAGAGTGCCCACAGTTGCTCTTGATGGAGTAACACCACAAGAAGCATGGTCAAAGTGGAAACCATCTATTGCACACCTTAGAGTATTCGGGTGCAAAGAAAGCATGCACATACCCAAGCAAAACAAAAAGAAATTGGACATGAAGTCACATAAAATCATCTTCATTGGGTATAATGAAGAGACTCTTGGGTACAAATTAATGGATCCTAAGACTAGAAAAGTCTACACCAGAAAGATGTTGAGTTGTTTGAGAAGGAAGCAAAGTCTCCTCCTCTAGACTCACCAGATGTAGATTTTTCTCTAGTTGTAAAAATTGAAGCTGATGTTCCCTTAGAAGATGAAAGTGACGATGGGGATGATGGTGTTGATCAGATAGAACCACAACCCATGGGAACAGTTCAACGTATGCCCAAGTGGTGTACTAGCACATTACGAGATGCAAGAATGGATGTTCCACCAGATACATCCACCCCTGAGACCACAGACTCATAGTAAAGCAAGAGAAGAAGTTAACTTTGCTTTGATGAGTAGAGTTATTGAGTCTGATGAGCCCTCTACAGTCCAGGAAGCCCTATAGTAAAAAGTTTAAAAAGATGCCATGGACTCTGAATATCAATCAGTGATGAAAAATAACACTTAGTAGCTTGTCGATCTTCCACCAGGAAAGAAACCCATTGGATACAGATGGATATTTAAAACAAAGTACAAAGCAGATGGGATAGTGGACAAGTATAAAGCAAGACTAGTAGCAAAGGGGTATGCACAAAAAAGAAGGCATTGACTACGAGGAGACATTTTCTCCCACAACTAAGATCAAAATGATCATGATGATCTTTGCTCTAGCTGCTCAGTTTGGATGGAAAGTCCATCAAATGGATGTAAAAAGTGCCTTCCTAAATGGAGATTTATAAGAAGTCTACATGACTCAACGTGAGGGATATGTAGCACTTGGTCAAGAAGAAAAGGTATGCAGACTCAGGAAATCTTTGTATGGCCTCAAACAGGCACCCCGAGCATGGTACATCAAGATTGATGAGCATCTCATACAACATAGATTTTTTAGAAATCCATATGATCCCAATCTTTACCTAAAAAAGCAAGGGGGGAAGATTTTGATTGTTGTTGTCCATGTTGATGATCTAGTCATCACTTTGGCGGTTCATAAGGATGATCGATGCAACGAAGAAAGATCTTAATTGATCGTTTGACATGACCGATCTCGGGATGATGCAATATTGTCTTGGATTGGAAGTATGGCAGAAATAGAATCACATATTTGTTTTTCAGATGAAATATACCAAGACTATGCTCGAGAAATTTAGGATGATGGATTCCACACCAATTGCTACACCTATGGAGAACATATTGCATTTATCTCGTTCAGATCCATCTCTTGAGGTAAGTGCCACTCTCTATCGGTAGTTGATTAAGAGTCTCATTTACTTGACCTACACTAGACCATATATCAGCTTTGCATTTAGCTATCTATCCAGGTTCATGCAGGAACCCAAAGTTTGTCATTTGAAAGCAGCAAGGTGCATTTTGAGATATCTCAAAGGATCAGTGGATCTTGGTCTAGAATATAAGAAGAACAACAACTTCTTCTTGATTGGATATTTGGATTCAGATCATGCAGGTAATATTGATGATAGAAAATCCACTTCTGGATTTGTATTCTTTATGGGATCTGGACCAATATCATGGGGAAGTAAGAAACAACACTTCGTTTCTCATTGTTCCATAGAATCTGAGTATCGTTCTGCAGGAGAAGCTATTTGTGAAGTAATTTGGCTACGTCGTATACTAGAAGGACTTGGAATACCATAAGACAAACCGACCACCATGTATGTTGACAATGAAGGTGTTCTCAAACTTGTTCACAATCTAGTTTTTCACGAGATAACAAAGCACATTGAAGTACAAGTTCATTTCATATGCGAACATGTGTTGAAGCACAACATCCAACTTCAATTTTTCCAACAAATTTGAACAACGGGCATATATCTTCACAAAGTCACTTGCACGTGACAAGTTTGAGTTGTTCAGAGAGTTCCTCTCCTCATCTCTTGAGACAATGCACAATTAAGGGGGAATGTTAGGTTAATTAATTATGCATAATATAAATTGATTATTTAATTAATTTTATTAATTAAATAATGTTGTTATATGGTTATATTATAAACCATATTATTGTTGTATTTTTTTATATGGTTTTATCAACCATATTTGGCTTATTATTTTCACGGGTATAATTGTTATGTAGTTATAACAATTATGTGCTTCCCGGATGTAATATTGGAAGCTATTGTATTGGTTGTTGCATTGTTGTAACTCCTCTTTTGTTTGTATTCAGTTGTACAATACCTATAAGTATTGTAGCTCATTCCATTGTGCCTGGTTGATTGAGATTAATAAAGTTAATCGAGCTTCCTGTTGCTCAATTTACACAAATAACTAAATTACCAACAAGTGCTCTGTTTTTGTTAAAAAACATAACATCGTGATTGTAGTGCCACCCACCATTTTTTTATCACCATTTAGTTTTTTTGAAAACCATTTGGTAGAAAGATAGCTAGGAGCATCTAGTTTGGGCTGCATTTTTTAAAGATTTTTTTACCGAGTATTTATTTTTTTATGATTTTTCTAGTACAAAATTTAAAATTTAAAAATACAATATAGCTCCCACATGCCCCCAACTACCTCAAAAAGATCAAAAATTAGATTATTTTTGAATGTGTATAAAATTTGGCCTAGCTTGGGCTAGTTTTTTTTTTTCAATTTCGATGAGCCAAAAAAAAAAAATGACAAAAGATAGATGTGTTTGAACTTCAAAAATAACTATAATAAGGAAATGTTAGAAAATAAATAATGTGTGAACCTTATATATTAATTAAGAAATTTGAAAACTTATATTTTTAGAAATTAGATAGTCTGCTCTACGTTGTGGTATAATTGTTTTTAAACGAATCAACCATTTTATGTTGATTTATGATGGCGGAAGAGAGATTTTTGCATTTTCCTACAAAAACATGCTGTTTTTTGTGTTTGTGTAGGTCCATGCCTCAAGCTTGGGGATCCAAACCGGATCTAAGCCTTGAGGCATGGCATGGAAAACATGAAACAACAAAATGTGTATGCGTTATGTTTAATACTTATTTATTGGGGCCCCAATGTCTTTTTCCCCTTCTTCATGGGTTTTCTGTCATATTTCTCTTTTGGTCTACAGATTCCTGCACATTCTTTGCAAATTTTTAGTACTTCATCTTGTCCCCTACCCTACAATATATTATTTTACAATCATGGGTGACAAAAGACAACATAAGGACGCAAATAAAGTCAATAACAAGACACCAGAGCAATTGGAAGAGCTGAGAATTAAGAAAGTGAAGAGGATGCAAAAACTTTGTGTAGGGCAAGGTACTTCTGTTATATCAAATGTATCTAATGTATATGAGAATTATGATTTTTCTTTGAATGTTGATATTGAATTGAACGATAATGTTGGTATGGATGAAGAAATTGATATGAATCCAATTGTTGAACCTTTACCTAAGAATCCAAATGTTGAAGTTTTACCTGAGAATCCAAATGTTGAAGTTTTACTTGATCAAAACTTAATGTATTTTAAATTTGACTTGAGTTTTACTTTGTGATTAGGGCATGCTTTTGCGTTATTGTGTGAGAATCTAACGAAGATGGAATGAACTAATTCTTGTCTCGTTGTGTAGAGGGGGAAAAATTGATTTCCATAGTCATTGATGGTGAAGGCCTTGAGTATCCCACTTGGGTCAATGGTAGTCATTCGAACTTGGCTTCGACGATATCCTATAAAAATCTAAACACTTGGTTGTTTGAAGACTATGAAGTACATCGAAAGATACTTCACTATTCACATTTGGTTCTTTAACACATATTAAATTGATCAAATATCAAGGTAGGCCATTAAAAAGAATCTATAGAAGGTTCATGAATCAGATCATAAAGTAATTCTTGCTATTGTCATGAGTAGAGTTGATCCATGTGGTTCATTGGATTGAATTTACAAAGGTATGTTCTTCATGAATTTTTAATTTGAATATCTATTTTAATGATTTTCTTGAAATTCTGCAGGATTTAAAATTCTATTTAATTACTTACTAACATGTTTATGTAGGTTAGTGGTGCCAAAAAGGTTCCACCTTCATGTGGTTGCTACGATTAGTAGAGAATTTATTATTCTCAAAGCCAAGTGAAGCTAAGGGAAATTAAATATTAGAAAGGAACAATGAATAGAAATTATCATTTCACCACCTATATTTCAAATATATATTATTAAAATTCTCATTTCACCACCTACATTGTAAAAATATCTTATTAAAATTCTCATTTCACCACCTATATTTCAAATATGTATTATTAAAATTCTCATTTCACCACCTACATTGTAAAAATATCTTATTAAAATTCTCATTTCACCACCTATATTTCAAATATGTATTATTAAAATTCTCATTTCACCACCTACATTGTAAAAATATCTTATTAAAATTCTCATTTCACCACCTATATTATTCATGTGGTTGGCAATGGACATCCTTACAACGACTCAAACTGTAGTATTTTGTGCATTTGTAAACAATAGAACAATGAGAGAACCAAATGGAGATGGATAAAACTAGAGAGGATTTTGTTGAGGGTCTCGACATGGAGGTGTAGGATCTGACAAGACATCTCTAGGTGCCACGGAGTCCGAGAAATCACCATCGAAGATATAACATTTTTTTGTCTTAGGGCTCTTAAGGGACTACACCCAGACGAGGTAGCCCGGAAGCACCGAGAGCTTTGGCCTCTGAAACGAAACCTAACCTATCATTTACTTGTCCACCCCAATGTGTTGACGAAGTCCGTTCAGTCTAAGAGCTTTCGTTTGCAACGTATTGCATCTGACAACCTTACACTAACTCAAACCATGATATTTCGTGTGTTTACAAACGAGTAGTAAAACAAGAGAACCAAATGGAGATGGAGAAAAATGAGAGATTATTTCATAGAGAGTCCTGACATGGAGGTGTAGGATCTAATGATACATCTATAGGTGCCACAAAGTCCAAGAAATTACCTGTCGAAGATATAACATTTTTTTGGTCTTAGGGCTCTTAAGGGACTATGCCTGGACGAGGTATCTCGAAAGCTCCGAGAGATTTGACATCCAAAAACACCTCCCTTAGAATTTATCTGCCACCCCAATGTTTTAGCGATGTCGGTTTTGTGCTAAGAGCTTTTGTTTGCAAAGTATTGGGTCTGACAACCTTACACTGACTCAAACTACAATATTTCATGCATTTGTAAACAATAGGACAATGAGAGAACCAAATGGATATGTAGAAAACCAAGAGAGGATTTTTCAGAGGGTCCCAACATGGAGGTGTAGGATTTGAGGAGACATTTGTAGGTGCCACGGAGTCTGAGAAATCACCTGTCGAAGATATAACATTTTTTGGTCTCGGGGCTCTTAAGGGACTACGCCGAATGAGGTAGCCCGAAGCACTTGGGAGCTTTGGTCTCCAAAAAGATATTTCCCTAGCATTTATCTAGCCACCCCAACATGCTATCGCAGATCGGCTCGGTGCCAAGAGCTTCTGTTTGTAAAGTATTGCATCGCGACCTTACATTGACTTAAATCGTAGTATTTTGTGCATTTGCAAAAAAAGGAGATCAAGAGAATCGAATTGAGATGGAGAAAACTCGAGAGAGTATTTTGTAGAGAGTCCCGATATGGAGGTGTTTGATCTGACGAGACATCTCTAGGTGCCACGGAGTCCGAGAAATCACTTGTCAAAGATATAACATTTTTGGTCTCAGGGCTCTTAAGGGACTACACCCGGATGAGGTAGCCTGGAAGCACCTAGAGATTTGGCCTCTGAAAGAAACCTCCCCTAGCATTTACCTAACCACCCCAATGTGTTGGCGTAGTCGGTTTGGCGCCAAGAGCTTCCGTTTGCAAAGTATTGCGTCAGCCCTGGACCTTACACCGACTCAAATTGCGTATTTCGTGTATTTACAAACAAGAGGACAACGGGAGAATCAAATAGAGATGGAGAAAACCAAGAGAGGATTTCATAGAGGGTCTTGACATGGAGGTGTAGGATCTGAGGATACATCTCTAAGTGCCACGGAGTTACGAGAAATCACTTATCGAAGATATATCATTTTTTGGTCTCGGGGCTCTTAAGGGACTACACCTGGACGAGGTAGCCTGGAAGCACCGGAGCTTTGGCCTCCAAAATGAAACCTACCCTAGTGTTTACCTAGCCACCCCGATGTGTTGGCGTAGTTAGTTCAGTGCCAAGAGCTTCCGTTTGTAAAATATTGCATCGAATAACCTTACACTATTTTAGCATGCAAATGAGATGGGATAGAAAAATTTAGACATATCCTTTTCTAGAAACTCTGGGAGATGATAGAGGAAGGTGTCATGATGCTTCTTAAAACATTTTAGGTTAAATTTAAGTCATTTGTTGAATTTATGTGAGTTTTTGTAAAACATACTTTTGTTCAAGGGCGTCTACCCAAAAAACGCTATATCTTTGACAGGTGATTTCTCGGACTCTGTGGCACCTAGAGATGTCTCATTAGATCCTACAATGACATGTCAAGACCCTATATGAAATAATCTCTCAATTTTCTCCATCTCCATTCGGTTCTCTTATTATCCCATTATTTGTAAACGCACGAAATACTACACATGGTTGGAGTCGGTGTAAAGTCATGTCTGACGGAATACTTTGCAAACGAAAGATCTTGGCATCGAACCAAATTATCCAACGCATTGGGGTGGCTAGGTAAATTATAGGGGAGGTGTAATTTTGGATGCCAAAACTCTTGGTGCTTCCGGCTACCTTGTCCGAGTGTAGTCCCTTAAATCCCCGAGACCAAAAATGCTATATCTTCGATCGATGATTTCTTAGACTCCATGACACCTAGAGATGTCTCGTCGCCGATCCTACACCTCCATGTCGTAACCCTTTATGAAATACTCTCTCGGTTTTCTCCATCTCCATTTGGTTCTCTCGATGTATTATTGTTTGCAAACACTTGAAATACTATAGTTTGAGTTAGTGTAAGGTTGTTAGATGCAATACTTTGCAAACAAAAGCTCTTGGTGCCGAAACGATTTCGCCAACACATTGGGGTGTCCAACTAAACACTAGGGAGGTTTTTTTATAGAGCCAAAGCTCCGGTGCTTCGGTCTACCTCATCCTGGACGTCGTCCCTTAAAAGCCCCGAGACCAAAAACCCTATATCTTCGATAACTAATTTATCAAACTCCGTGGCACCTTGAGATGTCTCATTATATATGAAACATCCACATTGGGACCCTCTATGAAATATTCTCTCAATTTTCTCCATATCCATTTGGTTCTCGCCCTGTCCTATTGTTTGCAAACATGCAAAATACTGCAGGTTGAGTCAGTGTAATGTTTTTAGATGCAATACTTTGCAAACGAAAGCTCTTGGCGCCGAACCGAATACTCCAACACATCGGGGTGGCCAAGTAAATAATAGGGGAGGTGTATTTTGGAGGCAAAATTCCATGTGCTTCTAGGATACCTCGTCTAGGCATAGTCCCTTAAGAGTCTTGAGACCAAAAATGATATATCTTTGATAGGTGATTTCTCAGAATCAGTGGCACCTAGAGATGTATTTTTAGATCCAACACTTCCATGTCAGGACCCTCTACGAAAGCCTCTCTTAGTTTTCTCCATATCCATTCGGTTCTCTCACTGTCCTATTGTCTACAAACGTGCAAAACACTTGTAGTTTGAGTTAGTGTAAGGATGTCTTACGTAATACTTTGCAAACGGAAGCTCTTGGTGCCGAAATCGACTTTGCCAACACATCAGGGTGGCTAGGTAAACGATAGGGGAGGTGTTGTTTCGAGACGAAAGCTCCGAGTGTTTCCAGCTACCTCATCTGGGAGTTCTTGTTCAATGACTAGATTGGCTTAAGAATGAATTTGACAAGGGAATGGCTAAGAACACACATGGGTTATCAATCACCTAGTAAATATTTCTTGTTTAGTTTTTAATGGGATTTAGCTGGCCTATGACTTAGTGACCTTCCATTTATTGATAATTTATGCTATGCCAAACCCATGGATGCTTTCAAAAGTGCCTTAAAAATATAGGGGTAGTCATCAATCCTAGTGAAGGGTGTGATGTGATTTTAAAATAACTTGAAATGCCTACAAATTTAGAGGTAATAACACAAATTGGACAAGATTGGATAATCAAGAATCATTGAGTTTCTGAATCAGAATTTCATTGCATATGGAGAGACATTCTCGAGCATTGGAGTAATGCATCTGGAGAGACATTCTCAAAATATCAACAAATGAAAGGCATCAAATTGTGATGACTCTCTTTGAACTATTGAAGCTTGTAAGACTTTTTGGGCATCCTTAGATCCTTCTATCCATGCTTGTTGCAAAAACATTGTCTTAATGATGGTCCTAATGATTGTATGCTCAGGTGTTTTAACAGGGGAGAAGACTAAGAAGCATTGAAGAATGTAGTAGGTGCATGATAAGATAGGAACCAATACAAAGAGACCATGAGTAAGAAGAAGCGCAGGTAAGGTAAATACACATTGATAAATTGAATGAATAATTACTCGATTAGGTAACTCTTTATATAAAAACATTATATAAATATCGATTTCCAAAGTTTGATGCATATATACATTGAAAACTCTAGTACATGTACATCACCAATAAATGAAAAAATAATCCATAATGTCTTAAATATTGTCAAATGCACATCATATTAGTTTCATGCAAAAATAATCTCAAAATGTAAGGTCTCATACAAAATATCGAGTTCCAAATAGTATTTTAATGTGCACAATAAATATAAAAATTCCCAAATAGGTCATATATCATCAAGTTCAAATGCCATATAGGCGTACATATAATGTCATGCACATAGGCATACAAAAAATGTCATGTAAGATATATATATTTCCTAATCATCAAAATATATCCCTCTCTTGGCCTTGCTCGAAGAAGGCCCTCCCTTAGACGAAGATGGAGAACTATGAGATGAATTTGGATCATTTGAGCCCATGCTACGAGTTCTCTTCACCAATACTTGCCCGTTGTTGAACCTGTAAATGCAAACAATGTTTTTTTGTCAAAACTTAATTTATATATGTTTTCAACATGTATTTAAGACCATGCTAATGAAAGTATTTACATAAATACACAAACTTACCGCAAGCTCTTGATCACACCGAATCTACATCTCACGCTCATATGAGTCATCGGGAGCTCCTGGAGTACAAACGAGGGTATGAAGATGATGAGATCGAGGAGTACATGCCCTCGAAGTCAAAAATGGAGGGGGTTGAAGTTCCCTACATACACATAAGATCACAAAATCAAACATCAAAATTATCCAAAATAGAACTAAGTACATGTATGTGTAATGACAATATTTTAACTAATTTTATCAATATAGAACTATTGTTTTTACCCCGCCACGCCTGATGAATCAAATGAACAGGGCTACTACATGTCACAGGTAACTCCTACGTATACACAATGAAGGACATTATTAACATAATTTAATAATTATACAATGAAGGACATTATTAACATGTAATTTAACATAATATGAATTACACGAGCAATTTAATGAAAATACATGTTGTTTGAATACCTCAGTGAGTTGTTGCGTAGATGAAATTGCAATGATAACACCTTTCTCTACTCATCACAGAGATGGTGGGGTGTCTAGTGAAGTCAACATCTTTATCAAACATGTATCACGTGAGTTAGATGAACATACATGTATTTGATATATATATATATATATATATATATATATATATATATATATATATCAAATACATGTATGTTCATCTAACTCACGTGATACATGTTTGATAAAGATGTTGACACGATAACACCTTTCTCTACTCATCGCAGAGATGGTGGGGTGTCTAGTGAAGTCAACATCTTTATCAATTATGTATCACGTGAGTTAGATGAACATACATGTATTTGATATATATATATATATATATATATATATATATATATATATATATTGCATGTATGTGAAAATTTTACACAATTAACATTCTAAATTACCTCTGTGAATGTATGTGTACGCATGGTGCTCACCTCCTGTGGTTGGGATGAAGACGCCCCTCCCGCGCACTGTAATATCAATGCATACATGTAAAAATACAATTATTTCAAAAATTTAACATATATAAGTAAATCAAGTACTTCGATCTTTTTGTAACACACATTAAAACATAAAAATACCTGTGAAGGTGACACCAATGAATGTAATCCAAATGTCTCGCTCAAAAAGGCATCTAACATAGTGACATTATCGTGTGCACCCCCAATGCTAACTCCACCAAAATCAGTATGCATGAAAGTATCATCCTCCTTGGGCCCCAAACATATGCTACCACATGAAGAGAAAAGATGTGACCTCATGCTAGTACTCCCTAAGGGAATACTCTCTATACCTCCGTGAGAACCTAGCTCAGAAATCTCCCTCGTATGTCAAACAAGGGTCGCAGAGATACCCCCGAAGCACGTGGAGTGTCAATATCTATTGTATCCTTCATTGCTTGGAGGGACAGGAGTCTCGAGGTGAGGGGGCTTCGTGCGGGAATCTACCTGCTTGAATAGGTGCACGTTGTGCAACTGGTCGATCCTATGTAGATCCTTTTCCTCAGCCTTGGAAATATCAAAAATCAAAATAATTTGGGATCTCGTTGAGGATAAACTCACAATAGAGTTTCCTCGAAAGTATAATGGCACCTCATTGTTATTGCAAGGTGGAAAATCAAACACCATCCACCATCGGTCCCAAAAATTATTTTTAATCAAATCATTATTGCACCAATGGATGGGAAACCATTTGCATGACAACGAAACATGAAAATTAGTGTGGGGGTCCATGAATAAGGTGCATATGAGGTCTTTTGTAATTTATTTTTCTTTACATCCACATATGACAATTTGTTGGAATAATAAACCCTACAACCCTCTCTGTAATATGTTCAATGATCAATTTTCTCTGTTGTTACATCAACATGAGCAACTAATGCCTCTAATGTTTTTACAAGAGAGGCACGGTGGGGGTTTGTAGATTGTAAATCCCTCATTCTTTTGATTAAATCCTCAATTTCAATTTTGTTTTCAACTATGTGGGATGTTAAATCTTCTTGACTTCCCGGGGGATGTTGAGCAACTATGGGAGGGTTGGTAGGGATGACACGAATAAGAGGCTTTGGTTGTGGTTGATTCCCTCGGCCTCAAACTGTAACAATAAAAAAAGGTATTAAATTCAAATTCTACTCTATAATTATCAACTTTAAATGAAATTTTGAGAAAAGAATTGTGCCTACCTCTTCTCCGTGGCACCATCGTTGATTCAGATCTTCCCAACGATTTAGAGACGATCGCTTGAGCTTGAGATCCAGCTGAATGAAAAAACACGAGGGCACGGTTAAGCTCTAAAACTCGCGTTTGAGGGAGTTATAATGATAGAGGCTCGAGCTTCTTTTTTAAAAAATTTATAATAGGAATAACACGTATGCATTATAACACGTACATGTTATGCTTCTTTAATTTCCAAGCCTAGAAAAATATAACGCGATCACGTTTTTTTTCCCTTTTCAAGTTTTTATCCACTTTTGGCCCCCCAACTCGGTGCACTTACCCTTCACACAAACCCTCAAAATAAAATTACCCAAATATTGGAAAACATTGATAACACCTCTAAAAATATGGATTTGATTGAAAAGATCATATTTACATCAAAATTGATTTTTTCGTTTTATTTTTAGACTGGAAATAAATAAAAAGTATAACTAACTATTATTGGTAAAATATTGCAAATGAATGGCTCTAGCTGACTGAAAATGGTGCTCTAGGGTAGAATTTGGCTATGTGCAAACCTTGACACTCAATACACTTAGAATCACATCTATGATAATCTTCATAAGGGGTCGTCCAACCCTAGATTTGGGTCCTCCAGCCCTAAAATCTACCCAAAATAAGGGTAAAACCCCAAAGCTCATTGTGCCAACTGGTGAATTTGATGCCTTAGTTGTATAATCATGAAATATGATCTGGAATGTAATGCCTTAGCTGAAAAATCCTGGAAACTAATCTAAAATGTGCCCTAACTGCTAAATTAGATCTAAGATTGTAAAAATATGAATGGATTCCTAAATAAAACTCCTGGATGGAGTCACCCTTGAAGATTAGAGGGTTTTCAATCTCAAATCTAAATGCACCAGATGATTTTCATCCTAAAATTTAGATCTTAAAGGAGGGTTTTTCATCCTCAAATGTAGAAGTTGAAGCACAAAGCTCAAACTCATCAAAATGAAAGAGAGATGTAGTCAAAAGTGAGCTCCAAATGACCCCTCATGTTCTTTTATAACTTTTCATGGTACATTTCATGAGGAAAGGTCCCCAAATGGGATGTCCCACTTCTATTTTGATGTTTGACTTTGCTTTATTAGAAATTCACCTTTAACAATAAAACATAAGTTTCCTTTTATAACTATAACTTAAAGTTAATTTTTCAACAACTTAAGTCACTTTATGAATATAACATAAAGTTACTTTTTTGACAACTTAAGTTGTTAAATTATTTCCCTTACCACACCCTTTATGCCTACGAGAAATAAAAAGTAGGCTAAGGTCTTCTCTGGATTAATTTTGAGAAGGGGACATTACTATCCCCCATCCCATAATTTCTTGCCTAAAAAATTACAATCTCAACTCTTCAACTTTGTGAAGCAGGTTGACTTATTTTGCACCCCTTTAACATGAGTAGAAGATTCTACACTAGGTGAAGCTCCTTCAACAATCTCAACGAGTGCATCCAAGAATAGTTGAGTCATGAATCAACTGGGATCTAGAAAGAGTACTACTATCTGTGATACCCTCCATTCTATTTGCTGAGATGGATCCTTCAATGTTATGTCTAGTTGTTCCTCCCACAATATGGTGTGAATTAGACTGTGTATAGGTTGGAAACAAGTTACAATAACCACCACCCACATGGAATTTCACCGAATCAAAACTATGGTGTCTGAAATGTTTGTTCCCTAACAAAAACCTTCTACCCACATCATTCAATGATAAAAACCCCTTAAAATGTGCAAACTTGCAGCTATGCATGAATGATAAAAGGTATTCCAACAACTTGGTAATGATATACCACTAGATAAAATAATATTCCTTTGCTAAAACAAAAGGTTTGTACAATGTAGGAATTGAAAATGCTTTATCAACAATCATAAACTGTAACCCCTTCCTTCTCATGATTGGGAGTTCCTACAAAATATATTGTATTGATGTGGTACAAAGGTTGATAATGATTATGAAAAAAATTAAGGATAAAAATTTGGTAAATGGCTATCCCAAGTATGTTCCCTCCTTCCTTGGGTGGTAGGAGATCATCAACCATTGCTCTCCTCTTTTGTGTGGGTGAATCTTTGCACCACCTTCCAAGTTTGGTGCTACCTCACCATGTGTCCACTTTGCACCATTTTGATTTTGATGTAAACTTCTCCTTGAAGTCTCCATGTGATGCCCATGACTTCCCTAATAAGATAGTTGCCTTAACACACAACCCCCTTCACCTTGAACCCCTTCTTAGTAATGAGCCTCTCAAATAAATATAACCAATGCATGCCAACAACTATACTCACCTCTTCTATATTGTTGTTATAATGATTACCTTGGACTCCACAGGTTCCTTCCATGTTGTCCCAATCATGGCTTGAGCATTAAATTTGCTTGCTCAAAATCAGAATTGTAGTGGCTATAACCCATCTTGTATCACCTACAAACAACTCATTAATGACAATAGGTGGAAAATGCATCTTCCCTGTGATAAAAATTCCTTTATGGCTGCTTTTTGGACTGAAATATCCTTTTCAATTTTGCATTCAACAAGTAAGGTTTGATCCTCTTTGACTCCCTCACTATTTTGCTGATACATGCAATTATTAGAAGTCAATAAAACATCTTATACTCTCGAGGGATATTTACCTTTAACATGCATGTCGGTTCCTTCTTGTACTTACTCAACATGTTCTTCTTGCTTCATGATTTCTTCATCTTCCCTTCTCATAATGGAAGCTTTTTTCCCCTTTGATCACTAGAATTACATCCCTCAATTATCAAATATGGGTTCATCTTCTCTACACATTGTTTAAAAACATTTCTACTTAGTGTGTGTGTAATGAATAAAGCTTCTTGCTCAAAACCAACCAATAATATGGATAATAATTACTAGGAAATATCATCACTCTTATTCGTAACTAGAGTCATAAGCATCTCGTTGAAGCTACTACAATTCATGTATTTTTTTTTACGATTGCGAAGGACATGTTGAAATTAATAAGATCATCACATTCAAGATCCAACATCACAACACATGACCTAATTTTTTCCATAGTTTCTAGAATTGTGACCCTCCTAGCAAAAGAAGGACTTTTAATGTCCCGTAGACCCTAAAAGAATTTTGATGTCCTCTAGACCCTGAAAACTTTCCACAATCAGCTAAAATATCTCCCTCATGGTTTCAATGTTGTATGGAACTTTAGGAGTTGTTATTCTTGTAATTTCACTAATACAAGTGATAACTACAAGCCTTACCTCTTTGTCTTGTCTCAAAAGCTTGGGCTTAACCAAAGAAATCATTGAGGGTTTCACTACCCATTTCATAGTCACATATTGTGACTATTTTACCTTGGACAAACAATTTTCCACTTCTTCCAAAATGTTGAGTAGGTCATCCCTTGGCTGAGGCAGATGCTCTAGTTTTCCCTTGCTTTGTAAAGCTTATCTTCCACATCTTTTCCCATTATGTTGCATTAAAATTTATATCTAACCTTCTAGGATGGCAAGATCTAAGCTTTGATACCATTGTAATGTCCCTTAAGGGCATAAATTAATGAAATTTGGATTTCCTAGGAAACCCTTATGACAAAATAACAACAATATGATTTTCTTCAATAAACCCTTGTGATAAAAAGACAACAATCTGATTTCTTTGATTTATTAATGCAAACCCTCAAAATAAAATTACCTAGATATTGGAAAACATTGATAACACCTCCAAAAATATGGATTTGATTGAAAAGATCATATTTACATCAAAACTGATTTTTTCCTTTTTCTTTTAAACTGGAAATAAATAAAAAGTACAACTGACCATTATTGGTAAAATCTTGCAAATGAATGGCTCCAACTAACTAAAAATGGTGCTCTAGGGAAGAATTTGGTTATGTACAAACCGTAACACCAAAGCCACTTAAAATCACAACTACAACAATCATCATAGGGGCACTATAGGGGTCATCCAACCCTAAAATCTACACAAAATAATGGTAAAACCACAAAACTCATTATCCTAGCTAGTGTCTTTGATGCCCTAGCTATATAAACATGAAATTTGACCTAGAATGTGATGCCCTAGCTGAAAATTTTTGGAAACTGATTTGAAATGTGGTCATGCCATTGTATTTCCTTTTCCCACTAAGGAGGATTGTTTTTATTTTTGTATCAATGCCTAATGCCTTCTACTAACTAATATAGAAAATAGATTGAAGATTTGATACATATTTCTTTGGACTCTCTAGAAAGATTTTACATTTTATTCACAAATAAGTAATTTCTTTTGTATATTGTCTCAAACCTTAGAATAAAGGGATTCACATAGTATTTAGGATCTTGGCAAGGCTTTGATTCTTATATAATTCTATGACCTTGGGGTTTTTGGTTTAGCACTTTGAGTCATTATTTAGTCCCGGTCTCATACTACTATTCATATGGTTCTTAAGTGAAAAGAGTAATAATTAACCCATGTCTTTGGCCATTTTACATTCTTTTTGTCATTATTTTCGATCTTAACCAACACTTTCCCAATCTATATTGTCATTCTACATTTTTCCTATTTCGACTAGGGCGCCTAGCTAGGACTGGGCACCCTGGTCCCCTTGGGGCACCCTTGATCCTCTTTGCACTTTACTCTCACCTTTTGGGCACTTTCTAGCCATTTGAACTTTCTATCTTTTTGGTGGTCGGCCTTTTCAAGGTTAATTACAAAATTAGAACAAGAGAACCATATAAATATAAAGTTATGTGACCATAATGAGGGACCAAGCACTAAACATCTACTATCACCATCTAGAGTTGCATCCATCAAAGGCATCTAAAGCTACATTTGCATCCATCTAGCTCCATCACAAGGCACATAAGGTTGGTTCATCTGCATCACACTTCATAAGAGGGGAGTCTATTGTTTCCATGCACACATTTACTACATTATACATCTAGTTATTTTCTCGCTACTTCACAAAGTGTAATTGGCACAAGAGAAACCTAGGGCATGATTACAAGAGAAACCTAGGGCACACATTACACACACACACACACACACACACACACACACACACACACACACTAAAACTACATTAATTCTAAGATGTAGTGCAACACTCAGTTAGTAAGTCCACCATTGTGGCCATTGAGGATAGTCTGACCCCTTCATATGCATCTTTCTTTTTTAGGTTTTTTATATGTTTTTCTGGGTTTTACAGGTGATTCTTCCATCTCCTATTCACAATGACATCCAACACATTTCAATGACATTAGTGTGATAGGAAGTGAACACAAGTGAATTTCCAACAACACCTCAGAGGAGGTTTTCAAACCATTTCCAGACCAGGTGCACCATATCTCACCCACGGGCACCCCTATCCCTTTCCAGGTGCCTCAATCCAGTCAAATATCTCATCTATGTTTCTCAGCTTTTGTGTGGTAATTTCCTCCTCCTGTTCACATGTTCTACATTGTGACACAGCCCTATGACATCTGGAAATCAACTAAGGATTTTCTTAACCCTTCTTACACATTAGGGTTTCATATTTTCTAGCTTAGTTTGCTTGGGTGTATTTCAATATATTTTATTACTTCATTTATTCAATTCATTTTACTACTCCTATAACATTAGATTACACTAGAATAATTTTTTTAGTTAATCATTTTGGTGAACCCAATCTTCAAATACACTTTCTCTTTGGGCCTTTTCTTCATATGCTCATCACTCATAGTGGTTGTTTTAGGTCTTTTCAATATTGTGAGATTCCTTCATTCACCCATAGGGTTTCTAAACCAATGGAATATCCCTACTTCTATAGCTACAACTGAGAATCCCTTGGATTCATCTTGCTAAGTTCCTCTTCATGAAATAGAAGCCTCTGGTAGTGAAAAGTCCTACGATGAAGATACCAATGTTGACCAAGACCAATTAAATACACTTACTAATTTTCAACAAGCTTTGTGTGATAATCCCACTCATCTTCTATATGTCCTACATGCTTTGATTGCTGCTAAGAATTCTCATGATGCTTTTGCCTCTATAGTTTCTCATTCTTAGCTCCCATGGTCTCCACCCCACCCATTTATGTCTCACTTCCATTCCTACTACTACCACTCCATCATTCACCCTAGCACACCTAATATGCAGCTTGGATCTTCTTCAATACTCCTAATTTAAACTCTTTATATCAGACTTACAAACCCAAATTCTCCAGCTCCAACTTCACTACTTCTCGTGCCTCACCATCTTTAGACTCTACTTCATTGCTGCATACTCCTTTTACACCTAATATATCTGCCTATCCATTGCCACCTAATTTCATCTCTCCCAAATTTCCCATCTTTAAAGGCCATGGTGACCACAAGAGACATCTTTGAGATTTTCATGTAGCATGTTTGGACTATGCAGATGATCATACCATACTCACTAAGATTTTTCCTCATAGTTTACAAGATTATGCGATGCGTTGTTTTATGACCTACCTATCCATTTAGTAATATATTTCATGCATCTAGTTGATGCTTTTCTCACTCACTTCTCTATCAATATGGCTCTAAAGATCTCTTATGCCCAACTTGCACAACTTAAACAAGATCTAATGAACATTTAACATATTATGTCTTGTGTTACAAAAACAACTTAGCCAATATGTCAAATGTGCTTGCGGATGTTGAGCTTCAGGACTTGTTCATTCAGAGTCTCTTACCCCTCTCCAGAGAGAGTGTTCTCTTTGAGACCTCTCCTTCTTTTGATCATCTTTGTCATACTCTTAAGCTTTGTGAAACCAAGCTCTTAGCTATAGGCAAACTTAAATACCAAGAGCAAACATCATCTTCTACGCATTTTCAAAATAAGTCAACATTTAAACCATCTACAACTAAACCAATAGACACAAAAGTTACCATCAATGCAAAAGATCTACTACTAAGGAGCTTCAATCACAACCACATCGGCGTATATTCACTAAGTTTAGTGTACCTCCGCATATTTTACTACCGTAACTTGTCGATAGTAACCTCATTACACTACCTTCTCCACTACAAATAGATCCATCTCACCAAAAGGACATAATTTCGATGAAAATTCCCATTGTGACTATCATCGTGTATAGGAAACTCCATTGATCGTTTCTTCCGACTTCATTTCTCATTCAGGTTTGATCGATAGTGGTAAAATTGAGCTTTCAAAACCTACAATTTCTCCACTCTGTCAATGAAAATCATAAGCTCAAGATATTTAACAACCCTCTACCCAAACATGACACAAAAGTGGTTGAATATTCTAACTATGTTTATCATGCAACGCCTCTCCTCCTACATAAGGGATCTTTGAATTTTTGTGGTGCATATAACACACTCTCTCCACCGATTGTTTCTTTCTCTGACCACGACTATCATGCCAATTTTACTTCTAATCACTTACATATTAATGCCTCTATTGGAGAAATCCCCATCAATAATACTAAGGTTGATCCATCATGGCCCATCAACACATGTTCTATTCTACTTCTTGATGCTATCGGTTATCCGTGTTCATAAATCTCATATCCGATGAACAATTCATATGGTGTTGTTAAACTTCATGTTACAATAGGACCCTTACTATGCTTGTACCCTTCCTTGTTAGAAAAATAGTTGACGGTTGTGACATATGCTCTTAGGTCTTAATTGGATTCGTAGGTCTCAAGTCCATCATCTCTATGAATCATTTCAACTCAAATTCATTCATAACAATCAAGTCATTTCTATCGATGGTATACCTCCATCTACTCCATGGTCATCATCTCCTCGAGCACCGGTCAATGCATCTCCTACTGTCATCTAGTACATTGCAATCTATGTTACTTAAAGCACAATCTACTCCTAGTTCACCTACTCACACATCACCATTTATGTGGCCTCACCACTCTACTAGTCCTACACATAGGCATAGGCCCATTCCTCACATAGTTATTGCATCTCGACATAGTCACCACCTCATTTTATTCCACGCAAGTGTCCATCACCTCCGCGCTCGAATTCTCATCGATCTCCATCACCTACACATTTTTTTATACCTACACACTTCATCATATATTCACCCATCACATGCACATAGACTTCACTCACCTACACAACACTATCTACTATACCACCACTATTAGCACATGGTCATACTTTCATCACCACCAACATTAGATGAGGGACCTTCATCCTTCACTTTCATTGGTTAGTTCATTCACTCACACACACTTGGGGGCATAAAATTCACACATCCCCCCACCATCCTAGCATCAACACATGTTTCATACTCACATTATCACACATCAAATTTCTAGCATATGTTTTATTATCTACACTCTAAACACCGACAATTTCCCGATGACACACTCTTGTGCTTCGGTTCACACTTGACTGTTGAGGGAATTCTCTACACATGAACCCCACACACTGCACAATAGTCACTACATATTAGGAACACACATATCATTACACCATCTTACATCATCTACATGTTACATACTACATGTCATAGATATTGCGTGTCTTCATACATTCTACATTTTACATCCTACATCTTGTCCTACATATGTCACCCCATAGCTATCACATATTTTGTGTTTTTACACTTCACATATATGTTATATTACATTTACATTCTTACATCTCTACTATCTACACATCTTAGGTCATCTACACATCTCGCATTACATACCATACACTTTACTACACACATTATGCATTTTACATATTCTCCTCTATGTGCTTTGTACTCACTACCCGATGACACACTCTAGTCTCATGGTCCATACTGAGACTATTGAGGGTATACATAAAAAATGGACCACATCACACTCACATGTTCATCATTCAATCATTTTTTCTCATGTGACATATCTCTAGGATTAGTGATATACACTTTAGGCTATAGATTCACTTCTTCTAGCATCATCTCGTGATCGGCTACATCATCACATTCACTTACATTGTTTAGTGGTATATAGCTTTAGGCTAAATCACCACTCCTTTCTATTCATCTTGTTGTGATATACGCTTAGGATATAGAGTCATGCACAATCATCTCTATGTCACATATCATCACCACATACTCATCACAATTGCACACAACACATAGTTTGACCATTTCTTGATGACAACTCTCGTTTATGGTTCATTCTTGACTACTTGAGGGGGCATACTAAATGAACCTCATTGCATATAATTCCATTCACTCATGGGGCATGTGGCTCCTATCATTCACTCTGCATTCCATTCCATCCATCCATAACATACTACATTTTATGGTTGCATTTACTCTTGCTTGCACTTGCTCTTACATGTTCACTTTACTACACATGTTAGATAGATCTCTTGTATGTCATTATCTTTACCATACACACATGCACGTTCACATCCTTTTCTATTTGTGATCATAGATATAAATATTCTACATGCAACACCGATGCTTAATACACTACCTACTGGGGGCATCCACATTCGTACACTACAAGTGTTATTGTTTCATTTTGTTCATAGCACACTACTTTGGTTTATATGCTTTGACATACTTGTTATTTTTCTAACATGCTAATGGGTGCTTCATGTGTAGCATTTTTATTCAGGATATTTTCTTCCATACTTGTTTGTTACTTTGTATGCTATTACTTGTTATTTTTTGTGGTATTTTCCCTTTGTCTTGTGTGCACACTTGTTTGTTTGTAGCCTTGAGTGTCTTGTGACATTGTGAGTGGTGTCCCATGTTTGCAACCTACTTTGTGTGGCCTACATTTTTTTTTTTGGGTGTTTACATTATCTTTTTATGTTCTAGCTTACACATTATTTGTTTAGCTTACACTTGTTTTCTACATGCATGTTTGTACTAACACTTGTTTTCTAGCCACTTGTTTGCATGTGCCTTGGTCTTTACAAAGCACATTCCCTTCCCCATGTAGAGAAAAGTTTCAATTACGTAGTTGGTCCTCTTTTGGGGCTGCATTATCTTATTTGTGATGTCACATGTGCCCCCAAAGAGGGGGTATCATTTGGGTTTATACACACTACACACAATACTAGTACAATTCATTCTACAATTTTCATCCATGACACAATGGGTTATACAACGAGTGGTTCAGACCAGTCTACGAAACTCCATACACAATGAATTTTATAGGAAAGATTGTCCTTAGCATTATGGGGAGTAAGTTACAGTTGGAGGAACATTAGACTTTCCTCCCTACACTTCTTCGACCAATGGCGTTGGATTGCCCAAAAAACTAGATAGTTAGAGATCTCTTCACCACTCTCAGGGAAGCAGTTATAGGTTGGAGAATAACATAAAATTTCTCCCTACACTTCTTTGGCCATAGTGGTGTGAGATCACCCAAAAACTCACACTTCACCAACAATTATAGGATATCCTTTCTACACCCTTTTGTCTCATCACGGATCAGGTGCACATGTTCCTTTTTCATTGTCATTTTCATACTATTTTTACATGTTTCTTTACATATATACATGCATTTTTACACATATACATGCATATTTGACTACTTGATCATCTTCTCTTTTGCAGGTTATCCATATGGGAAGTAATCAATCAACAAAACACACATATGATAGGTACATCACACACATGATACTAACCATGTAGGTACACTACACACATTGGCATCTACACACACGCTTCCGCCCTAGGTTCACTCTCATCACTTTTTACACTTTTACATCTTTAGTCTCCATGCTCCATCTTTTTTCACTCCACGCTTTGTCTAGTCCTTTGACACATTTGCTACATCACTCTACATGGATTATCAGTACACATCTCTATCTACTTTATGTTACCGAGATTTCTTCTCACTAACATAAAGTGGGGAAAATGTAGACACAAAATCACGCACTTTGAGTCATTATTTAGTCCTGATCTCATACTACTATTCATATGGTTCTTAATTGAAAAGAGTAATAATTAACCCATGTCTTTGGCCATTTTACATTGCTTTTGTCATTATTTTCGATCTTGCACCTACACTTGCCCAATTTATAATGTCATTCTATATTTTCCTTTTTCGATTAGGGTGCCCAACAAGGACTGGGTGACCTGGTCCCCTTTAGGGTGCCCTAATCCTCTTTGCACTTTAATCTCACCTTTTGGGAACTTTCTAGCCATTTGAGATTTCTATCTTTTTGGTGGTCGGCCTTTTTGGGGTTAATTACGAAATTAGAACAAGAGAACCATATAAATATAAAGTTATGTGACCATAATGAGGGACCAAGCACTAAGCATCTACTATCACCATCTAGAGTTGCATCCATCAAAGACATCTAAAGCTAAATTTGCATCCATCTAGCTCCATCACAAGGCACAAAAGGTTGGTTCATCTACATCACACTTCATAGAGGGGAGTCTATTATTTCCATGCACATATTTACTACATTCTACATCTAGTTATTTTCTCGCTACTTCACAAAGTGTGACTGACACAAGAGAAACCTAGGGCACAATTGCACACACACACCTAGAAATACATTGGGTTTGAGATGTAGTGCAATGTTCATTTAGTAAGTCCACCGTTATGGCCGTTGAGGATGCTCGACCCATTCATATGCATCTTTATTTTTTAGGTTTTTGATTCTTTGTCCAAGGTTTTACAGGTGATTCTTCCATCTCTTATTCATAGTGACATTCAACACAACTCAACGATAGGAAGTGAACACATGTGAACATCCAACAACACCTCGAGGGAGGTTTTGTAGCCATTTATGTAGACCAAGGTGCCCATATCTCGGACTCAAGGCGCCCATGAGTGCCCCTATCCCTTTCCCGGGTTCCCCACTCTAGTCGGATAGCTTGGATCCATGTTTTCTTAGGATTCGGTGTGGTCGTTTCCTCCTCTTGTTCACCGAGTCTACACCTGTGAAATTATCCCATGACATCTGTGAATCAGGTAAGGCTTTTCTTAACCCTTCTTGCACATTAGGGTTTCATATTTTTTTTATCTTAGTTTGTTTGGGTGTATTTCAATATTTTATTAATTCATTTATTCAGTCATTTTACTTCTCCTATAACATTAAATTACACTAAATTAATCTTATTTTAGTTAATCACATATGATTAAAAACCATTCTATACTTTCAAAAATGTTAGGGTAGATATTTTTCGTGGGTGGCGTTGAGGAGGCCACACAATCAAATTCTATGAGAGTTTTTGTTGTTGAGTTCTTCCCCACTCTCATTCTTGGGATTGCATCCCAAGGATCTACCTTACCTTGTGATAACTAATAAAAAAAGATATAAATAAACTCTCTTTTTGTTTGCAACGAATATTTGGTTTTTTTGTTGTGCTAATGCCCATGCGGTGGTTGTCAAAGTGGCATTTTGGAGGTAGAGGGAATAACACAAATGAAGGAGGTGGAAAATATTGGTTTCACTTGTTTGTGGCTATTGTTGGTGCCACTTGTTTTAGACTTTTAAAACCAGAGGCTTTGTTTACTAAGCCCATCCAAGTATACCAAGAAGTACACAACTAGGTTAGAATAAAAGATTATGGTTAAATGTGCATTAAAATACAATATAATATGTAATAGAGAATTATAAGTTAATCATTGTAGCTAACTAAACAAATTCTAGCACGAGGAAGATAATGCAAATAAATGAAATTATTTATTAAATAATACATAATATTGAAAAATGTTAATGTCATTACAAATATCACAAAAGGGGTTAATGTAAAGCATGTTTTAAAAACACAAAATAGAGGATGAAACTGAGTGTCACCCTTATGATGGGAATAACATGAAGTGGGAGTCCATGTCACAAGCCAATTGGAGGACCTCACAAAAAGCTACGGGTGTTGCGGATGTGGAAACTAGTAGAAATCATGCAAAAATTTAGAGGATTTGTAGAGTCTCCTTCACCACTACATGCAAATATAAAATATTGCATGTTTGAATCCTTCACACTTTTACACTTTCCCACCAAGGTCTCTAGCTTGTCTTGCACCTTCCTCTAGTCTTCAAGACCATTTATGCGGTGTTGTTGTGTTGGGACCTTGAAATATCATTCCCTACCCAAAATTAAAATGTAAACAACCATGGATTCCCAACCAAGAACAATGAATGTAGAAAATTAAAGATTTTTGTATTTTACCCAGAGAACAAAGATCATGACATTATTGTCCAGCCCATCCTTTTTTTTCATAGAGGACCCATTATATGGTTCATCTCTATACTTTTGACATATCATACTGCGTTGAATCTTTTGTAATCCCAAGAAGTAATATTTCCTATACCATTGCAAAAAGTAATATTTACTATAGGAGGAACAAAAGCATGACAACAATAAGCCCTAACTTCCCACAACGACGCAATCGACATATAAAACCAATTATATAGAGGGTGATTTGATACTTTTAATTCTCACTTTTTTCGTTTAGGTTTCCTTTTGATTAGAGTTTCATAACCATTGCCATGTAGATGAACTAACCGATCATGTATTAATAACACCTCAAAATACTCTTATCTATCATATGTTTGACAACTATCACTAAGAACCAACCTCTCTCCACCTAAGAAATCCCTATCAATATAATTAATATAGTAGATCTTACACCCACTTGCTTATGTGCAAAAAAAAAAATTAGATCGGCAAAACTAATACGTTTGGAGGAAAAGGACAAAGGTAAGTCTAAAACCCTCACCACCTAATACCAATAATTTGAATTTTTTTCTTCATTTTCAACAAATTAAAATTATTGAAAATGATAAAGATAAACCACATAACTTATTGTTAAGCCACCTAAGCGAGCACAATTAATCCATTTTAAAAATTAAATTAATATAGTCTTTGATATGTGCCCACTTTGAAGTCACAAACACCGGGATGCTTTTTCAAGAAATGCGTGTAGATCATGAACCAAAAAAACAAAGATGCTAGGTATAACCGATCTGTTTATAACAAAAACAAAGACACTAGGTATAACGGATCTGGGGTATTTATATAGATCGGGTATTTATAACACATTATGGTTGTAATCTTCCAAGGTTGTGAAGAAACCAAGGTCGGATGACATAATGAATCATTGTTTGTGCGATCATTCAATGATAAATACCCGATTTGTATAAATATGCCAAAATGAATGCCCGATCTATATAAATACCCCAAAATGAATGATCGCAACAATGATTCATTCTATCATCCAACCTTGGTTTCTTCACACCTTGGAAGATTACAACCATAGTGTGTTATTCCATGTGCCTTGTTGTGTGTCTTATTTTATGTGTATGTGTTCGAGTATATATATGTCCGTATGCCTATGTGTATATGTCCGTGTGTTAGTGTCTATTTGTTATTTGTTATTCTTGGTGTGAATTGTTATTCGAGACATCATTCAACAATCGAGAGTGAATGGTGTGAAGTGTATTTAAGATGGAGGGCAGGCCGAGAAATTATTCAAAGAAACTGTGATGTAAGTAGGTTAATGTTCTTTTATGATTTTTTTATTTTATTATTCATTCATCAAATGTTCAAATGATGCCATGTATAATAGTTTTTATCTTGTAAAATAAAGAACATTTTCAATTGATTTTTATGCGTTGAGTTCTCCGATTTATCTTTTTATTCATCTGGTTTAATTAATGTTGTTTTTTCCCATCAATACAAAAGCCGTTTCAACTTGTTTGTATATATGTAATTTTTTTGTTAGTTCTAGGTTATCCTTGGCTTAGTTTATTTTATTTATGCATCCATACTAAACATTTTTGGCCTTGTAAATACGGATCATTTTTAATTTTTTTTTATAGTATATGCGGTTTTGGTTTATCATTAGCTTAGATTATTTTATTTATTCTTCCATATTAAACATATAGATCTAACAACAATTTTTAACACCCAAATTGTTGTTATCTTATGTTTAATCAATGATTTTTTTGTCGCCATAATTTTCCATTTTATCACCCTTAAAGGGGAAGCTCACTGCTGTGCCAAAGAATATGTAAGGTTAAAAACCTATAAAATAATAGTACATTTCAATCTTCTAGCCACAGAGTAGAACATACCATTATAAGTGTTATACTAGTCTTACCTAGCTACCCAAAGGACTAGCATTCAATAATGATGAGACCATCATAGCTCCATTAAAAAGCACTACAATGCCCATAGAGAATAAAAAACATAGGGAATAATTCCTTTGAAGGAGTAGGCATATGCTACTTAGCCTTTCTCGGATGGAGGTGGAGAAGGAATAATTTATTTGGTTAGATACTTGAAAATTCTTCATGGGACTAAACTGCTTGGTTATTGTCCTAGATTTTCCCCATTTCCATGTAGCTCAAAAAATTTACCTCTTCTAAGGCCAACACATGGATAGAAAATTTCTTGAGGAGCTTCACACTTTCTACTTATATCTAATATTCATAGTATTAGACATCATGTTATCAAAAGTTTCCTTTGGTCCTTTTCTCATTGTCATATTTCTTCATTTGGATAGAAATGATATTTAAGAATCAATCATGAATCTTTGGGTTCTTAAACTTGTTATTGAGAGTAACACTGATTTTTGTGTCTTTGCACCACGATGATTGCCTCATCATCCGAGGGCTCACATTGATTTCATCCTCGATTCTCCTTGATCAAATTGAAAATATTCTCTTCACTCTCTCAAATTTTATTCCCGTCACTTGAAATCGGTCTTGAAATTTTTAGGAGCTTCCTCTTTAGAGTGTTGCCTCCTTGCTCTTTGCGACTTCATGCTTACCTCAAATATAGCTTACAACTAATTTAGAACATCTTATAGAAGAGCTTCATCTAAGAACCTCTTGATTTGCATGTTAACCCCAATACAAACACTCTACACTTCTTAGTTTCAAGAGTGACATGTTGCATTGGGAATAGGCACCGATCATAGAATTGTTTGGATTGTTACTAAAAGTCTATCCTTCAAACTACTTGGATCTCACTTTGCACATATTCAAAGAGAGAGAAAATATTAAAAAATGGAACTGGAGATGGAAATAGTTAGGTAAATATTTTGTGCAAAATGGCGTTGAATCTTTAAGTTTATGAATTTATTTTTTTATTGAGCTCCCCATAAGAACAATCAAAATTAATGCTTGAACAACTACCATTAATGATAAAATGATAAATATATGAGAGAATTTAAGATTTTCTTGTGATTGAATTCAATCAATCCACGACCCCAATAAAATTGGGATTTGCAAAGAATAAAAAGTCAAATGAGTTATGGCCTTTGGGACATTTAAAAAAAAATCTCAATTATGCTTGGGAGGGTGGGTTTTAAGCCCATGATAGTCGGCATTCAAGTTTGGCAATTGATCATATTTTTTTCACGATGATGATGCTTATGCAAATCAACAACATTGATCTTCTTTGTAACCAAACTAGTCCATTCAATACATTTGGAGGGTTCCTCTTGAGTAGTGTTATGCATTGATCTACGTCCGATGAGGAGGGACGATGTTTAATTGAATCCCTTTGCTTGTTTTCTAATTGCATTCTTTGTAGATTGGCAACCATTCCAAAATACATTATCTAGGCTATATTTGTTCTTCTTCTCTTGTTCTTTGCTCCTCATTTCTTGTTTTACTAATGTAATTTCCTTTTGATCCCTTGAGCCTTATAAGTGTTACAAAACACTACATAAATCCCAGTCTCGATCTTTGGCAAGTAAAAATATAATGTATAATCAATATAGCATAAAAAATTGGTCTCGTGGCATGCTTATCATGATCGGGTAAGTTAGTAGATAAGAAATGGAAACAAAGCCTGTCTAGGCTATACTTGTTCTTCTTCTTTGTTATTTGCTCATTTCTTGTTTTACTCATGTAATTTCCTTTTTGTTCCTTGAGCCTTGTAAGTGTTACAAAAAGCTTCAAAATCCTAGTCCCTATTATTGGCAAGTAAAAATCTAGTATATAATCAATATAGCATAAAAACTTGGTCTCAAGGCATGTTTATCATGATCAAGTAAGTCGGTAGATAAGAAATAAAAACCTTCGTTGCAGACTCACATTATAATTGTCAACATTGTAACCTTGAGATTTGTATCAAGAGTCCATAATTCGCTTCTATGGCCAAGGTGTCACGATGTGAGTGAGCAGACTTGAAATTTGCATCATATAATGATATTAGGCACAATTACAAGTCTCATAAATCATAATCCATAACCTAATACATAAAATTTTATATTAAAACAATGAAACAAAACATAGAGAGTGTAGTTTAAAACTACAAATCCGTATAAACCATCTTTAAAACCAGTTGTATTTTCTAGGATTAAAGCTAGATACCCGTAAAAATATTTCAAGGATTAGATACTCATAAAACAATCTCACAAACCAATAAATTAGTTTTCTAAGATTTAAACCAAAAAACCAAAGCAACAATCTTTCAAACTTGTTAATTTGTAATATCCCCTTGTGAGATATTAATTAAATTTTATTAAACTACTTGCAAAGGAAGTAAACTTAGAAGAGAAACCCTTCTAGGTTCACCTCAACTAACCCAATGTCGGCTTCAATACAACCCAAATGGGGTTGGAGTGAGCCAAGGTAAGGGTTTAGATGGGCTTACTAGTTGGAATTAACACTTCTTTAACCAAATAACTTGCGTAGTAGTAAAATAAATTAAAAATGTTGAAAATGACTGCAAACTTTAAAAATTAATATCTCCCACAATATTAACTCTTTTTGCCTGAAATAAATTGCAGTTGGATGATAAAATTATAATCTTTCAAATGAACCCACAATAAAATTTTTAACCAATTGTAACCCACTCAAATCAGCCCCCGAATCTGCAGATCAAGTCGCTAGGGTTAAGGGAAAATCATAAAATTAATTCCAGCTTTAATATTCACTTCCCCACACTCAAAATCATCACTTTCAGATCTGCATTAATTAATTTATAACAACAGATCAAAAAGCCCTTCAAACCCTTCCAAAATATGACAAAAATTCACCCAAACTAGTCGATTTAATTAGCATAAATTCCAGCAAGGTTAGCAGCTCCAAATATCATGAAAACAAGTGTATTTGCAATAGAATAATGAGCAAGAACAATTCAAAATTTATTCTTGTCAAAATCATTCAAAAACACCATAAATCTCCTTCCAATAAGTCGATTTATACCATGAAAAACCAACAACAATTTTCTAGAATTTATTGATCAAATGATGGCTCAAAACTCTCCAAATAACCTCACAAACTCTCACAATAATGACGACTTCACTTAAATTGAATAGAAATGCAAATAACTTATCAATTCAAGCTCTCAAGGGCACACACACTTCACAATGGGTGGTGTTGATGAACACCTTTTATTTTTTGATCACAAGTGGGCATACATCCCTCTTCAAGCATGAAGATAAGTTATAATAACCGTCAACATGCGAAAATGAGTGCCCATCATCTTCTTTTATATATTTTCCTTGCTCAATCTCCAAAGTTCCTTCTCCATTTTTGGCGCCAAAATCTAGGAGAGAATCTTATTTTAAAAAGTGCCTGGAAATCACACTCAAAACAAATATTAAATGCATGGGGAAATTAAATTAAATGATGCCCATATGAATCGACCCATGCTTAGAATAAATCAATTTATTCAAATATTAATTATTAAATAATCCCAAGAAAATGTGACTTGCTTGGTTACTTTATTTACTTCCAAAAACAAATAATTATCATCCCAAGGAAATCGATTTTCTCTCTCTTATTTTTGATTTGCACAAAAATATAATTTTATTTTTAAATTCATATGTGCAAATCAATTTTCCCTTATTTTAATTTTTATTTGAAAAGGGGGACATTACATAATTCATTTTTTAAGATTAATAAAAAAATAGAGATCGCTCTTGGGACTAAGAAGCACAAAAATGTTTATACCGGATTAACATGCAAATCAAGAGGTTCTTAAATGAAGCTCTTCTATGAGATGCTCTAAATTAGTTGTAGGCTATATTTAAGGTAAGGAGGAAGTTGCAAAGAGCAAGGAGGAAAATAGCCAAGGAGAAAGTTCCTTAAAATTTCAAGACCAATTTCAAATAATAGGATGAAAAATTGAGAGAGTGAAGAGAATCTTGTCAATTTGATTAAGGATAATCTGAGGACGAAATCAACGTTAGCCCTCAAATGATGAGGCAAGTCCATCGTGGTGCAACACAGTAAATCAATGTTACTCTCAATAACAAGTTTAAGAACCCAAAGATTCGTGGATCGATTCTTGAATATCATTTCTATCCAAATGAAGAAAGATGACAGTGAGAAAAGGACAAAAGGAAACTATTGATAGCATGATGTCTAATACTAGGAATGTTAGATATAGGTAGAATGTATAGAAGCCCATCAAGGAATTTTCTATTTATGTGTTGGCCTTAGAAGAGGTAAAGTTTTTGAACTACATGGAATAGAGGAAAATCTAGGACAAGAACTAAGCAGTTCAGTTCCATGAAGAATTTCTAAAGAATCTCACCAAATAAATGAAAATTGTTTCTTCTCCACTTCCATATGAGAAAGGCTAAGTAGTATATGCCTATGACTTCAAAGGAATTCTTACCTTTGTTTTTGATTCTTTATGGGCATTGTACTACTTTTTAATGGAGCTATGATAGTCTCGTCAATGTTGAACGGTGTTCCTTTGGATAGGCTGGGTAAGACTAGTATAACACTTATAATGGTATGTACTACTATGTGGCTGGAAGCTATAGAGATCAGTTCATAAATCAGAAGCCAACTGCTTTGATTTTTTTGGTTTTGTAGAGGCGACAATAGTTTGTCACTAACTTACACGGATTATTTTTTATTGCTTACTCTTAATGGCACCTCACTATACGTTGAAATGTACTATTATTTTATAGGTTGTTAACCCTACATATTCCTTGGTCTGGCAGCAAGCTTCCCCTTCAAGGATGATAAAACGGCAAATTATGGTGATAGAAAAAACCATTGATTAAACACAAGATAACACCAATTTGGGTGTTAGAAATTGTTGTTAGATCTCAGTATGTTTAATATGGAAGAATAAATAAAATAAGCTAAGCACACAATAAGCCAAAACCACATATAAAAGAAAAGTTGAAAATTCTCTGTATTTATAGGGACTAAAATGTTTAAGATGGATGCATAAATAAAATAAACTACACCAATGACAATCCATAACTGACAATCCAGAATTGCATAAATAAAAACAAGTTGCAATGGTTAGTATTTACAGGGAAAAACAACATTAATTAAAACTAGATGAATAAATAAGACAAATTGGGGAACACAATATATAAAAAATCAATTGAAAATGCTTTGTATTTTACAAGGTAAGAACAAAATTAATTAAATCGGATGAATAAATAAGATAAATCGAGAACTCAACATATAAAAATCAATTGAAAATGCTTTGTATTTTACAAGGTAAAAACCATTATGACATGGTATCATTTGAGCTTTTGATGAATGAATAAATAAAATTAAAAATTCATAAAATAACATTAACCTACTTGCAATCAGTTATCAATAATTTCTTGAGCTCGCCCTCCACCTTAAATACACTTCACATGACCATTCACTCGATTGTTGAATAATTGCTCGAATTTTCCCTCCACCTTAAATACACTTCATAGCCAAAAATAACAAATGCACACCGACACAAACATATACAAACAAGCATACAAACATATATACACTCGAACACATACACATAAAACATGACACACAACATGGCATAAGGAATAACACACTACGACTATGAAGAAACCAAGGTCGGATGACGAGAATGAATCTCTGTTTGTGCGATCATTCATTTTGGGGTATTTATAAAGATCGGTTATAACATCACACTTTTATTTTTAGGGTCCATGATCTACACGAATTTCTGAAAAAGCTTTCCAAATGGGCGCATATCAAAGACTAAAGTTATTAATTTAATTTTTAAAATGGGTTAATTGTGCTCGCTTATGTGGCTTAACGGTAAGTTATGTGCTTTATCTTTATCATCTTCAATAATTTTCATTTGTTAAAAATGAAAGAAAAATTCAACTTATTGGTATTGGATGGTGAGGGTTTTAGACTTATGTTTGTCCTTTTTCCTCCAAACGCATTAGTTTTGACATTTTTGATCTAATTTTTATTTTGGAGAGTGGGAAGTGGGTGTAATTATACTAATTTACATTATTTAAAAGTTGGAGTGATTTTTCTTGCACAATGACAACTCTCAAACATCGACGGATAAGAGTACTTGTGAGTCATCGTTAACATACAATCGGTTACTGCTTGTTCACATGGTAATGGCTATGAAACCATAATCGAGTGAAACCTAAATGGTAAGGTGAAAATTAAAAATAGAAAACCACCCTCTACATAATTGGTTTTATTTTTCGCGCCATTGTTGTGGGATGTTGGTGCTTCTATTGTTTCCTTTTCTCCTTCTCCTCCTATAAATAATATCACTTCTTACAATGGTATTGATTAAACTAAAATAGAAATATTCTAGTGTAATATAATGTTATAAGAGTAGTAAAATGACTAAATAAATGAAGTAATAAAATAATGGAATACACCCAAGAAAACTAAGCTAGAAAATATGAAACCCTAATGTGCAAGAGAGGGTTAAAAAGTCCTTAGTTGATTTGCGGTTGTCGCGGGATTGTGTCACGGTGTAGACCAGGTCAAATAGAGGATGAAACAACCACACAGAAGCTTGAGAAAGCAAAAATTTGAGCTATCTGACTAGACTGGGGTGCACACGAAAAGGGATATGGGCGCCCATGGGCACCTTGGTATGAGATTTGGGCACTCTAGTCAGCGAAAATGACCAGAAACCTCCTCTAGAGTGTCACCGGATTTCTTCCCCGTGTTCACTTCCTGTCACACTAATGTCATTGAAGTGCACCAAATGTTACTATGAATAGGAGATGGAAGAATCACCTACAAAACCTCGACAAAGCATCAAAACCCTAAAAAATAAAGATGCATATGAAGGGGTCGGACTGTCCTCAACGGCCACAATGGTGGACTTACTAATTGAGTGTTGCACTACATCTCATACCCAATGTAGTTCTAGGTGTGTGTGTGTGTGTGTGTGTGTGTGTGTGTGTGTGTGTGTGTGTGTGTGTGTGTGTGTGCAATCATGCCCTAGGTTACTCTTGTGCCATTCGCACTTTGTGAGGTAGCGAGTAAATAATTAGATGTAGAATGTAGTAAATGTGTGCATTGAAACAATAGATTCCCCCTATGAAGTGTGATGCGAGATGGACCATCCTTGTGTGCCTTGTGGTGGAGCTAGATGGATGCAAATGTAGCTTACAATGTATTTTATGGATCCAACTCTAGATAGTGATAGTAGATGCTTAGTGCTTGGTCCGTCATTATGGTTACATAACTTTATATGTTCTTTTGTTCTAATTTCACAATTAACCTCGAAAAGGCCGACCACCAAAAAGATAGATATATGAAATGGCTAAAAAGTTCCCAAAAAGGTGAGAGTAAAGTGTATAGAGGATCGGGCGCCCCGGGGGGACCAGGTGCCCGAGGTGCCCCGGTCAAGATCAATAATACGACAACAAGTAATGTAAAAATGGCCAAAGACATGAGTTAATTATTACTCTTTTCACTTAAGAGCCATATGAATAGTAGTATGAGACCGAGACTAAATAATGACTCAAAGTACGTGATTTAGTAACTACATTTGTCTCCACTTTATGTTGGTAAGTGGAAATCTTGGTAACATAAAGTAGATAGAGATACATACCTGATAATCCATGTAGAATGTTGTAGCAAATATTCCGAAGGACTAGGAAAAGTGTGGAGAGACAAAAAGATGGAGCATGGACACCAAAGATGTAGAAGTGTAAAAAGTGATGAGAGTGAACTTAGGGCGAGAGCGCATGTGTAGATGCCAATGTGTGTGATGTACTTGTAAGGTTAGTAGCATGTGTGTGATGTACCCGCCATGTGTGTGTTGTTGTTATTGACTGCTTGTTCCCATATAGACGGACTTGCAATAGAGAAAACGATTAAATATTCAAATACGCATGTATATGTGTAAAAACCGTGTGTAAAAATGCATGTATATATTAAAAAGACTATAAATAAAAGTATGAAAGTGAAAAAGGAACATGTGTACTTGATCCATGATGAGAAAAGGGGGTAGCAAGGATATCCTCAGAATCGCTTGGTGAAATGTGATTTTTGTGGGCAATCTCATGCCATTGTGGGAAAATGAATGATCACATAAATAGATATTCATTATGTCATCCGACCTTGGTTTCTTAACAACCTATGAAGATTATAGCCGTAGTGTGTTATTCCTTATGCCATGTTGTGTGTCATGTTTTATGTGTATGTGTTCGAGTGTATATATGTTTGTATGCTTGTTTGTATATGTTTGTGTCATCATTGTGCATTTGTTATTTTTGGCTATGAAGTGTATTTAAGGTGGAGGGAAATTCGAGCAATTATTCAACAATCGAGTGAATGGGTCGTGAAGTGTATTTAAGGTGGAGGGCGTGCTCAAGAAATTATTCAAGAACCATATTGCAAGTAGGTTAATGTTATTTTATGAATTTATTATTTTATGTATTCATTCATCAAAAGCTCAAATGATACCATGTCATAATGGTTTTTACCTTGTAAAATACAAAGCATTTTCAATTGATTTTTATATGTTGAGTTCTCTCGATTTATCTTATTTATTCATCCGATTTAATTAATTTTGTTCTTACCTTGTAAAATACAAAGCATTTTCAATTGATTTTTTATATATTGTGTTCCCCAATTTGTCTTATTTATTCATCTAGTTTTAATTAATGTTGTTTTTCCTGTAAATACTAACCATTGCAACTTGTTTTTATTTATGCAATTCGATTGTCGGCTTATGGATTGTCATTGGTGTAGTTTATTTTATTTATGCATCCATCTTAAACATTTTAGTCCTTTTAAATACAAATCATTTTCAATTTTTTATTTTAATATATGCGTTACAGCTTATCGTTAGCTTAGCTTATTTTATTTATTCTTCCATATTAAACATACATATCTAACAACAATTTCTTACACCCAATTTTTTGTTATCTTGTGTTTAATCAATGGTTTTTGGGAGTGAGAAAAGAGGTAGGAGAACTAATGTTGCAGGTAGGAAATCGATTCCTGCACACACTAGTTAGAAAATTCATCACATGCATTCATGGGAAGAAACAACCCTACAAATGGCAACAAGATGAGATAAGATTGCGAACTCAAAGTTTCTAAAATCTCCTCATCAAAGAGGCTACAAAATCCTTCTTCTTGTATTGATGCTTAATCAGAAGTTGTACATAGTGGAGAAATGGAGGAAATTGAGAAAAGGGGGGAAATGGAAGAAAAATGGCTATCTCCTTTGTTTTCTCTAAGTACAATGCACTCATGAGTTTACAAGATCAATCACCAACCCTCTACAATGGCATGAAGAAGCCATTAAATCTCCTCCAAGAAATGGTTACAACTTCTTCTTTGTTAGCAAGAAAAATGGTTTACAATTTCTTTTCAATCATTCACATCCGTTCAGATTCTTGATTCACAAGAAACGCCAATGGCGGAAAAAACCAGACTTTTCATAATGCAACCATTACATTCATTTTGTAACTTTGAATTTGAACCATTTATCTTGCCTTCAAACTTTAAACCAGAGTCATCCACGTGGGAGAAATTTATTGGAGCGGGCGTGGAGGATGCCTTTTGCATTTTATGCCTTTGTAGAAAATTGGCATTTTTTGACATTTTGGTCCACCCTTCCGCCTCTCCACCATAGGCCTGACACGTGGCTTTATTTGAGTGGTGAAGGAATCACGGCTCACTTTTTTCAATTTTAACCTTTTTTAAAAAATGCTCAAAACTTCAAAGTTCTCCACCGCTCCGCTTTGACTTTCCGCTTTGACTTTTCAACGGCTAGAACTTTCTTCTTTTTAAATTTGACCTTGTGGAGCCGGCCCACTGAGCATTCTAGAAATTTTACTTTGCTTTTGGAAATTTGGTTAAATTTCCAAAAGTGCCCGATGGCCCGCTCATCCGCTTTGACTTTTCAATGGCGGGCTTCACCTTTGACTTTTTCCCTGTGGGCTTCACCTTTGACTTTTTCCCTGATAGCCTGATCGGGGTTGTGGGTCACTTTTTAACTTTTCACCTTTTTACAAAGAGGCTCAAAATCTCAAATCCCCCGATGGTCCACCTCCCTGCTTTGACTCCTTTGACTGTGGGCTCAAGATTTGACTTTTTCTTTAAGCCTGATCGGGGTTATGGGTCACTTTTTAACTTTTCACCTTTTTTACAAAGAGGCTCAAAAACACAAATTTCTCCACCGACCCACTTCCAATTAGGTATGTCCATGTACCCATGGATGATGGGGCCAAAATTTGATGGGGAAGAAAACACCCATCGTTCTCGACTGTGGAAAAAATGCAGAGAAGAAGAAAACTCCACCATTTCGTGCCCGATTTTCAAATTTCTTTCACGAGCCAAGGAATTGAAAACAATACAAGGTTCGATGATCCAGGGGCATAGAAATATTGACAATTTCATTCAAATGAGGACAACAATAAAATTTTCACGCGTCCAGATAGGAAAATGGAAAATTTATCAAAACAAGTAGACTGGGATTTGAAACAACTCTAGGGCATGGATTTTTCTATCTCTTCAAACTTTCAACTTGGCTTAAATACTTTAGGAGGGCGAGAGCTCAAAATTTTGAATTTAACTTGGAAAACGAAAAGTGGTTTTCGGGGACAACAATTGGCTCTAGCTTGGGGACATGGCATGGACTGAGCATGGCGAAAGACGTGGTATGAGGATCCAGAATCTCAATTTTTAAACCATATAACATTGACTAGTGCCTTATCCATTGGGCCTTGCAGAGTCATGTACAATTCTGAGAAAGAAAGATCAGAAGAAGGAAACACACAAGCACACAAAAGGAAGGAAACACACGACACACAACAGAAGGGGAAACAAAACCACACAACGGAAAGGGAAACACACCAAGAAATCACCTATGGTACAAGGTGGGGGACAACCCACTTTCACTGATGATACAGTTTCAAGTATTTCCCACTTCGAGGCAATTCCAATGGTGTTCCATCCAAGTATGAGAGGAGAAAAACATTCTCACCACAAGCTCCATGAATTTGGAATGGGCCGAGCCATAATGAATCAAACTTTCCATGGCTGCCCTTTGGTTCTCTTCTCTTGTCCCATAGCAGGACAAAGTCTCCAACCTTGAATTCTCTTGCCTTAGCCCTCTTGTCAAAGATCTTCTTCACTTTCAATTGGTGTTCTTTGATTCGATCCACCACCTAGAATCTATTTTCTTCCAGCTTCTCCAGAAATAGGATCCTTTTGTCTAAGGAATCTTTGTATTGACCATCTTCTATTTCCTGTAGCAACTTAAGAGCTGGCATCTCAATTGTGAGGGGAATATCTGCTTCAACTCCATACAAGTTGGAATGGAGACATACCTATCACCTTCTTGGGAGTGATCCTATCTACCCACAATGTGTCATACAACCTTTTGTGCCAATTCCTTTGATTCTCATCTACAAGCTTGCATGGACAATGGTCACAATGTTCTTATTGCTTGATTCAACTTGTCCCATTTCCTTATGGATAGTAGTCAAGAATGAGCTAGGGAGATTCCATAGCTATAGAAAAACTCATTCAGCTCTCTTGAAGAGAAATAGGTAGCATTATCTACTACAATCTTTTGTGGCACTCCAAAATGGACTATGATATTCTCCTTGATAAAGTTGCATATTGTTTCAATGTTGGCTTGTTTGGCCGAATGGCTTCCACCCATTTGGTGAAGTAGTCTATTGTTGCTGTGAGTACATAGGTGTGCCCCACACTTGAGTGAGGGTTCAAAACACCAATGAAGTCCAGCCCCACTATTGAAATGGTTCTTCAATAACCACATGCCTGAGTGGTAATGCAACGAGTCATGGTCTTCCAACAAACTGTTGGCATGCTTTGCATTTAGAAACCCAATCTCAGTATCTGCAAAGATGGTGGGCCAATAATACCTTCCTCGAGGATCTTGTGTGTAGTGACCATTGCTGAAAAATGTCCACCACATGCTTGGTCATGGTATGCTATAAGCAACTTTTCTTGTTGCTCTTTATCTACGCACCTGAGGAAACAACCATCCAGGCCTCTTTTGTAAAGTGCATGATTCTAGATCACAAACTTGGTTGCCTTCAACTTGAGTGTTCTTCTTTTTTTAATCAAGATGAGGAGGGCATTCTCCATAAGTCAAGTAGTAGGCAATATCAGCATACCACTCATCAGTAGTGGTGACAAAGAGAACCAGTGGGTTGTCTTCTGAACAAGTTGAGCAAGTACATGTTTCTTCGCCATGTTGAACTTTGAGAGTTTCATCTTCAACAATCAACTTGCACAAGCCATTTCCCCTTACTAGATTGGAGGGTCGAATCTCCAAGTCATATTCTTGAGTCTTTGCAATCCAATTTCCTCTTTTAGCTCCGGGATCCTGCTGTGTCAAGATGGACTTGATTGCACTGCCAGGGACCATCACCACTGTATGAGAATTGAGAATGTAAAACCTGAAGTTTTTTACAGCCTTGACCACTGCATAGGCATGCTTCTCCAATTGGTTGTACTTTAGCTCATGCTTCTTCAAAGGACAACTCATGAAAGCAATAGGTGCTTCAACATCTTCATCATTTTTCTGAACAAGAACAACAGAGAGTGTATGCTCTGATGCATAACAATACATGATGAACTCTTTGTTAAAATCTGAGACACAAGGGTTGGAGCCTTGGCAATGGCTTTCTTGATCTCTTCAAATGTTGCCTTCCCTTCATTGTTCCATTTGAAACTTGCTTGAGGTTTCATCATGGAAGTGATGTGCTTTGTCAATTCAACAAACTCAGGCACAAAACGATGAAGAAAATTTACCTTTCCAAAGAATGAATGAACTCCCTTCTTACTTGTGGGTAGGGCTAATGCTTGAATGGATCTAATCCTCTCAGGATCAATGTGTGCTCCATGTTTGTTCACAATGTGCCCCAATAACTTGCCTTCTGTGACTCCAAAAATGCACTTTTTGGATTTAGTGATATGCCATGTTTCCTACACCTTACAAGTACCTGTTCCAAGTGATAGATATGATCTCCCCTCTTCTTTGAAAATACTATGTGAGATCATCAAGATATATGACAATGCAATGCTTCAAATCTTTAAAGGCCAAATCCATCACCCTTTGAATGTAGCTCCTGCATTGATTAGGCCAAAAGGCATTCTGTTGTAGGCAAAAGTGCCCCAAGGTGTTGTAAAGGTTGTCTTGGTGCGGTCTTCCTCTGCCACTTTGATTTGATTGTATCCTGAGAATCCATCAAGTAATGAAAGCATTTCAGATCCAATGACTACTTGCAGGATATGGTCCATGATAGGAAGAGGATAATTGTCCTTGAGTGATGCCTGGTTCAGGTTGTGAAAATCTACACATATCCTTATTTCACCATTCTTCTTCCACACTGGCACAATGTTAGCCACCCACATTGAATGGTGGATGGGAAAGATGATCCTTGCATTAAGCATCTTCATTACCTCCTCCTTGATGGTATCAACAATCTTTGGGTTATATGGCCTTTGTTTCTACCTAAAGGGCTTAACACCTTGCTTCAAAGGAATTGAGTGATGCATTTCTTTTGGCTGGAAGGATTTGAGTTCATCATAAGAGTAGGCCAAGACATCTGAGTATTTCTTGAGTAATGCAACAAACCTTCTTTTTCTTCAGTGAGCAACATTTTCCAATTGACCATCCTTGGCTCCTCCAGGGTACCAATGTTTTCTTTATCAAAATCAACTGGGCACCGAGAAGATTGCTTTTCTTTCTCTTGAATGAATCTATCATGTTTGTCAAAGAGGTCTTCTAAAGAGACTAGGCCTTTGGGAATTTTGTTCCCTTTCAATTTGATTACTCCCTCATCATCAATCCCTTCAATTCCTTCTTTCTCTTCTTTGGGGACTACTTCTCGGTGTGGATTTTCACCTCCTTCGAAGAAGAGATTATTGAAATTATCCCTTTGCTCCAAAAAGGATAGAATTTGGTTATCATCATTGAAGACTTGCCAATGATTTGCATTGTCTGGTACACTAGGCCGAATACCATTTCAATGGTCACTTTGTCTTTACCAAAAGAAGGATGAGGTGTCACTAGGGAAGCTGACACTACAAGAGAATCAACCTTTTCATTCTGTTCCCTTGGAATAGCTTCAATGGAAAATGCATCAAAAGATTCAATGCAATCCCACACTCTGTTTTTGTAATGCCTGAGCCTTGGATTTTTCACCTGATATTGTTGGTGGACCTACTTTACCACAATCTCTACATCACCTTTGCATCTCAGCTTCTTGATTCCCATGTCCTCTGCTGCATTCATGCCTAAGAGAAATGCTTCATACTCTACAGTATTGTTTGTATTATCAAATTGCAGCTTGTAGGCAAAAGGGTACACCTCATTGGAAGGAGAGTACAATACTACACCAGCTCTTGAACCTGCTCTGGAATGACTACCATCAAATTCCATTGTCCAAATTTGATCTTCCTCTTCCTCCATGAGAAGTGGCAAAGTTCTCCTCTTTTTTCTGATGTGAGGAAGTAGTTTCCTAGCCCACAATCTTGAAAGAGAATGTTTGCTTTCGATCATCAGACTTTCGTAATATGTGAACTTCATCTTTCTTACTGGTAACAACTTCTTCATCTCACCTTTTACTGGGATAGTTACAGATGACCAATCCATTTTTATTTCTCCACCTAGGTCTCTACAAAAACTTCTACTCAAAAGCATACCAAAAGATGTTGGGATGTCTGCTACCAAGATGGTCAAGAGCACCTTCTTGTCTGGAAAATCAGCTAGTGCTACCTGTGCATCTTTGATTCTTCCTACCAATGGAACTTGTTTGGATTCCATTGAGTAGTAGGTGCCATTTACCCGGGTCAAGGTGAGGCCTAGAGCATTTACAACTTTGGTTGGCATCACATTGTTTGAGGCTCCAGAATCTATGATACAATTATTTAGCTGAAGCCTTTAATGAGGAGTGACAGGTAGAAAGGTTCAACCTTGTTGGTTTTGGAGGCACTGAGGGCTAGCATGTTTTGGGAAGGTGGTGTGGATGGTGTGGGTAGTAAGCCTTTAGAATTAGGACTCGAAGGATATAGGGTTACCACCACGAACTATATTAATGAACCTGTCAAACTGGGTAGGGTGTGTTTGTAGGTATTCTATTTCTGAGAGCTGGACTTTGGTTTTGCTTGCATGTTCCACAAAGTCAAATGGGGAAATGGTGGGTGAGGAAGAGGCTCCTGAAATGGAGGAAGATCTACATGGTAGAGACTTTTCTACTTTTGGTGTTGGGTTCTCTTTTTCAGATGTAACAATTGGCTTGGAAGGGGGTGAGGGTGTAGCCTTTGACTGAACTTTAGATGTTTTTGCAGACCAACATTTAGAAGAGAATTATTCTTAGCAACTTTTGAGCTGAAGAAGAATCAAATGACTTACTTGGTATAGTAGCATGCTCTTTTCGGGCAACCAAAGTGAGTCTAGGTTTTTCTTTGGCTGAATCCATGGAAGGTGGTAATGGTGATCCTCTATTGATGATTTTATTCTGTAACCTCTGAGGACAATCTTCTTTATTCTTCTTCTTATCCTTTCACTGCAAATCATGGGGCTGAAATCCCTTTCTTAGATTGAGCACGAGTGAAAAAAACACATGAGAAACTTGGAACTTCTTCATCACCTTCATCTTCATCATCAACATATTCAATCAGGCCATCAGGCATATCAACTTCCTCAATCTCAAGATAGTTTTCATAATCTTCCATGTTTTCTTCTTCAGTTTCATCAATTTCTGCTTCCTCCTCTAGCTCTTTGGTGTCACAGATGGCATTGATAGTGGTGGTGCTTCAAGAGCAAGCCGACGAGGAGGTGGAGCAATCCTTGGCCTATCTGGAGGGTTTGGTCTCCTTAAAGCATTCCGCATTGTGATATGAGATAGCTACTTCTTCAAGGCAACCAAGTCATTTGCCATTTTTTGGAACATCGATCTATGTGGTGACAGAGTTTGAATTTTGACCCTTTTGTTTCCCATTGGGGCCTTTCACCTTTCCAGAAAAGGATTAGATCATCATCGGTTTCTATTACAAAGTCCTGGGCTTGCCTCAATGTTCTTGGTTGGGCTCTTCTGAGGAAGAAACCTACTTCTGATGGTAGAGCACTGATGAAAACCTCTTCAAATTATTTTCGGGAGGCACCACATCTTCAGGGATCCTTCTTATCACTCTATCATATCTTGCTACAAAGTCCCTCATTGACTCGGAGGTTTCTTTCTTCATTTGTACCAATTGACCAAAAGATCCTGACAATCTTTCGTGGTCTTGAACCTATGTTCAATGCACTTCTTATATCTTCCCAACAGTGACAGACTCGGGGTAGCATGTAGAACCATTCGAAAACCTTTTCTTGAAGTGACTCCACAAAGAGTCGACTTGACACATCTTCATCCTCAACACCCAACACACCGCAAGTAGTGATAAATGCTACTACATGCTCTTCAGGGAGTTGAGAACCATCCCCTCTAAATTTTGGGAAGTTTTTTCGAGCCTCTCGGTAGCTCATGGAGTGGTTGAGCAAGAGCCAATGGACCGTGTTTCCTCCCCATGGTACATTAGGCCTACGGGCTTCACGATCCCATTCACGCTCACGATCCCCCGATCCCCATTCTATTTCTATTTCTATCTTCCAACCTTGCTAAGGTTAAGGCTGCTTCTTCTACTGCTCTGTTCTTTCATCTCCTCGCTTTAAAGTCTCTCGATTTCTTTGAGTTGAGCTCTTATTTCTTCATCGGCTCTCACCTCTCTTTCTCTAGCTTCTTCTTCAGTCTTCATGTCATTGAAGTCTACAAGGTTCTCATTTATGTATGAAAATTCACCATCCAAAGGATTGGCAACACTCAGGTTCCCAACGTGACCAATTGCTTGAAAAGGAAGCCTCTGGATTCCGAGTAGCTCTTGTCTCCTTTGAAGTTCCTCAAAAATGGGATCAGTTTGTCCTCCTTGTCTCTATTTGCTGGTGTGAATCTTCTATCCACCAACTTGAAAATCTATGCTCTTCTTTTGGTGCTGGGATTTGTCTTTTCCTCTCCAATTCAAGAAGTGTGTTCTTCTTCAAGGTCCAAAATTCTCGTGGCAATGAAGTAGTGATTGAACTTTGTCTATTATGCCAGATAACTTCCCTCAAATCTGAAGCAACGTCTTCTTGATGTGGAAGAGAAATTTGGGTCTTTCAACAAGAGGGTTTCCTAAAATAGCCATGATTTGAATCCATGTGGCTCATATAGCCATTCAAATTCCAAAATTTTTTTCTTTTTTGAATTTTTTTTTTTTTGACCTTGCGGTCACATTCAGTGCAGATGCTGCTAAAAATCTACCCCATGGTGGGCACCAAAAACTATTGGTGAGGGAATTTTTCGGTGGAAAAACTTGTGGATTCCTTTCCAATGCTCTAGGAATCTAAGTCCCTCTACTTAACCAATGCAAGCTACCGTATATGCATGCGTGAGAAAATGTGGATTTCTGTGGTGGCCTTTCGGTCGGGGATCCAACAGGGGCACTCCACTGACCCTGCAAAAAAGCTTGCAGATACTTGCAAGAGAGAAATTTTTCTGAAAGTGGGAAAGGGAGTGAGAAAAGAGGTAGGAGAACTAATGTTGCAGGTAGGAAATCAGATTCCTGCACACACTAGTTAGAAAATTCATCACATGCATTCATGGGAAGAAACAACCCTACAAATGGCAACAAGATGAGATAAGATTGTGAACTCAAAGTTTCTAAAATCTCCTCATCAAAGAGGCTAAAAATCCTTCTTCTTGTATTGATGCTTAATTAGAAGTTGTACATAGTGGAGAAATGGAGGAAATTGAGAAAAGGGGGAAAATGGAAGAAAAATGGCTATCTCCTTTGTTTTCTCTAAGTACAATGCACTCGTGAGTTTACAAGATCAATCACCAACCCTCGAAATGGCGTGAAGAAGCCATTAAATCTCCTCCAAGAAATGGTTACAACTTCTTCTTTGTTAGCAAGAAACGGTTTACAATTTCTTTTCAATCATTTGTGTCCATTCGATTCTTGATTCGCGAAGAAACGCCAATGGCGAAAAACCAGACTTTTCATAATGCAGCCATTACATTTGTTTTGTAACTTTGAATTTGAACCATTTATCTTGCCTTCAAACTTTAAACCAGAGTCCATCCACGTGGGAGAAATTTATTGGAGCGCGTGGAGGATGCCTTTTGCATTTTATGCCTTTGTAGAAAATTGGCATTTTTTGACATTTTGGTCCGCCTCTCCCCTCTCGCCATAGGCCTGACACGTGGCTTTATTTGAGTGGCGAAGGAATCATGGCTCACTTTTTTCAATTTTAACCTTTTTTAGAAAAATGCTCAAAACTTCAAAGTTCTCCGCCGCTCCGCTCTCCCGCTTTGACTTTTCAATGGTGGGCTCGAGACCTTGGTGGAGCCATGAGCATTCTAGAACTTTTACTTCACTTTTGGAAATTTGGTTAAATTTCCAAAAGTGCCCCGATGGCCCACTCTTTGACTTTTCAATCTTCACTTTGAATTTTCAATGGCGAGCTTCACCTTTGACTTTTTCCCTGATAGCCTGATCGGGCTCATGGGTCACTTTTTAACTTTTCACCTTTTTTACAAAGAGGCTCAAAATCTCAAATCCCCCGACGGTCCACCTCCCTACTTTGACTCCTTTTCTTGAACTCTCCAATGTCAGGCTCAAGATTTGACTTTTTCTTTAAGCCTGATCGGGGTTGCAGGTCACTTTTTAACTTTTCACCTTTTTACAAAGAGGCTCAAAAACACAAATTTCTCCACCGACCCTTCCAATTAGGTATGTCCATGTACCCATGGATGATGGGGCCAAAATTTGATGGGGAAGAAAATGCCCATCGTTCCCGACTGATGGGAAAAATGCAGAGAAGAAGAAAACTCCACCATTTCGCGCCCGATTTTCAAATTTCTTTCACGAGCCAAGGAATTGAAAACAATACAAGGTTCGATGATCTAGGGGCATAGAAAGATTGAAAATTTCATTCAAATGAGGACAACAATAAAATTTTCACGCGTCTAGACAGAAAATGGAAAATTTATCAAAACAAGCAGACTGGGGATTTGAAACAACTCTAGGGCATGGATTTTTCTATCTCTTCGAACTTTCAACTTGGCTTAAATACTTTAGGAGGGCGAGAGCTCAAAATTTCAAATTTAACTTGGAAAATGAAAAGTGATTTTCGGGGGACAACAAAGTGTTATACTAGTCTTACCTAGTTGCCCAAAGGACCACCATTCAACAATGATGAGAGTATTATAACTCCATTAAAAAGCACTAAAATGTCCATAGAGAATAAAAACAAAGGGAAGAATTCTTTTGAAGTACTAGGCATATGTTACTTAGCCTTTCTCAGGTGGAAGTGGAGAAGGAACAATTTTCATTTATTTGGTTAGATTCTTCAGAAATTCTTCATGGAACTAAAATGCTTGGTTCTTGTCCTAGATTTTCCTTTGTTCCATGTAGTTCAAATTTTTACCTCTTCTAAGGCCAAGACATGAATAGAAAATTCCTTGACGAGCTTTTGTACATTCTACCTATATCTAATGTTCCTAGTATTAGACATCATGTTGTCAACAATTTCCTTTGGTCCTTTTCTCACTATCATCTTTCTTCATTTGGATAGAAATGATATTCAAGAATCAGTTATGAATATTTGGGTTCTTAAACATGTTATTGAAAGTAAAATTGATTTCTGTGTGCTGCACCACAATAGACTGCCTCATCATTTGAGGGCTCAAGTTGATTTTTCCTTAGATTATCCTTAATCAAATTGACAAGATTCTCTTCACTCTCTCAAATTTTAATCCTGTTATTTGAAATCGGTCTTGAAATTTTCAGGAAATTTCTCCTCATACTGTTGCCTCCTTTCTCTTTGTGACTTCCTCCTTACCTTAAATATAACCTACAACTAATTTAGAACATCTCATAAAAGATCTTCATCTAAGAACCTCTTTATTTGCATGTTAATCCCAGTATAAAATTCTTGTGCTTCTTAGTCCCAAGAGCGATATGTTGCATTGGGAATAGACACCAGTCACCGAATTATTTTGATTGTTGCTAGAAGTCTATCCTTCAAAATACTCAGATTTCCCTTCACAGATTCAAAGAGATAGGAAATATAAAAAAACTGAAATTGGAGATGGGAATAGTTATGTAAAATATTTTGTGCAGAATCGCGTTGAATCTTTAAGTTTATGAATTTCTTTTTGTATTGAACTCCCCATAAGAAAATTCAAAATTAATGCTTGAACAACTATCATTAGTGATAAAATAATAAAGATATGAGAGAATTTAAGCTTTTCTCGTGATTGAATTCAATCTATTCAAGACCCTAATAAAATTGGGATCTGAGAGAATTTAAGTTTTTCTCGTGATTGAATTCAATCAATTCATGACCCCAATAAAATTGGGATTTGCAAAGAATAATACGTCAAATGAGTTAGGGCCTTTGAGACATTTTTGTAAAATCTCACTTATGCTTGGGAGGGTGGGTTTTAAGCCCACGACATTTAGTATTCAAGTTTGGCAATTGACATTCAAGTTTGGAAATTGATCATATTTTTCATGACTATGATGCTTATACAAATCAACAACATTGCTCTTCTTTACAACCAAACTAGTCCATTCACTATGTTTAGAGGGTTCCTCTTGAGTAGTGTATGCATTGATTTGAATTTTATGAGGAGAGACGATGCTTAATATTCTTTGAATCCCTTTTCTTGTTTACTACATTCTTTGTAGATCAACCACCATTCCAAATGCACTGTCTAGACTATCTTTGTTCTTTTTCTCTGTTCTTTGCTCCTCATTTCTTGTTTTACTCATGTAATTTCCTTTTTGATCATTCGAGCCTTGTAAGTGTTATAGAACACTGCATGAATCCCAGTCCTACCATTGGAAAATAAAAATCTAGTATATAATTAATACAACATAAAAATTGGTCTCGGGCATGCTTATCATTATCAGGTAAGTCGGTAGATAAGAAATGGAAATGAAGCCATTCTAGGCAATACTTGTTCTTCTTTTCTGTTCTTTACTCCTCATTTCTTGTTTTACTCATGTAATTTCCTTTTTGTTCCCTTGAGCCTTGTAAGTGTTACACAACACTTCATAAATCCCAATCACTATCATTGGCAAGTAAAAATCTAGTATATAATCAATAAAGCATAAAAACTTGGTCTCGGGGCATGCTTATCATGATCGTAAGTCAATAGATAAGAAATGGAAACCTTCGTTGCATACTCACATTATAATTGTCAACATCATAACCTTGAGTTTTGTATCAAGAATACATAACTTTGGTTTCAATGGCCAAGGTGTCATGATGTGAGTGAGAAGACTTGAAATTTGTGTCATATAATGATATTAAGCACAATTACAAGTCTCATAAATCATAATCCATAAACTAATACGTAAAATTTAATATCAAAACAATGAAATAAAATATAGAGAGTATAGTTTAAAACTACAAATCTTATAAACTATCTTTCAAACAACTAATTTTAGTTTCTAGGATTAAAGATAGATACTCGTAAAAATATTTCAAGGATTAAATACACATAAAACAATCTTTCAAACCATTAAAATAGTTTGTTAGCATTTACACCAAAAACCCAAAGAAACAATATTTCAAACTTGTAAATTCATTTTCTAGATTAACAATAGACACCTCTAGACATACAAAATTTACAAGAAACAAATTTTCAAATTTTCAAATTTATTTTGTACATGACTAAAACTAGACCAAACAATTTTTCAAATGGATATAAACATTTCTAAGATCAAAAGTGGATGCTTGTAGAAATATGAAATGTAAAGAACATACCTTCATTTGAATGATAAAAAACATCCATGTAGAAAAAAGTTCTCTATTCACTTTAAAATGTCTAGAACAATTTCTAGGTAGTTTCAAACCTTGTTATAATGATATAACTTGTTAGTTTTATAAACAAAAACCTTATTGTAAACCTAATCATGTGTGCAACCAAAATAGCAAGACCATATTGTAAACCCAAATAAACATATGCATAAAACCAAAACCAAAAGTAATGGAGATGGATGATAAGCTAGGAATTCTATGCTAATATATAATTAGTGACAAAGACATTACCTCGATGACCATGACCTTCCAACTTCAACTTGACAGACTTGTTGCAAACAACATTGTAGGCAAATAACAAGAACAACATTGTAGATGAGAGAAAAGCTTGGGCAGTAAGCCCAAAAAACACTTGCATTATTGCTCATATATATTGCTGGAAACAACATTCATAACAAATGTCATGTTTGGAAATGGATATGGAGACAATTTCATTTGTAATCTATGAGAGAAAGAGCTTGGGCAGTACACTCTTTGAGCTCCAATATCACTTCAAGAAAGAAAACACTTGTTCAACTCTTAGAGCGAATTATATGTATATATCATAATTTGTATTATAAAAGGAATGTGTTGTTTTGTGGGGAGAGAGGGCCTTATCAGCGCCACTTGGGGAAAATATGTGAATTTATACACCAGATTTGGAGGTGATGTGTTTGTTTTAGTTCTAAACGTTCTAGGTACTTGGGCAGTGCTATGTAATGCAACATGGCAACGATGATTACAAAGACCAAAAGGTTATAGGTATTGGCTAGACTATGTAATGCAACATGCCAAAGATGAGTACAAAGACCAAAAGGTCGTCATCCAAGTGACTTGGCTCTCTTGATGTGGTGTAACCTTAGTTTTCTAAACCCTTACAAGTGTGATATGACAAAATGGATCATAACCATGGTACATGTATAAACAAAACACCACACTATACACCTTAATCATGCATGCAATCAAAATAGCAATAGAATATTGTAAACCCAAATAAACAAATGCATAGGCAACGAAAACCAAAAGTCATGGAGCGGAATAATAAACTAGGCATTATATGCATATATATAACCTTTAGCGTATATAACCAACTCAGTGATGAAGATGTTACCTTGATGACCATGATCTTCCAACCTAGGAATTTTGGCTTTGTTGTTTGAAAAAAATTGCAGGAAAAAGAAAGCCCAAAAGGCATGCAATGATTTTGGGAATTTTGTAATTTCAACGGTAATGTCTAGAAATAGATATGAAGACAATTTTATTTGAAATATATGAGAGAAAGAGCCTAGGAAGTACACTCTCGAACTCAAATGTCACTTCAATAAAGAACACGTGTTTATCTCTTAGAGAGAAATATAGGTAAATATCATAAGTGGCCTTATTGTGGGGGTGAATAGGTGACTTTATACAACAAATTTGGAAGTGATGTGTTGGTGTGAAAGGAGTGCTATAATTCTTGAGCACATGTAATATGGTGGCCAATGATTCAATTGTAAAGAGATATTGGTGTTGAGTTTGTGCCCTTCTCTTCTCTACTTGTACGTAATTGATTACTACACTACTTTAGGGTACTCCTTTTCAACAATCCATTTCAAAGGAGACGCCTTTGGTCCTTCTTTCCCTCAGAACATCCATTAAATACACAAAGATACAATGACTACTCACATGAAGAACATGTCTTATATGAGTAATAAACTTTACATGCCTTTGAAACCCTATAAGTATAACAATAAAGTTTCTATTGAACTCCCCTAAGAACCATCAAAATTATTGCTCGAACGGCTACCATTACTCCTTTTTCAACATAAATGATACAGGTCTGTGATATGAAAGAATCTCATTTTTTTCTTTGATTTATCTAAAACAATCCATGACCCCAAATAATATTGGGATTTTAAAATAATAATAAGTCAAATGAGTTGGGGCATTTGAAACCCTTTACTTTGTTCCTCCTTTCCCTTGTGAACATCCATCAAATACACATATATACGATGACTACTGACATGAATAACATGCTTTATTACTCATATATATGATGACTGCTCACATGAATAAGATGCCTTATATGATTAATAAATTGTATGTGTCTTTGATCTATCAAAACGGGGTCTCTTAAATAGTTTACTTGTATATGCCTTTTACTCCGGCCCTCCTTTCCCTTGGGAAAATTCATCAAATACACATATTTATGATGACTACTTACCTTAATTACATGCCTTATATGCATAATAAGATGTACATACCTTTGATCTATCCAAACAAGGGTATCTTACATAATGTAATGTAAATGCCTTTGATTTGTCAAAACTGGGGTCTCTTAAATACCTAACTGTACATGCCTTTGATCTATCAAAACATGGTCTCTTAAATAGTTTACTAAATTATCATAGAATTCATTTAGTGGGAATAGGAGAATAAATTCTTTCCTTCTAAATTTTCTTGAAGGTTTATCACCATGAACTTAGGATTCCAAACCCTCAAGTCACTTGGCTGGTCCCAAGAAGTCCTTCTTTCCAACGTAAATCCAAATTAACTTTTGTTTTGGATCTATAAATTATGAAGCTGAAGATTCTTGTACCTAAAGCAATGAAAAAGATCTATCTGCAAGTTGAAGCTCCTAGTGAGACTCCATTTTTTCATACCTTATATTGCACCAAAATTCACCCCTTTTATTTAACCCTTGTATATTATACTTTTGATTCAAAAATCGTTGTTCTACACTATTTATGCCTAAAAAAATCTTCTTTTTAACACACATCAATGTTTAATGCTTATATGAATCAATTAATTACCATCTTTGTCATTATCCAAGTGAATCTTCATTTAAGAATTCTTGGTTTTCCAACACTTTATGACCTGAAGTAAGAATCTTTTCTAGTTAGCGTTAACACATATCAATGTTGTGAAATATAAATATTAATATGTTCATTTGCTTTGGTGTTTTAAGTTGTTCTTCATGTGTTCATATATCATCTAATTAGCTTTCAGAGAAATGTTTTTTTTGTTGCTTCTTTATATGTGTCATTTATGCATATAAAAAACATAACATGTTGCTCAAAATAAAAAGCATTTGGCACAAAAAGTCAGCACTGGTAAGCATTGCTTAAAGTAGAAAGCATGCTAGGTAGAAAGAAAATGCAGGATATAAATAGTAAAACACATTACTGGCACAATCTGAATGGCTTTAATGGTGAAGGCTTGTGTATATCATCAAGGATGCATAATCTTGTATCCATAAAGGGTAGCATATGTATGCTTAATATGAAAATTATGAAAGGTAAAAGTAAAAGAATTTTCCTTGTGGACTTCCACAAGGGGGTCCAAAATGGCATTTCTTGATAGTGACCTAAAACATTACTTTTACTTTTCACTTTTATCAAATAAAAGAGATGTTTTTGTTGGTCCTTGTTCTTTTAGCAAGAAGGTAAAATAACTATTAGAGATGGTAGGGTCGGAAAAATCTAAAAGTAATCCCCAAAATTAAAAAAATTATCTAATTAAATTTCTTGTGGAAGCTTTCAACTTAACATAAAATCCAAAAATGTCAGCTAAAGGCCAATAGACCAAAAAGCATTGATTAATAACAAATAAACAAAAAACCAACTACCAAACAACTCTTTCTAATAGCCTTTATGAAATTATAAATGTTCCTCCTCTCCCTAGGAAAGATTAAATTGTGTTAATCCTATGTCATACTCCATCAGGTGGATATAAGGGGATAACCAACTTTAAATGTATGTAATTACGTATTGGTAAAGATATTAGAAAATTGAATAATTCTATGATCATGCCCCTAAACATGACCATTCTTATCTCACAAGGAACTACAGGATCTTATTGAGCTTAAACTCTCATTCTACATGTGATTACATCCTTAGTACTTGTAAGTAACCAAACATATACACAACTATAAATTCATGGATGTTGATTGGTTCTCAACTACAACAATCTTACTGTGTAAGAATTTTATCTTTCCCCTCTAAATCGACAAGTTCTTTATCACCCCCATAAAATTAGGGCCAATCCAAGCCTTTCAATAAAACCTTGTATCCTTCAAAATGCTAATTATCTACATTACAACACACGACAACTACCTTTCGATCTTTTCAGCTCAACAACTCAAATGCTTTGGAAACCAGCCTCGATCTCCAAGTGCTAACAACATTTTATATTGCTTACAACACTTCAAACTAATCATTTATACTGTGGGGTCTTAAACAATAGAAAAAATGATAAATTCTTGAACAAATCCAAAGCATTAATTCGTAGTAGAATAATTAGTTAACAAATTTCAAAAAAATAAAATAATATAAAGTAGAGTATGAGTAAAATCAAGCTCTTCACACTTTCAGGTTTTCTGGTTTGGTAACACCGATGCATGAGAATCATGTGATCTTCGAGTGATGAAGAACTTCTTTTTCCTCCATTTTTAGTTGTTTGAATTCAAATTGTATGTAAATAAGGCTAGTAAGAGTGAATGTGCTTGTAAATAGGTTTGACTAGGTGAACTAGGTGGAGTAAGTAAGTTGTTATACTAGATAAGACTCTTTTAACCCATAAAAATAGTTGGAACTTATCATGTACAAGTGGAGACATAGTTGGGATAAGATTTATTTTAATTTTTCAAGCTAGGAGTGTTATTGAGGTTTTGTAGTGAAGACTAAGTCATTTTAGGAGCAAATAAGGGAGGTTGTTTTGGTCAAGGATCCAATTTTGGATCTAGAACTCTAAGAATAATGGTTTCTAATAGGAATTCAATCATGAATAAATGAAGCATGATGTTTTGGTAAAAATTTTGGTCTTTATCCTTGTAATTTGCATGTTTATAATCGTGTATTAAGCTCGCATAAGGCCGAGAGTTACAAAATTGTAGCAGAGTTATAACAACATACTTCTCATTACCTTCAATTCAAGAAGTGGAGAATGCAATTACAATCTCTTACACATTTAGTTAAGGCTTTGAAAATGATTTGTAAGATTTGTATTGTTAAAAGCATGCATGCTTTGGCCCAAACTAGGGCATCAAAATTGAAAAATCTAGCCACCAATCGAGTTGAAAATCACAGGAACTCTCTCGTCCCATCCAAACAACCAAAACCAAAATCTTAGCTTCTAATTCCACGTGCGGATCGAGTTATCTATGATGGAAATTCTCCAGGTCAGTATATGCAGAGAGAGGGTATCTAAGAGGTGAAATTTTTGTCCTTTCTTTGGTTAAATAGATGCTATAAGCCTAAAATTTTTGTCCTTTATTTGGTCAAACAGATGCTAAAGAGTAAATGTAACAACTTCCTACGCTAATCTTGAGGAGAGATATTATGCAAAACTTTCAACATAGTAAAAATTTACGAAATCTCAACAACACATTCATAACAAGAACACAAACACTAGATATATGTGGGGAAAATACTTTCTGGATAAAAAACCCCACACTCCAAAAGCCCACTTAATGTACTTCAAATCTAATAACAAGATTACATACACTTACAGAGCAAGTTTCTTATAGGAGGATTCCAACTTTAGAGTACTTTAGAAATCTCACCACACCAATTGCTTCTCCAAGCCTTCAATTTATAGACCTTCTTCCGATTATACAAGAAACCATCTATGGTTTACAAAACCATGTGCCAAACCTCTCATGAGGTGGATAACATTAAAGAGAAATATTTCGAGTCTAAAATTAGGCTCTCACGTCCACAATATTCTCCCCTATTTTTGACCCTTATAGATGTCATAAAATATGTCATAATATCTCTAAAAATAGCCCTTCCATGATATACTATCATATGGGAATCTTTTGACAACTCCTATTTCTATTTTTAGAGCACTGACAATGCAAAACGACTGTAAGAAAATATTGACTGAATAAACCAAACAAGGTTGAGACACCTTATTTCCAACAATCTCCCACTTGTCGAATACCTTGTAAGGGCCAAGGGAAAGATACCATCATGGATCAACTGCTAGGGGCCGAGAGGCCCATAGACTCGAAACACCACCTAAATTTTGCTTGTGCTCACAGGCTTAGTTAATGCATCTACAACATTCGGAACTGTCTCTACCTTTTCCATCTTTACCTTGCCATCCTCGACCATATCTCACACGGTGATATCAACATCAATGTGTTTGGTCATGGCATGAAAAGTCAGGTTCTTCGCAAGGAAAATTGTGCTCTGACTATCACAATACATTATAATTGCACCCTATTTCAATCCAATATCTAAACACAAACGCTTTAGCCAAATGGATTCTTTATAGGCATGAGTGGCTGCCATGTACTCTACCTCAATAGTGGACAAAGTGACCATAGCATGTCACTTGCTCATCCAACTGATTTCACCACCATTAAAAGTAAACACATATGCACTTTGGTGGATCTTCTGCTATCGACATCACCGACCCAATCCGAATCCACAAAACCATGAATACCTAGGGAATGTTGATCTCCTCTGCCATGAAAACATATAGAGTACTCTGATGTACCTTGTAAATATCTGAAGACCCTCTTAACTGCATCCTAATGCACTCTTCCAGGATTAGACATAAAACAAGAAAGAACTCCCACTGCTTGGGCAATGTCTAGTCTTATACAGACCATAACATACATTAAGCTTCCAACTGTACTCTTGTAAGGCACTCTGCTCATGTCTTCCATCTTCGATGGGGATGAAGGACATTGCGAAATAGAGAGCTTCGTTCCCAAAGTAATAGGAACACAAAGTGGTTTACAATCCTACATGTTGAACCTTTGTAAAATAGAACAAACATACTTACTATAAATGGCGAAGCCATAGCTTTCTATTCTCACTATCTCTTCTAATCTCCATCCCAAGTATGTGTTTTGCTGCACCAAGATCTTTCATTTCAAATTTCATAGAGAGATGAGATTTCAATTCTTTCACCATGTAGTGCTCTGGTTGTGTCATATAGATTTCTTCCTCCAAATCACCATGAAGGAAAGCAGTTTTCACATCCATTTGTTCAACCTCTAGGTCATAAGCTACTGCAATAGATAATAAAAACTGAGTGGATGTCATTTTTGCAACAGAGAGAGAATATCTCACCATAATCAATACCCTCAACTTGAGAGTAACCCTTTGTAACCAACCTTGCCTTATACTTTTCAACATTTGCATATGAACCAATCTTTTCCTAAACACCCATTTACATCCAACACGTTTCGACCTTCAGAAATGGTACAAGGTCCCATGTATCATTCTTTTTAAGGGTTATCATCTCTTCATCCATGACTATGCCAGAATTTGCATCATTCATACCCAAAGCTTCTTGTATGATCTTAGTTCATTAATGTTAATACTCAAAGCAAATATACACTTCCAATCATCGGAGAATACCCATACCTTTCGGTGGTTGCTTATACCTTGTAGAATTTCAAACAAACCGAGGTGGAGATTCTTCCACTTCTTCCTCCTCTTCTTCCTCTTTTGAAGATTTAGAGATTGGTGAGCTCTCCTTAACTTCTTGTCTATTTTAGGGTCTTGATTCAAATTTATCGGGTGTAGAAGGAAGTTGAACCACATCCTTTTTTGTTCATTTTCTTTATGTTTTTATGGCTGAAAATTAACAGGGAAATATTTAATCTCTCTAAAAATAACACTTCTGGAGTATATTACCTTTTGTGCAACAAGATCCTAAAGCTTGTATCCTTTCCCACTATAGCCATATCCGATGAAGATACATTTGATAGTCTTGGAATCCAACTTTGTTCTCTTCTCCTTAGGCACATGTGCATATGCCTCACAACCAAAAACTCTCAGATGTCTAATTGAAGGCTTTTTCCTCGACCACGCCTCCATTGGCATTTTATCAACAAGCACTGATGTAGGAGATCTATTTATCAAATAACAAGTAGTGGTAATAGCTTCAACCCAAAACCTCTTTTCTAGACCAGCTCCAATCAACATGCTCCTAGCCTTCTCCATCAATGTTTTATTCATTCTTTCTGCAACTCCATTCTCGCTCCGAGAATACGAAGTTGTCTTTTGTCTTTTAATCCCGCAATCTATACAAAATCACAAAGTATGTAGAATAGTACTCACCGCCATTATCAGATCTCAAACACTTAATTTTATTCCCAGTTTGAGTTTCAACCATAGCCTTAAATTCCTTGAAACGACTAAAAACTTTAGATTTACTCTTTAAAAAATATACCCATATTCTCCTACTAAAATCGTCAATGAAATTAACATAATAAATTGATTTAGCAATAGAAGAAACTTTAAGAGGACCAAATACATCCAAATGGATTAGATCCAAGATACATGAAGACTTATGAGTAGGCAGTAAAATCAACGCGGTTGTTTTTGCCATAAATACAATGCTCACGAAATCAAACTCCAGATTGCAATCATTCAACCCTCAACAAGGTTCTTATTTTTAGGGCTTTTAAACCCTTCTCTCCAATGTGGCCAAGCCTTTGGTGCCATAACATGGTCTTCTCTACGGTAATTTTGATTCGCTAGACGAGCACCCTTGGGTACCTGAAGCCACGACCATCCGCAGAGGGAGGAAACCCACTCCTTGTTCAAAGTGAAATAGTTCTTGGATTAGTTTTGTCCAAGTGCTATTACACTCAACCGTACATGCATCAAGTTGGTACAATGTACTCAATCTACTTCCTCTTGTTATCACCATAGCACCTCTCACCATTTTCACACCTGCTTTAGAAAAATATACATGCACACCCACATCTATTAGCTTGCTAATAGATAATAAATTTCTTGCTAGTCCTGGGATATGCAAGACACCATCAAATCTTCTAATTCTACCATCAGAAAATTTCACTTGAATACTACCACGACCAAAAATTTCAAGGAAAGAATTATCACCCAAATACACCTTACCACCATCATAGTTTTCATACTTACTAAACCAGTTTTTGTTAGGGGTCATGTGGAAAGATGCACCTGAGTCTATCAACCATGCATTATCACCTGCACGAGTGGCCAAAGCTGCAATAAAGGCATCTCCATCTTCCTTTTCGGACTCAGAATCAGAATCATGCTTCTTCTTTTTCTTTTTCTTTTCTTCTTTGCATTCCCTTCTAAGTGTCCAGATTTTCCACATTCGCAACATATCACCTTAGACTTACTAGGGATTTTTATCTCCCCTTATTCTTGGTATGGCCACGCTTATTCTCATCTTTGCCTCATTCTTTTGTTCTTCCTAAAACACTCAAAGCCTCTTTGGTGTTCGGAGAGACCTTCCTTCTCATCTCTTCGGAGGGTAGAGAACCAAAACATCCTCCATCTTGAGTGACCAAGTGCTCCCAATGGCCATGACTAGGCTATCCCACGAGTCTGACAATGAAACCAACATAGTTTGGCACCTTTCTTCTTCATTCATCTTAACCCCAACCGAGCTCAACTGAGTCACCAATGTATTGAATGTTTCCATATGCTCAGATATTTTTTCCACCTTATTCCATTATGAAGGAATACAACTTCTTCTTCAAGAAAATCTTATTTACTAGAGACTTAGCTTGGTATATCTCCCCTAGATTTTTCCAAAGCTTCCCCGAAGTGGATTCTTCATGGACATTTCTTAGGATTGAATCTGCAAGACATAGTCTAATAAGACCTTTAGCTTTTCTATCCATTACATCATATTTTGTAGCCAAAACTGGATCCATAGGCCTATGGACCTTCTCATCCACCACATCCCATAGATCCCAATCAACCAATAGATCTTCCATATTCTGCTTCCACATTTCAAATTTTGTGCCAGAAAACTTCTCTACGTCAATCCTCCCAGATGTGCCTGCCATTTAAAAAATATCTGCAACTAGATAACAAAGTATTCTCTGCACAAGCTCCCACTCAAACCTAGATTAGCACAAAAAACCCAACAACCCACAACTGAAACCAAAGGTGATCAGGCTTTGATACCACTTGATAGAAATTAAGAGTAGCGGAACAACTTCCTACGCTAATCTTGAGGAGAGATATTATGCAAAACTTTCAACATAGTAAAATAGTTACAAAAATCTCAACAACACATTCATAACAAGAACACAAACACCAGATATACGTGGGGAAAATCCTTTCGGATAAAAAACCCCACACTCCAAAATCCCACTCAATGTATTTCAAATCTAATAACAAGATTACATACACTTGCAGAGCAAGTTTCTTACAAGAGTATCACCAAAAATAATTCTAGGAGGATTCCAACTTTACAGTACTTGCAAAGCTCACCACACCAATTGCTTCTCCAAGCCTTCAATTTATAGACCTCTGGTTATACAAGAAACCATCTATGGTTTACAAAACCATGTGCCAAACCTCTCATGAGGTGGATAGCATTAAAGAGCAAGATTTTGGTCTAAAATTAGGCTCTCACGTCCACAATATTCTCCCCTATTTTTGACCCTTATAGATGTCATAAAATCTGTCATAATATCTCTAAAAATAGCCCTTTCATGATATACTATCATATGGGAATCTTTTGACAACTCCTATTTATATTTTTAGAGCACTGACAATGTGAAATAACTATAAGAAAATCTTGACCGAATAAACCAAACAAGGTTGAGACACCTTATATCCAACAATCTAGTTTATGAAGGTTTTCTTGTTTCCTAACAAAGCTGGTGGTTATCGTGTGTAAGGCATGTTGTTGATGTCTTTTCGAAGATTGGGACTATAATTGGTCAAGCAAAAAGCATTACTATTTAGCTTATAGCTTTAAATACGGAGTTATAGCTTCTAGTTTCACTTTGGTCCATCCCCTTTGACTAGTATGATAACTCAATGTTCTTCACCAAATAAGATTTTATAACCACAATGAAAGATATAAAATTACAGTAGAATATTGTTAGATAAGACAGTCTCAATATTCCCCATACGTAATCCTTTGTATAAATGTTGGGGAGACGAACACTCTCGGATGGAATAGACCTACTAACATACCTACTATATCTACCGGGAATATGATGAGAATCTATTCCTTCCGTAATAAAAGGATCAAAACCCTTCACTCGGATCAAAACCTTTAGCTTCTCATTCCATATTTACTTTATCTTTCCAATTAGTCCAGGGCCATACAACCCCGTTACATGAAATGCTTTGAATCAAACAAACCGCTTCGAGAGGAAAAAACAAAGTCTTTTTGACTATTATGTTGAGACCGTGCTTTGCCTCACCATGTCTCTTTGTTGTGTTTTGTGGGATTTGCTTTAGTTTCTTGGTCTCTTAGCTTAGTGTCTTTGGGTTTTTGTAAATTGGTTCCTCGCCAATGATGTTTTTTAGGGTCCATGCAACACCCCACCATGGATCTCTATTGTTTTAATTGAGGTGTTATGAGTTTCTTTGGTTTTTCCTCATGGGGTTTTTGCTCTGCGCCAGCTTATCTTATTCAAGTCTAGAAAATCCACACACATATTATGATTCATTCTTCTTCAGAAAAGCACTATTGGCGATCCACATCATGAAATATTTGACTAATTGTACCTTTAGTGAGAAGTTTTGTATTTTGATTTTTGATTTCAAACTCCAACGATGAATTTCTGTAAAGAGCTATTTCACTTATATTCTCATGCACTATTAATTTATTTTAGTAACAAGTCTTCAAGCTCTCAAAAATATCCTTTTAGCACAATCAAATAATTAGATCACTCCTTTGTTTGGTGCTATATTATTACAAAGATACACACATAAAAACATTTTTAGTCAAGATTCACCGTCTTACATATATCCTTTCCACGAATTCTTACTTGATGGTATTTAGCCTACAACCATCTTCTAGGTATACTCTCAATGAACTCCTTTTTTTGGTGTTATATTATTGCGAAGAAGATACACACATGAAAGCCATTTCTAGTCAAGTGCCATTGGCTTCCGGTATCCTCTCCATGAATCCTTACTTGATGGTATTTAGCCTGTAATTTTCTTCTAGGTATCCTCTCAATGAATCCTTGATGACATATTAATTCAAGGATTAGTTTAATGAAAGATCTCTCCTTTTGCATGCCATAAAAAAATTGTATGGCTTGGCATATGATATTTATGATCCACATACTTTATGATACAAATGTTACATTTGCATATTTTATGATCCATCTTCAAAACATGAATTGGTGGTGAACCATTATAGACATCTAATTTTTGTAGAAGAGTTATTTGTTATAATTTTGTATTTGTTGATTATTGGTCCAGATTAGGCTCTTCTCAAAGACATATGCCTTATTTTCAGTCATTTCTTGACTTGTTAGACTCCATTTTTACCTTATCTCCTCTATTTTCTTTCTTCTCTTGTATTTTATCTCCTCTCATGTTTTCTCTCTTCCCCCTATTTTTTGATTTTCTCAAGGTTATTTCCTAAAACCATATTGTATGGTTATATGGTCATGCTAAAACCGTATTGTATGGTTATGGTTATGCCAAAGTTATACCATACACTTCGACATCTTTGATTTTATGAGTCTATTTGGGTGCACACTTGTTGTGTGGTCCTTTTGCTGGTTTTCCCACACGTTGTAAATCAACATGCATGCCAATAGGGTCCTAATTTGAATTCAAAATTCTCTAAATATATAGGGGAATCAATGCTTTTAGGACATGTGAAATAATCAAGTTATTGATTTGAGTTGATAGGAAAACATCGACTTTCCAAAAACAAATACAAGGATTTAGAACAACATTCAAAGATTTAAAGGAGTTCGAAGAGAATTGATTAGGTCATTAAAAGTCATTAGGTTTGAACACTTGTATTACGCTTGACTACTTGTTGAGCTGCATTATACTTGGTATGTTATCTTTAAGAGTTGTTCCCATTAAGGGCTATGATAATAATGGAGGGATAAAACAATCCCCTCAAAACATTGTTCATTTTTATTGTGTTATTATGAGGTGTTGTTGCCACATTAGGGTTTCAAAAGAAAGTAGACCTTTTGTTATATATATATGTGTATATATATATATATATATTAAATGTCCAACAAATGGTCACAAAAGTAGTTTAAAGGGACTACAAATAAGATAAAAAGTGGGAAAACCAAAGAGTTCCCAAGAAAGACAAGTACAAAAGCTAGAAGAGGTGGCCAACCAGAAGGAGAAATCACACACACCCAAAATGGGGGTGGAAAAAAAAGTAAGAGGAAGAAAAGGGGAAAGATGACCAAGGAGAAGAAAAGAGGAAATCCCATCAAGGAATGGTAGATCCATCTTTCCTAACATCCGAGGCTAACTAGAAAAAGATGAGGATAGAATGCCGACCTTTCGAAGAGATATTTTACCTATTATGTTGCTATTTGGACATAGTATTATCCCTCGATGCCTAGAGCATCTAGTCTCGTCTCCCGAGGCTAGACCTAGTATGAGCATGATTGTAATGGCTTGGGGAACCATGGATGGTTTCCTAGGTTGAACCAATATGGAGGAAGAAGTAGGGTCGAGTGTCACAAAGTTGCTTAGTGCCTCTCTTCAAAGGTAACACTATGAAGGAGGAAGTGATCCATTGGGTAGAGTCTGGACTGGGATGCGGCTGAAGAGTGTGCTCATGAAGCTTGAAAGCCTCCTGTAATTATAAAGCCAAACACCTATAATCCTTAAACCTGAAGAAGCTAGAAAGATCATCGTCATCCGAAAAAAAAAATGGAACCTCCCTCTCGATCTTGTACTAAATGAGGCCTTTGAAAGATGAAGTGTGTTTTTGTGTCGATCTCTTGGAGAATACACAACCGGTAAATCTTGTACGAAACGATCAAGGTGGCAATCCATATCACAATGTAGTCAATGAGAACTAACCTTGAACTTGCCCAAGGGGGATGCGAAGGGCATGCATACAGTGTCGAAGGGTGTATTGAGGATGGATAATGAGATTGTCCCTCTATTCCAAGAAATTCTTAGCATAAAAGGCCATCTTGGGGTGTAAACTCCTTTGAGGATTTACCCAAGTTGTACGGATGAACTGACTGTAAATATCCTCTCTGATGATCTTGTTTATCTCTTTTTGAGAAGGAAGAAGGTGGCTTGGGGCATCCAAGGAGTACCGAAAAGGTGGAAGATGGTCTAACCGAATACTAACTGACCCTAAAAGTTTGGAGACCTTAGCATACCAACCACGACCTCGACGTGGGGAGTCCGAAAGAGCAATAGCCTTTGATGAACAATATGCCAAATGCACGGTACCTATCCCGCCCCTTGGCAATGTCCGTAAAGCCCCGAATGCAGTGTAAGAGAGAAATCATGTAATGTCCCTTTTTCTAGGGCATTACTAATTTATCAATTCATCTCTTTCATTTGCATTATAACTCCTTGACATGTCTAGCACTACAACTGGAGTCTTATTTAGTCTTTAAATGTGCACATAGGTTAGTTACTCTTTATTATTTAATTACAACATAATAAAGTGCACATTAAGTGAGTGTTTTAATATTTTAATTAAGTTTTATTTGTTTTCCTCCAAAAGGGAAAAGGTCTTCCATTTGAATGTTGCACCCTTATGTTATAAAAAGAGGTTACATGGCCATTTTTAGGCATGTTGATTTGATCATTTATGTCTTTCCATGCTTGGAGAAATGGGATGTATGCCCTAGCTCTCATTGTGCTCTCTCTCTCTCTCTCTCTCTCTCATTTGACTTGGAATTGAAGAAAATCTGATTTTGATAAGGATCCATTTATGTGTGTTGCATCTAGTGTGTGGTGAATTGCTTGGAAAATAATTCCTTTCCCTAGAAAATTTATCAAAGGATTAAATCTGATTATTATTGCATGATTTGGAGCATATTTGTTGGTCTGCCATGCTTTGCAATTAATTTCATAATTTTTAGAGATGATTTGATGCCCTAAATGTGCTGGGTGATCTAATTTTTAGGGGAAAATTAGTGTTTCATGTCTGATGTGTGAAAACTAATTTTAGAATATTATTCTTCATATTTTTGTGGCCCAAAATCTAAAGTTTGAAAGTTTTTTCTTGATTGGTTAAGTGAGAAATAATTTTAGAAGTTGGAGCATCTGGGGTTGGATTATTAATTATTGTGACATATTTTGATGCTTAAAAATTGTGGTTTCAGTTCAAGTTTATTCTTGGCATTTTTGTGCATCAAAACAAACTTTTGGAGGGTGAAAACAATTGAGGGAAGTGTTGGTTATTAATTTATTAATTTCTACTAACCCTAGCACCCGATCTTGGAAGTTTAGATGCTATTTTGAAGGGGTTTAATTGCTCAGAAAAATTTGATCTTTAGTTCATTGGAAAAATCTAAAATTCTAGTTTATCATGCACCTGGTTTCATGCAAAAATATGGAGTAGTGATTGAGTTATGAATTTTTGAAGTTTTCAGATTGTTGGCAACTGTTTCAAATTAATTCACTACTGTAATAAAAATCAGAATTGAGAAGAATAAAAATATGATTGTCTCCACCAATCTAGCTCACCACCTTGACCACTTCCAACCCCATTTGGGTTGTAATTGGTTGACATTGAGATATTTTATGTTTATTCAAAAGGATCTAATCCTTCTTGGTTCGATTTGGGTTGAGGTTGTTTAATTTTCTATTTGTCCAAAAAGGTGACATTATAGTGGTATTAGAACAAATTTCCTCTACTTTTATGGGGTATGTGTTTGCATATATGGATACATAGTGTATGAATCATGGGGTTAACAAGTGAATGAGAAAAAAAAATGTAGTTTTACAGATTGGGGAGATGGCTTGATCCTCCACACCTTTTGAGAGATGTGTTGCTTAACATTTTGGAGGAAGCTGAAAATTGTTTGTCTATGATAGAACAATCGGATTATGGCTCCATGGTTTCAACGATGGGCTCTTTGGTGACTCATTTGGCTAGAACCAAATTGTTGAGGCATGATGAGGTGGATGTGAGGCTCATGATCATCACTTGCATTAATGAAGTTACAAGGATCACAACCACGAGTTTTCCATACAATGACACCACCATGGAAGAAGTCTTCGAGCTCATGATAGGAATTTTTCAAAGGCTTTGGGACATCACAAACTCTTACTTTGTCAAGAGAGTTAAGATCTTGGAGAATATGACAAAGGTGAGATCTTGTATACCAATGTTAGATCTTGATTGTGATGATCTTATTCTTCATATGTTCGAAGTATTCTTTTTGTTCTACATGATAATCATTTAGAAAATATAAGGGTTGCAATGTAAACTATCATGTCTTTGGTGTTGAATGAATTTGAGGCCCCCCATAACCATTTCTATCCATGCTTGAGGAAGGTTTGAGAAAAGAGGAGTCATAATTTTCTCATACTTTAGCCAAAGGTGTTTTGGATCAATGTTCAAGCAAGGTGAAGGCATATATGTTAGCAAGGTCTCCTATGAAGCAAGAAGGATCAACTCTCTAAGGTATGAGTGCTTTGGTGTTTGATGATCATTTTTGATATCTAATGCTTGCATGAGACTTGGTAATTGCACAAAAAAATCAGATTTTATTCAAGAGAAAGTGAAGGAAGAAGAGCCACCGGATGAAAATAAGCAAGAGAAAGATTAATTGTTGATTGAAGATATTTTTTTACCCGTTTATGATTGCATACACAATGATAAAGTGATCATGGGAGATGAGTCAAAGAGGAAAGATAAGCTTGATTTACAAGTTTGCATAGAAAAACCAAATGAGGGCAGCCAAGAGGTAATCAATGACCATTTTTTGGTTGTTACCAATTCTACTTGGGTTGGTAATGAATGCAAGGATGTGGCAATGTGTGCCATGCAAGAAGAGGAATTTCCAGGTACTTTAGACCTTTCTCATCTCGTTGGTCTGTGCATAACAACAATCATTAAAGGGAAAATAAATGACTTCATTAACTCAAAAACAAATTTTAAGGAAGCCCCAAACCCATCAAAAATAAGGTTGCATGATTCTAAGGTAGAATGTGATGTTTGGGTTGAAAAATCTAAGGAGTTTGAAGGTGTACCATGGCACAAAGGTATGATGGGCAACCCCAATCATGTTGTTTCAGATGTATTGCTTCATTTCATAAGGGAAATCCATTGGCACACTGAATGGTATGGGATTCCTTACATGAGTTATATTTTTTATTTTCCTTTTTCTTATGTGTATGATGGAGTAAAAATAATGGTGTATCATCATGCACATGCTACCTCATGGTATGAAAAAGTGAGAAACCTATTTGAATTATTTGTATTGACACTTCCATGTACTTGTGAGATGATCAAGTTGAATAATATATTGTTCTTATATCATGGTGAATTTCAGTTTTGGGTCATAAGGAAGGTTGTTGGGATCATAAAAGGAAAGTATAAACATTGTCTATTCATGTGTGAATTTGTAACCAAGAAGAGTATGTGTATGCCTAATATTTCCATTGATATTCACACTAATGTCATGCACATTTTTAGTTTATTTGGAGATGTGTTAGCATGCCCAAAAATGATTCATCACAAGATGCTAATTTTCAGTTTGGAGCATCATTGGTACATGTTACAAGACCATTTTTTAGGCCACTTATTATTGTCGTTGCGTTGGGAGCAGGAAAGAGGAAGGTATGGTGTTAAATTTTCATGCTATGTTTTGGAAAATAAAGGCAAATATGATGAATATTCAGCTATTGAAGGAAGAGGTGCAAAGCTTGTCATAAAATTCAATTTGAATCAACTCTACATCATGTGTGTGAATGTGTTTCAGAACATGTTTTCATGGGAAAAATGCATTATGGCATATGAGAGTGTAGTGTTGGACTTACCTAAGGTGAGTCGGGGTACCTTGAGGTCAAATATTTTTATTTACACTACTGTGATTTATTTCAGTAGTCTTCTTGTGGCTTTTAGAGCCATAAGGCATGAGAATAAGGGATATTTTTCCATTAGTACACTCACACATGGATTGAAGGATGAAGTGAGGCTCACATGGGGACAAATTTGGAGTTGTCAAGTTGTTGATTATTTATCATATTTTTATTTTATGACAGCAATTGGTTTTGGGAGTTCAAGGAAGTATGGAGCAACGTTTTGACATTTGGGGGGCAGTCCATACATGAAGGAGACTTGTGAGCCATTCACACCATGAGACACATTGGAAAAGTGTTTTTCAACACTTATTTTTCTAATAAGTTTGCTTCATGTGCATCATTGAAGACATGTGAAGATATATCACCATCCTACTCACTTTATGAGGGCATTATTGAGTGGGTAGCCTTGGAGCTTAGCAAAGCTCATTCTTTGATGATTCCCATGCCATATTGAGGACACCATTACTTGGAGCACCATTTACCGAGATAAGGACCCACTTTTTGGGTTGACGTGGGGGAAGAAAACATGTTCCTCCAAGTGCTTCATCACTTGATGACACTGGAGCAAGACTTAGGATGCATAACTTCATCTCTTCTCTTGGGTGCATGATGCGTGGATCTATGAGCTTGCTATTGCTTGAGGGAAAGAAATCTCCAAGAAGGGAGGACTGTAATTTCCCCTTTTCTGGGGCATTACTAATATATCAGTTCATCTCTTTCATTTGCATTATAACCCATTGACATGCCCAACACTACAATGGGAGTCTTATTTAGTCTTTAAATGTGCACATAGGTTATTTAGTCTTTATTATTTAATTAGAAAATAATAAAGTGCACATTAAGTGAGTATTTTAATATTTAACTTAAGTTTTATTTGTTTTCCTCCAAAATGGAAAAGGTCGACCATTTGAATGTTACACCCTTATGTTATAAAAGGAGGTTGCATGGCCATTTTTGGGCATGTTGATTTGATCATTTATGTATCTCCATGCTTGGAGAAATGGGATGTATGCCCTAACTCTCATTGTTCTCTCTCTCCCTCTCCCTCTCCCTCTCTCTCATTCGACTTGGAATTCAAGTGAATTTTATTTTGATAATGATCCATTTGTGTGTGTGTGTGTGTGTGTGTGTGTGTGTGTGTGTGTGATCTAACGTGTGGCGAATTTCTTGGAAAAAATTCCTTGTCCTAGAAAATTTATCTATGGTGCAAATTTGATTATTAATACATGATTTAGAGCATATTTCTTGGTTTTTCATGTTTTGCAATTAATTTCATAATTTTTAGAGAAGATTTGATGCCATAAATGTGTTGGGTGACCTACTTTTTAGGGAAAAAATAGGGTTTTGTGTTTGTTGTGTGAAAACTAATTTTGGAATATTATTCTTCATATTTTTGTGGCCCGAAATCCAAAGTTTGAAGGTTTTTTCTTGATTGGTTAAGCGGGAAATAATTTTAGAAGTTGCAATAGTCGAGGTTAGATTATTAATTATTTGTGACATATTTTGATGCTTAAAAATTGTGGTTTTAGTTCAAATCTATTTTTGGCATTTTTGTGCATCAATACAAGTTTTGGAGGAGAAAACAATTGAGGAAGTGATAGTTATTAATTTATTAATTTCTTCTAACCCTAGCACCCAAATCTGAAAGTTTTGATCCTATTTTAAAGGGGTTTAAGTACTTAGAAAAATTTGATCTTTAATTCATTGGAAAACTCTAAATTTATATTTTATTATGCACTTGGTTTCATGTAAAAATATGGAGTAGTGATTGAGTTATGAATTTTTGAAGTTTTCAGATGTTGGTAACTATTTCAAATTAATTCACTACCGTAATACAAATAAGAATCAAGAAGAATAAAAATCTGGTTGTCTCCACCAATCTAGATCATCGCCTTAACCACTTCCAACCCCATTTGGGTTGTAATTGGTGACATTGGGATATTTTAGGTTGATTCAAAAGGATCTAATCCTTCTTGCTTTGATTTGGGTTGAAATTGTAATTTTATATTTGTCCAAAAAGGGGACATTACAAACCAAGTCAAATATGGTCCCCAATTTAAAAGGATGAGCTCTAAACTCTGCCAAAATAATGTGCTCGGGTACAGCTTTCCTTACACTTGATGAAATGACAAAGAAGAAGGGTCTAGAACCTCTCGACGGAGGCCCAATCAATACCTAACTAAAAAGGTCCCCAAGCAATAGAGATGTATAGAACCGTGGGTCATATGAGAGGGTCCATGAGGGACATTTTAGAGGAGATGTCCTGAAAGTGATGGTGGAAGCACTTTGTCTCTCTAGAAGAATTAAAGACCCATATCCGTTAATGACATGATATTGGAGGGCCTATCTCAAACTAAAATGAGGTCCAAAGAAGAAATCCCCACGTAGGTATACGAGTGGTGATTGCAATCTCCTCACCACTAAAGGATAAGTGGGGATGTGAGGTCTTTAAACCATTGAAGATCTTAATTTTGGTTTTACCCGGGTTTATCGTTAACTCGCCGAAGATCACAAAATAAGGCTAAGGCATCTAGTTGTCTCTATAATCCCTTAGGAGAAGAAGCTAGGAGAACCACATCATCCAAAAAAAAAGAATGGATATCAAAACCTAGTGTAAAAGGCACCCATCACTGTCTTGAATATGCTCATGGAGAAAATACTCTAGCTCGCGTTATGTATATACCAAACAAGTCAAGGATAGGGGCACCCATGATTTACCCAAATGGTACTCCCGATGAAATCGACTCTCTCTTAGGAGGTGCGGAGGTGACTGAAAATATTCTCATATAGGCATATGATGGCCGTGAGAAGGGTCTTGGAAATGCCAATGTCATGGAGTCTCGAAAAATTTATCATGTGGAACAGAGTTAAAGGCTTTCCAAAATCCACAAATTAATAATAGACCTTCGAAGAGCAATTACGTGCCTCCTCAATGATGGCTTGAAGAGTGAAGATATGGTCAATAGTTTGGTTACTGTGCCAAAATCCACTTACCCCCTACCTCTAAGGATCTTGCACTCTAACTCCTCGAGATAACTCGCATATCTAATCTTTATGTAGCATAAATTTTGGAGAATATATGACCCACCAAAATGGTCCTCTAGTTATTAGGGTTAGAATTGGGACTCGCTTTTTAAATTAGGTGAATGAAATGACGAGACTAAGGTAGCGGAAAACCGAGAAAACCATGTGATTGAAGAGGTCATTCAAACAACTACAAAGAACCCCTTGACCAAGTTTGAAGAATTCGGCTTGGAATCCCTCCTCATTCGGTGCCTTACTACGCTTCATCACCTTGATTGCCTCTCTAATTGCAGTTTGGGTGAAAAGGTGGCACAAGTGTTGAGAAGAAAAAATATTTTTCTAAGGAGAAGACACACAAAGGATTCACACACGGTAACAAGGTGCATTTGAAGGCACAAAAAGATAGGAAAGGAAATGTGTGCCAGAACAACTTGGCTCAAGACTTAGCCGTTTTATGGATAAGGGATATTTTTGGAGTTAGTGTGTAGAGCACACATCGGGATGGAGACTTGCACAACACACAAATGGTATTTTGGGAATGAGTGACTGATAAGCGCCATGCATGGGTTTAAGTTAATAATAGGATTTCTTCTTAGAGTTAACTGTAGGACATCTATTATTAGCACACTTGCATGTGTGCATGCTATTGTAAAGGCGCATGGCTATTATCAACATGCGACCTATTTTGGGAATTACATAGGCGGTGAAGGGAAAGTCCCCACCTCTATAAATACGTATTAAACTAAGTAGTTTAGAGAGACTAAGATTATTGTAAAGTTATGTTGTTGGATCTGATGCGCACATGACTTATGGATATACTTTATAATGTAAGAAGCTTATGTGTTTTACAGTGTTTAATGAAATGGAGTATATTGGCTGGATAATGGTGTTAAACATAACTAAATCTAGTTCATGTATGGTTAATCTTATTATAGTTATTGTTTAATTCATGATTCTCTAAGATCTAGATTTGGATTATGCATTATGGAATGTTTATGTTTAATTATGGATTTGAATATGTTTTATCTTCATCACATTAACATCCTACACAAACAACTCTAAAGAGGGGTCTGGTACCTTTGTGCGCTTCGGTGAGCGCTTAGCTTAGGTTGGGTGATGTTGCAATGCACATGGGTTATTCATACCGATTCTAGGCTGCATCATTGGTTTCGTTGTTGGGACCTATTTTTTAGCTATTTTCAAGATGTTTCATGATGAAGACATACTGGTTGACCTTAGCAAGTGTTGAGGATTGGATTAAATATCTAGAAGAAGAGTGCGCTTGGAGGTTCAACACTGGATCCGAGTTTGACGTGTAGAACAGGGACGAAATCCTATAAATTATATTAATCTCAATCAACCTAAATTACAATGGAGTGCTACAATTCTTATAGGAATTGAACAACCATGTGTAGACAAATAAATGGGTTGCACAAGTACAACCAAAATCACAACAACTTCCAAAATACATCCGGGAAGCAACAATAATTAAATACAAACAAATAATAATTGTTACAACTACGTAACAATATAACCTATGCAATAATATGACAAATATTGTTATAAAACTATATAACAATATATCAACTAATTACCTTATTAAATAATTAAATATTTTAAGGTAATATGATGCATAAATTAACCTAACATTCCCCCTTAATTTTGCATTGCCTCAAGGGATGAGGAGAGGAACTCTCTGAACAACTCGAACTTGTCACATGCAAGTGACTTCATGAAAATATTTGCTTTTGTTCAACTGTTGGACAAAATTGAAGTCTGTATATTGTGGTTCAAGGCATGCTTGCATATGGAATGTACCTATACCTCAATGTGTTTTGTTTTTTCATGAAAATTAGATTGCAAACAAGTTTGAGAACACCTTCATCGTCAACATACATGGTGGCTCGGTTTGTCCTATGGTATTCCAAGTCCTTTAAGTATGCGACGTAGCCAAATCACTTCACAGACAGATTCTCCTGCAGAATGATACTTGGATTCTATGGAAGAACGAGAAACAAAGTGTTGTTTCTTGCTTCCCCATGATATTGGTCTAGATCCCATAAAGAACACAAATCCTGAAGTGAATTTTCTGTCATCAATTTTTCCTGCATGATATGAATCCAAATATCCTGACAAGAAGAAGTTGTCATTTGTCTTGTATCCTAGACCAATATCCATTGATCCTTTGTGATATATCAAGATGCACCTCGCTACTTTCCAATGACACACTTTGGGTTCTTACATGAACATGGATATATAGCTTACTTCTACAAAGTTGATATCCGGTCTAGTGTAGGTCGTGCATCGTAAATGAGACTCAATCACCTGCCGATAAAGAGTGGCATTTACCTCAAGAGATGGATCTGAATGAGATAATTGTAATATATTCTCCATAGGTTTAGCAATCGGTGTGCAATCCATCATCTTGAATTTCTCGAGTCTTTGTATTGGTATATTTCATCCGAGAAACAACATACATGGTGGTCGGCTTTTCTGTGGTATTCCAAGTCCTTTAAGTATGCGACGTAGCCAAATCACTTCACGCACGATTCTCTTGCATAATGATACTTGGATTCTATGGAAGAACGTGAAACAAAGTGTTGTTTCTTGCTTCCCATGATATTGGTCTAGATCCCATAAAGAGCAAAAATCCTCAAGTGGATTTTCTGTCATCATGCATGATATGAATCCAAATATCCCGACAAGAAGTTGTCATTCTTCTTGTATCCTAGACCAATATCCACTGATCCTTTGTGATATATCAAGATGCACCTTGTTACTTTCCAATGACACACTTTGGGTTCTTACATGAACATGGATATATAGCTTACTACAAAGTTGATATCCTGGTCTAGTGTAGGTCGTGGTAAATGAGACTCGAATCACCTGCCGATAAAGAGTGGCATTTACCTCAAGAGATGGATCTAAATGAGATAATTGTAATATATTCTCCATAGGTTTAGCAATCGGTGTGCAATCCATCATCTTGAATTTCTCGAGTGTTTGTATTGGTATATTTCATCGAGAAACAACATACATGGTGGTCGGTTTGTCCTGTGGTATTCCAAGTCCTTTAAGTATGCGAAGCGTAGCCAAATCACTTCACGATGATTCTCTTGCATAATGATACTTGGATTCTATGGAAGAACGTGAAAAAAGTGTTTGTTTCTTGCTTCCCCATGATATTGGTCTAGATCCCATAAAGAACACAAATCCTGAAGTGTGGATTTTCAACGTCATCAATTTTTCTGCATGATATGAATCCAAATATCCCGACAAGAAGTTGTCATTCTTCTTGTATCCTAGACCAATATCCACCGATCCTTTGTGATATATCAAGATGCACCTTGTTACTTTCCAATGACACACTTTGGGTTCTTACATGAACATGGATATATAGCTTACTACAAAGTTGATATCCGGTCTAGTGTAGGTCGAGTAAAAATGAGACTCGAATCACTTGCCGATAAAGAGTGGCATTTACCTCAAGAGATGGATCTGAATGAGATAATTGTAATATATTCTCCATAGGTTTAGCAATCGGTGTGCAATCCATGATCTTGAATTTCTCGAGTCTTGTATTGGTATATTTCATCCGAGAAACAACATACATGGTGGTCGGTTTGTCCTGTGGTATTCCAAGTCCTTTAAGTATGCGACATAGCCAAATCACTTCACGAGACATATTCTCTTGCGAGAATGATACTTGGATTCTATGGAAGAACGTGAAACAAAGTGTTGTTTCTTGCTTCCCCATGATATTGGTCTAGATCCCATAAAGAACACGAGATCCCTCAAGTGGATTTTTCTGTCATCAATTTTTCTGCATGATATGAATCCAAATATCCCGACAAGAAGTTGTCATTCTTCTTGTATCCTAGACCAATATCCACTTGATCCTTTGTGATATATCAAGATGCACCTTGTTACTTTCCAATGACACACTTTGGGTTCTTACATGAACATGGATATATAGCTTCTTTGCATGCAAGTTGATATCCTGGTCTAGTGTAGGTCGTAAATGAGACTCAATCACCTACCGATAAAGAGTGGAATTTACCTCAAGAGATGGATCTCAATGAGATAATTGTAATATATTCTCCATAGGTTTAGCAATCGGTGTGCAATCCATCATCTTGAATTTCTCGATTCTTGCTGTATTGGTATATTTCATCCGAGAAACAACATACATGGTGGTCGAGTTTGTCCCGTGGTATTCCAAGTCCTTTAAGTATGACGTAGCCAAATCACTTCACGAGATGATTCTCTTGAGAATGATACTTGGATTCTATGGAAGAACGTGAAACAAAGTGTTGTTTCTTGCTTCCCCATGATATTGGTCTAGATCCCATAAAGAACACAAATCCTGAAGTGGATTTTTTGTCATCAATTTTTCCTGCATGATATGAATCCAAATATCCTGACAAGAAGTTGTCATTCTTCTTGTATCCTAGACCAATATCCACTGATCCTTTGTGATATATCAAGATGCACCTTGTTACTTTCCAATGACACACTTTGGGTTCTTACATGAACATGGATATATAGCTTACTACAAAGTTGATATCTGGTCTAGTGTAGGTCAGGTAAATGAGACTCTGAATCACCTGCCGATAAAGAGTGGCATTTACCTCAAGAGATGGATCTGAATGAGATAATTGTAATATATTCTCCATAGGTTTAGCAATCGGTGTGCAATCCATCATCTTGACTTTATTGAGAGCTGTATTGGTATATTTCATCTTAGAAACAAAGATGTGATTCTCTTTTTGCCATACTTCCAATCCAAGACAATAGTGCATTAGCTTGAGATCGTTCATGTCTAATGATCAATTAAGATCTTTCTTCATTGCATCGATCATCCTCACTGAACTACAAGTGATGACTAGATCGTCAACATAGACAACAACAATCATAATCTCCCCCTTACCTTTTGAGGTAAATATTGGGATCGTATGGATTTCTAAAAATCCATGTTGTACGAGATGCTCATCAATTTTGATGTACCATGCCCGGGGTGCCTGTTTAAGGCCATACATAGATTTCTTGAGTCTACATACCTTTTTTTCTTAACCGTGTTACATATCCCTCGGGTTGAGTTATATAGACTTATTCTTGTAAATATCCATTAAAGAAGGTACTTTTTACGTCCATCTCGATGGAATTTCCAACCAAATCAGTAGCTAGAGCAAAGATCATCCCGATCGTCGTGATCTTTGTTGTGGGAGAAAATGTCTCCTCGTAGTGAATGCCTTCTTTTTGTGCATACCCATTTGTTACAAGTCTTGCTTTGTACTTGTCCAATGTCCCATCTTCTTTGTACTTCATTTTGAATATCCATCTACATCCAATGGGTTTCTTCCCTGGTGGAAGATCGACAAGCTGCCAAGTGTTGTTTTTCATTACTAACTGATATTTAGAGTCCATGGCATCTTTCCAAGATTTTGACAAAAGGGATTCTGGGTCAGTAGAGGGCTCATCGACTCAATAAATCTACTCATCAAAGCAAAGTTAACTTCTTCTCTTGCTTTACTGCAAGTTCGTGGTCCATGGGTGGATGTATCCAGTGGAGCATCCATTCTTACATCTCGTAACGTGTTAGTACACCACTTGGGCATACGTTGAACTGTTCCCATGGGTCGTGGTTCTATCAGATCAACACCATCATCCCAATCATAAATTTCATCATCTATGGGAGCATCAAATTCAATTTTTACAACTGGTGAAGAATCTACATCGAGTCCGTGAGTCTCGGAGGAGAAGACTCGCTTCCTTCTTCTAAAAAACTCAACATCTCTACTAATGTAGAATTTTCTTGTCTTTAGATCCATCAATATGTACCCAAGAGTCTCTTTACTATACCTAATGAAGATGAGTTTATATGACTTCATGTCCAATTTATTTATGTTCTTCTTGGGTATGCGCATACTTGCTTTCTACCCAAATACTCTAAGGTGTGCAATAGATGGTTTCAATTTGACCATGCTTCTTGTGGTGTTACTCCTTCAAGAGTAACTGTGGGCACTCTGTTCAACAAATACACTATTGTCTTTTCTGATTCTACCCAAAATGTCTTTGCAAGTCCAGAGTCATCGATCATGCATCACATCATTTCCATGATAGTACAATTTCTTCTCTCAACAATACCATTCTGATTGTGGTGTGTGTGGAGGAGGCATTTGTCGATGAATATCATGAGTTTGTAGGTAGTCTTTGAAATCATTACTGGTGAATTCCCCCTTGATCTGAGTGGAGAGTTCTGATGTGATGACTAGTTTTGTTCTCAACAACTACTTTGAACTTCTTGAAGGTTTCAAAAGCTTCACTTTTCTTGCGAAGAAAAAATCCACATTTTTCTTGAATAGTCATCAACACAAAGCATGAAGTACTGAAATCTAGAATGACTTGGTTGCATTAGACTACAAAGATCGGTATGAACCAGATCAAGCTTACCATGAGCTTGATATGTACTCTTTTGGAATGAAGCTCTGTGTTGTTTTCTTGCTAGGTAGTGAGGACACTTGTCTGTATCCTTCTGAAGAGATGGTAGCCCATGTACCATATTGGGTCGACATAGTTTCTTGAGATACTTGAAACTAACATGACCAAGTCTCCGATGCCACAATTGTCTAAGGTAGAGTTCTTAGCCACAAGTGCTTGATCATCTCTATTGACAAAATCAAGTCGTGGAACATGCATCCCACATTTGAGGATTTTGTAACTATTTCTGAGCCTCGTGATTCATCTCAAATTAAACATGTTTTCTGTTAGAATGACTATCAAAGTCAATTTTTAGGTTGTGATCAAGGAGTTAACTGACTGACAACAAATTCTTTGTCAACCCGTGGGACATATAAGACATTAGATAGTCTATAGTTGCATGAACCAAGGGGCAGAGAAATGTTCCCAATCCCCTAAACGGTATATGAAGAATCTATAATATCCCTTATGGGAGACTACTTAAAAATGTACAAAATATTGAAAATTTACAGCCAAATAAAATATTGATTTTTGCAGATTTTTACAATAAGGACAGCGAACTAAAGAAAATTAAAATCTCCCAAAATATCCACACGAATTACATGAAAATTTAAAGAGAGCTTGATATTATTATAAAGGACATAATAACACTATTTTTGGGTTTTAAAAAATTAAAATGCTTCGAGAAAAGCACATTGTGCCCCAGACAATTTGAAAACTTTAGTGGTTTGTAACTCTCTAAATACAAGAGCAAAAATTAAGGGTCTTTGGAAATAACATTAATAGGTATAGAAAATGACATTTAAACCTTTAGATCCAAAGGGGACCAATTGGAAAACCCTCCAAATAAAGGCTACAAGTCACCTAGCTGGAAAAAGGGCTAGAAATTGATGAAGATACCTTCAACGTGCTGCCATGCCCGTCCAAATAGCTGCCATGAATTTGATTTGAAAGCCCTCTCATTATCTTCCCGAATGCCCCCAAAATCCTCAAACCCTTCATCTAAACCCTTGGTTATTATCTTTGTGACACAAACCCAAAGTGGCTCCAAAAATGATAGACTAGGGTAGATCTCTCACTACCGAAGAATGCCCTGCTAGCTAGGGATGGTCTCTCACCATCGAAGCTAGGGTCCCTATGGGATTTGACTCCACAAGCTAAAGATGTGCAACAACAGATGCACGTGAAGGAGGCTAAAATGTATGCCAAAAAAAATTCCTTTTCTTTCTCTTGCAGCTCCTTATATACTTCTCCTCGGCAAATGAGCCCCACTAACCCTAGGCACATTTCATTCCATGGAGAGGCCAATCAAATAAAAGTAACTAAATCTCCTAAAGGTGTCCATAACCCTTGGGTATGACCACGGTTTGGACTCGACACTGCCCTTGGGCCTTTTTCGTAGGAAAGGGGACATTAAAGGGGACATACAGTCCTCCCTTCCCAATTTTTTTGTCCTCAAGCAAATGCAAATTAGGATGCTACAAAATCTGCTCTCCCTCCCAAGTAGCATCCTCAAGTGGTAGTCCCTTCCATCACACCAAATAAACAATTATTACTCTACTCCCGAGCCCCTCTCAGTATCTCTTCAATAATGGATTCTGGTTCCAACACCAACTTCCCTTCCTCATCTAGTGGCGGTAACTCTGTAGATGGTACAATATGCGGTCCGAGTGCCTTCTTAAGGCATGAAACATGGAAGATATTATGTATCTTACAGTGCTCTGGTAGCTCTAGCTCATATGCAACTGCTCCAACTTGACGAACTACTCGGTATGGACCATAAAATCATGGTTTCAATTTCTCTGCACCCTTCTGCTTCAGTGAGGACTGGCTATATGGATGTAAGCATAGGAATACTAGATCCCCAACCTCAAAAACATCTTTGTCTTGTGCCAATCTACATATACCTTCTTGATTATGTTCCTATCTAAAGGTTCTCTCCGAGAACCTTCGAATATCCTGTTCTCCTATAAGCAATCTCAAGCTTTGGGAGCTTGGTTATCTCGGTAATACCAAATCTACAAATGTCCCGACGTCATACCCATACAAGGCTCGGAAAGGGGTCATACATATGCTCATCGGTAGGTGGTATTGTAGAAATACTCACCCATGTGTAACCATTTGATCCATGCCCATGGTGTCCAAATAAATAACTCCACAAGTAGCCTTCTATCCACTTATTGACTATCTCCATCTTCCCATCTGTCATGGGTGGTAGCTAGTGCTAGGAGTCAACTCCATACATAATAGTTTGAAGATCTCCTACCAAAAGGTGCTCATGAAGATCTTGTCCCTGCATTAACATTATTTCTAGGTAACCCATGTAGCATAAAAATACTAGTATAGAAATTTTGGGCCACATCCACTGCCTCATGCCCTTTGGGTAGGGAAAATAAATGAGCATACTTAGTTAACTGATCAACTACAACATAAATGTAGCTATGCCCATGCACTAAGGGAATCCCTATGATAAAGTGCATACATATGCTTTCCCATTTTTTTCAGAATGGGGAGAGGTTGAAGTAATCCTTCTCGGAAAGAATGCTCAGATTTGGTTTCTTTGGAAAACCATACACTCTCTCGACATGTTTAAGGACATCTTCCTTCATCCCCTTCTATGTAAATCTCTCCCTGATGAACCCGTGTGTTTAAAATACCCGGGATGTCTAGCTAGTGGTGTATCGCTTACTACTCGAAGGATCTTCTCCTTCATTTTGGATCTGAGTACAAGGAAAATCCTATCCTTGTAGAAAATGAGATCATCCACTACTCTGTATCAGTCGTCATGTATAATACCATCCATGATCTCACATGTAAAATGATTTTGGAATACTCAACAAGTATATGAGCCTTCTAATCTGCTGAAATCTCACATAGAATTAAGAATAGAAGTGAGGTAAGGCCTCCTAGATAAAGCGTCAACAATAATATTATTCTTACCTCTAGTGTACTCTATGTCAAAGTCATATGTTTGCACCTTGTTCACCCATCTTTGTTGGTGATCATTGAGCTCTTTCTATCCCAAGAAGAACCTCAAATTGTTGTGATCCGTATGAACCACGAATTTGTTGCCCACAAGGTACTATCTGAATTTGGCCAAAGCATGCATAATGGCCAACATCTCCTTGTCGTAAATTGAATACCCTCTCTCCATGGGTTTCAATTTTTGACTCTCATAGGTGATGGGATGCCTATCCTACATGAGAACTACCCCAACACCCTCTCCTGATGCATCACACTCTAGAATGAATGGGTGGAGAAGTCTGGTAATGCGAGGATAGGACACGAACTCATCACCTCCTTGAGGTGATCAAAACCTATTGTGCTATGTCTAACCAAGCAAAAGCCCCCTTCTTTGTCAAATCGGTCAATGGAGCGATTAATTGAGAGAAATTCTCCTCAAGCCTCTAGTAGTATGTGCACAACCCCATGAATCCTCTCAATTGTGTCAATGTCCTAGGTGGCAGCCAATCCAAGATATTTTACGTATACATATCCCACCAATTACATATCCCAAGTATAGAAGTTTGGTCATTCCGAACTCACACTTGAGGCTTACGCATATAACGAATTGGCTTCTAATATCCCTAATATCTCACCGAGGTTCCTATATGGTCATCCCAAGTCCTTCGTAGACTAAAATATCATCAAAGAAAACCAATACAAACTTCACAAGTGGCGGTTGAACACATGATTCACGCAAGACCGTAATGTAGCTGGAGCATTAGACAAGCCAAAGGCATCACCAAAAACTCAAATTGACCGTAATGGCATCCGAAAGTTGTCTTATGTATATCCTACTCCCGACTTTGATCGATGATATCCAGAATGCAAATCTATTTTCAAAAAATAGATTGCACCATGTAGCTTGTCCAACAACTCATCAATGCGTGGTATGGGATACTTGTTCTTTATTGTCTTCTTATTCAAGGCACGGTAGTCCATACACATCCATAGGGTCCCATCCTTCTTCTTCACCAATACCACCGAAGAAGCAAAAGGGCTGGAACTTGGTCTAATATGCCCCATATCAATGAGCTCCTGTATAGTCTTCTCGATCTCATCCTTAAACCATTTGGGGTGATGATAAGGAGAAGTAACCACCGGTCTAGCATCCTCGAGCTCAATCACATGCTCAAATCCCTATCTGGAGGTATGCCTGGAGGTATGTCACCAAACACTGCACTATGTCTATCCAATAAGCCTTGTATATCCACATGGTACTCTTGCTTTCCATCCTCTGATTTCTTGGTAAAACCAAACAATGTACTACCCAATCCACCCCATCATGCCTATAGATCCTCTCAATCCTCTTGGCTATAACAACTCGGGGTGCCCTGAAGATAAGCCCCTCAAGATCACATTCCTCCCTTCGGACTTAAACTTCAGCTCCATCGTCTGGAAGTTAGTCCGAAACTCACCAAGGGAATGGAGCCATTGTACCCCAAGCACTATGTTGGTCTCTCCAATACCAATAATATAGAAATAATTGGTAATTGTATAGTTACCCATCGTGATGCTCAATTGGGGAACTTGTCATGTACATCATAGAATCTCCATTGGCTATAACCACGTTGAAGCCCTCAAATTCCTTTGTCTTTAACCCTCACCTCTTAGCCAATGAGGCATCAATAAAACTATGGGTTACCCCACTATCAATGAGTACCACCACTCGTTGTCCTTGCAAAACTCCCCTAACTTTGAATTCCTTGTACCTCTGGGGTACTAGACAAGGTGGCGATAGTCTCCTGGGAAAAGTCTCACTATCCTGCTCAACACCCGCACTATCTAATGCCTCATCATCATCATCCTCTAATCCCTGTGTGTCCAACTCCTCGTCACCATCACTCTCCTCAAAGACCTCTATGAATTGGGCCCTCCCTCTACCCTTGCAATCATGTCCTGGAACCCAAGGGGTGCGGAAATCGAAACATAGTTTCTTTCACCTCAATTCCTCCCTGTCCTCACTAGATCTGAATGGTCTCCAGGCTGTATCTTTCCTAGGTGGAGGTACCTTCGGCTGTAAACCCTCGGTTCTAGAAGGGAAACCCTTAGGCTACACTCGAGGTGGAAACCTCGACTTAGGAGTGGATAACTCCAAGTCACGAGCTCTCCTAATAGCCTCATGCAACGAAGAAGGCTCAAATGCCTTCACAAATCTAGTGAGAGTGTCTGTCAAACCTACTGTGAATAGGAAATCAACCTCATCTCTGTAACATTAGGTACCATGACCGATAGTCTCTGAAAATATGTGATATACTTGATCCATGGAACCGATCTACCTCAAATGAGTCAACTCTCTAAAATACCTGTCGGGGTCCCTCTTATCAAATCTTCTCACTAGCCTCTTTGTGAACTCTGCATAAGTCATGATGTATATGTGTCCCTGTGTAATCAACCCATGATGCCACCAATCATGAGCATCTCCCTCTAGATGTAAGATTGTAAACTTAATTGCATCTTCCTCTCGCATAGGATTCAAGTCGAATTATGTCTTCAACTTCTGCACCCAAGACTGTGTAGTACACTTCTTAGAACCATCAAAATGTGGAACATAAATCTATCCCAACCTCCTTTGCATCTCTGGTACTGCACTGCAATATCTTCTAGGCCATTGCTAATCTTCATTTTGTAATATTCCTGGAATGGCATGTTGTCACGAAATCCATCACTTAAGGTTTGGTACCTTTCCCAACAAGACTCCTCATCTACAATATCCCCTGGCTTCCGTACCTGTGAAACTTCCGGATCCTTCAAGAAAGAAGGTTTGTGAAACCCTAGAGGCCTGGTAGAAGAATGGGGGACCGTTGTCCTAAATGTCCACCCTCACCTCTTTGACCATGTTGTCCCCTATTGCTATTTTCACCTCTTTCCACATGGGTATCAAACATGTCATGTGCTAATCTCTCAATGAGTTGGCTCAAATAGAGATTGGTAGTCTCCTGTTGCTTTACCATGTTGGTGAACAATTGTTTCATTAGATCTACCCCTATATCCTCACTATCTCTGTCCACCCATATTTAAATGCCAACCGGCTGGAGATATAGCTTCTTTGATACCACTGTAATATCCCTTATGGGATACTACTTAAAAATGCACAAAATATTGAAAATTTACAGCCAAATAAAATACTGATTTTTGTAGATTTTTACAATAAGGACAACGAACTAAAGAAAATTAAAATCTCCCAAAATATCCACTTGAATTACATGAAAATTTAAAGAGAGCTTGATATTATTATAAAGGACATAATAACACTATTTTTGGAGTTTTACAGAAATTAAAATGCTGCCAGAAAAAGCACAACGTGCCCCAGACAGCTGGAAAACTTCAGAGGTTTGTAACTCTCCAAATACAAGAGCAAAAATTAAGGGTCTTTGGAAATAACATTAACAGGTATAGGAAATGACATTTCAACCTTTAGATCAAAGGGGACCAACTGGAAAACCCTCCAAATAAAGGCTGCAATTCACCTAGCTGGAAAAGGGTCAAAATTGATGAAGATGCCTTCAACATGCTGCCACGCCTATCCAAATGGCTGCCATGAATCTGATCCAAAATCCCTCTGATTATCTTCCCCAAATGCCCCCAAAAATCCTCAAACCCTTCCTTTGAACCCTCTGTTATTATCTTTGTGACACAACCCTGAAAGCAGCTCCAAAAATGACAGACTAGGGTAGATATCTCACTACCGAAGAATGCCCTGCTAGCTAGGGACGGGTCTCTCACCACCAAATCTAGGGTCCCTATGGGATTTCACTCCACAAGCTGAAGATGCGCAAAAAAATCTGCACTTGAAGGAGGCTAAAATGTATGCGACAAAAAATTTCCTTTTCTTTCTCTCCCAGATCCTTATATACTTCTCCTCGAAAAATGAGCCCCACTAACCCTAAGCGCATTACATTCCATGGAGGGTTCAATCAAATAAAAGAAATAAATCTCCCAGCATCCACAACCCCTTGGGTATGACCATGATTTGGACTCGACACTGGCCCTTGGGCCTTTTGGCATAGGAAAGGGGACATTACAGAAAGGGGACATTACAAAATCATCACCCAACGAAACATGGTTTTTCAAGGTGTGTCCCTCATTGAAGTAAATGAGTCTTTGTGGCCATTCATGTGTCAATTAGATCCTGAATCAACATACCAAACATCACTAGATGACGTGGATGGTTCACTTGAAGGAGCGAGTGTACAATTGTCTTCATTGTATGGTATTCTTGTTTCTCAATAATATTACCTTGCTAATGGGGTCTTCTTTTCTAGTTCCCCTTTTTCTACCCTTGATTGTAGTTTGAATGTACCTTGTGAGATTGTTTTGGAGGTCCAAAGTTTCTTACTGAACCTTTCTTGTAAGTATTATACCAACAATCATATAAGTCATGTCCTCTTTTACAAATTGGACATTGCTTATTCTCGTTGTTTATCCCTTTAATGTTAATACCGATTCTAATGTTGGGACTTTTGAAAGGTAATTAGGTTTTCCTTTAACTTTTCCTTTCCATTTTTGATGTGAAAAAAGTTCCTGCTCCTCTTCATCATCCTTGTTATGCATGGCTTCCTCTTTGTTACAAAGTTTACCATCTTTTTAAAACTAATTGTCGTATTTGACACGTTTAGTGTTGTTACAAAAATGTGGTAAGAAGAAGGGAGTGCTCTTAGAACAATGGGAATGAGAGCATCATTTGTGACCGCTTCTCCCAGGGCTAGAAGTGAAGCCCTTAACTCTACAAATCTTCTTAAGAAAGCTTCAATTTTCTCATTCTACTTGAACTTTAGTGTATGTAACTGATTCTACAAATTCAGTATGACATTCTTGTTTTTGCCTCATATACTGTGCTCAACTTATCCCACACTACTTTAGCTATTTTGGCATCTCAAATGTGGGGTTTCACATCATCGGATACTCCAAAAGAGATGATGAGTTTGGCCTTCTGATCTAATTTATCAAACTTTCATTGTTGTGTTGTATCGATTGTTGATCTGTCAAAGTACCCGACCACAATAGGCCGATCTCTTCAAACTCAAGTTGTGTCTTGATTTTTGTCTTCCATTCAAATGTATTGTTTCCTTTGAGTAGTTGTGAATTTGGAAGAAATTTTTTTGGGGTATTGGTGCCCATTTTGTAGAAATCACTAATAGGGTTTGGCTCTTATCACTCTAGGTATAAGGTTTCCCAATCTATATACCATCAGTCCAATATACCAAACCTTTCTATATACGCACCCTTCCAATATATCCGATGGTATGTGGAAGAATCTCGCCCTTTCTATATACCCGGTGGTATGTGAAAGATGCGTTAATGTACATGAAAGAAGGTACCAAGACAATGCTTAAAGGGGTCTGTGTGATTATTGACATTGGCTCAAAGAAATATCCTCATACACAAGCGTAACTTCGATATATACTTAGATAATTTCTCTATCTGGATTTATGTCATGTAATTGTTCACGATGGATGTGATGGCTCATAGTGTGTGCACTATGATCTTATTACTCCCGTCGATTTAAAGGGTCAATTCCCGGATGATGTTGTTGCAGGCTATATTAGGTGTTAAGTGTAATAGTAGTTCAACGACTTTACTGTAAGCGCTTCCCGAGGCACTTTGTATATACCAAACACTTGTGAATGAGATCTAGGATCTCGTGAGTATTTCAGAACTAATGTTTACTATTTTTTATTACAACTCTCATCCAATTTCGAGTAGTTATAATATTTTTGGTTGACTATGGTAGCACTTAGAAAATTAGTATGATATACTTGAAGCATGCAATTACATTCAAAAATTTGGAAAGGAAAATTGAATGAAAGGTAATTTTTTTTTGTTTTGCGGGCCTTAGTGGTCTCCTAAGCCAAGTATGACCTTCACTTCAAAAATCATTAAAAATTAGCTCAAAATGAAGTTTTTAAATAGTCTTCCTTTGGAAAATGTTGTCCAAATGAAAAAATAGGCCTAATAGGAGAATTTTTTTACCCTATATTAGGGTTTTTCTTGCTAAAAGTTTGGTAGGCTGTTTAGTTATGACTAAGCATTTTTGTGATGGTTTTTCCATCAAATTATCCTCCAAGTTTAGTGGTTTTCCAATTTTGCTCAAATTCGGTTTGTTTGAAAAAATTGAGTTGTGGGTGGGGTTGAACCCCAAACCTCCCACACCCAAACCTTTCTCTCTAACCACCTTGGCTCTTATGAGCGCTTGATATAGAAATGAAGAAAATTGTATTTAATAAAAATGAAATTTGACTCACCTTTTAAAAATGGCAACTTGGCAGAGATGGAGGCACCACGTGACTACATGCATGGAGGAGAGCTTGAAGGAGTCGATTTTTCCTTGTTTACTGGATCTTCTTCCACTTTTAACACCTTTGCATGTTGTTTGTGACCGCCGTATTTTATTTGCCTCTATTTCTTTGTTTTCTTACTATTTTTATTTCTCTCCACCGTTTGCATTTGCTTGATCCACCTTTTTTGTTTGCTTGTGTGCGGTACATGTCACTTGTTACAGGGGGTCTTGAGAGTATTTTTTTAAATGCCTCACTTTTGGATTGAAGACCATCATGTGTTTACGTGCACAGGTTCACTTGCTAGGAGATTTATAGGTTGTTGGAGTTTACGTGTGAGCGATGTGGAGCTCGTGGAGGTGAACAGGGGACAACATTGGAGGTCGATCAAGGGCATGTTGTTTGTTTGCAGAGGTCAAAATTTGGCACATGAAGATATAGTAGCAAGTTTGCGTGGATAAATTGAATACCGCCATTGTTGTATTTCAATGTTACACCACGATCTGCCAATGTGACTTGGATACGAGCTTGGTCGGGAGTTACATTAGAGCTCTATCCACAATGCATAACACCACGCCCAAAAATGTGCTTGTAGCTCAGTCACAGTGAATGTAACTTTCTCTACTTCAAATTTAAGATAATCTTGTAAACTTAGCGGATTGCTAATATTAGCTAAAACTAATACTGTCACCAGTTTTAGTGACAAAACCCCTAATGGGGAAAATTATTTTTTTATAAAAATAAAATTCCCAATATATGTATAAGCTCCAAAAACAAATTTTCTTGGTGTTGATAGCACCACATAAAAAAATTGATTTCCATTTACTTGGAGAACACACAAGAGGTTGTGAAACTGCAGGGGGTTTGGAAGCTACGGAGAGGCAACACTAGCTCTCCGGTGAAGTAAATTTCTTCTCCAAGACTTTTCCTTCCTCTAGCACCCTTTCTCCAACCTTTCCAAGAGCTTTAATTCACTCACGGTACCAAATGTAGGATAGGGGTGGAAGGCTATAAATTATATTAATCTCAAGAAACTGAATTATAATGTAGTGTTGCAGTTCTTCTAGGAATTGAACAACAATGTGCAAAAAAATAAATGGGTTACAGTGTGAACCAAAATAAAAAACTTCCAAAATACATCCGAAAAGCAACAATAATTAAATACAAACAAATAATAATTGTTACGACTATGCAACAATATAACCTATGCAATAATATGAAAATATTGTTATAAAACTATATAACAATATATCCACTAATTACCTTATTAAATAATTAAATATTTTAAGGTAATATGATGCATAAATTAACCTAACATGACACACGTCTATGGGTGGAGCATAATTTGTATGATATTTTTAGGAGAGCTTCTTTGCTATCTTTTGGTAGAGCTATACGAATGGTTGGTTAATTATGCATCTAAAATGAATTGGACGTATCGTACACTTGTTTGGATGCAAGAAGAATTTCAGGCCCTCTATGATGCTAATTTTATTAGGACACACTTTATGGACACTTGGTTCTATGGTGTTCTAAATAGCTATACTTTGGAGTACTCAATTTCCACTTACTCGTGCCCGGAGGTATCCGAGTTCTAGTTTTTATGTTATCCCAGGGGAAATTATCTATAAGGCATTCCACTGGCAAGATCAAATTATTGATGGTAACCATGAACTTGGAAGAAAATCCGATGGCTAGCTAAACCCTAACATGTGTGGGGAAGGAGTAGGTTTGGTGAAGGATGGAAGACCTAGCGGCAGAGAGGTAAAGAGAAGAAAGGTGGCTTAAGTATAATGAGGCATGCAAGAGGGAGATGGAGAAACAACGGGATATTGCAAAACAAATGGCGTTGAGGAGAGAGATGGCTCATGAAGGATTTGGAGCTCACGTAGAAGGCGTGGAGCCAAAGCATCTGGAACTCCCCATTTGGGAAAGCATGATAGGGAACCCTCCTTGGCCTAATCTGGGAGTGCACCAATAGAGACGACATGGTCCATGGGCGCGCATTTGAATCTACCTAGAAACCTAGCCCTTGCGCTTGTTTTTTCAAGATCTAGACAACTAGTAGTCAAAAACTAGTTTGGGGAGTAGAAAAATGAGTAAATCAAGTAGAAAGTGCATCTATGGCTGAGAAAATGTATTCTTTTTTATTTAGAGGTACCTTTTTAGGTGCATCGTCAAGCATAGAACTCAAGTGCACATAATTTTGGACTCACTTCGGGAGTAGTAGCACCTCACAGACTGTAGGAGTTTAGTTTAGTACCACTATTGGGACATAGGAAGTACATCCATTGGTATGCTTCCAGTTACATGTGGAGGATCAGGGGGCATAGGTGGCTCTAGTTCTAGTGGATCTAGTGGGTTTGGAGGCAGAGGTAACATAAGAGGTTCTAGATCAGGTGGGCATGGTCCTCACCAACCCCAAAATATTTACATGGAAATGGTATTTTGTCTTCTAAAGTATAGGGCAATAAAATATGTTGCTAAGCACATGCACATGTGTGAGATACCGTGGTGTGCACAAAAGGAATTGTGGCTTCTAAGCACAAGGAAATTCAATTTGTAACTACGTTACAGGTATGCTCTCATAGTTGGTATAGGAAGTTTGACCCTGATCAGACTTGTGTAGATTATGCAACATTGTGGGAGGCTTTCCTTAAAGAGTTTCATATCCTTGAGTTCAAGCAGAAGAGTATAAGCATGCTTAAGGATATTAAGCAGGGCACTACTAAAAATGTTCGGCAATATGATGCTCATTTCAAAATGCTCTTGTCTAAACTTTCCTATGATATTCATGCAAGCCAACATGCACAATGGTTTGTAGGGGGTTGATCACACCTTTTAGGAGGGTACTTGTCACATAAGACATATATAGACCTGCGCGAAGAACTTGAAGTAGTGTTGTGTGCTGAGGTAGTTAGAATTATAGACACTGGAGTGAGCCCATTCCTGGAAGCATAGATTACAGCTATGGAAAAGTAGTTAGAGAAACTATCGGCTAATTCAACACATGAGACACGCACTAGGATTTGGTGTACAAATTGTGAAGTGGAGGGGCACACTAAGGATAATTTTCCCCATAGGTCAGTGCATTCATTATTGCTAGACTGTGAGATATGTCATTTGGACCATGATGCAAGTCACTGCCCATTATTACAACGCGTGATAAGAAAGAATGTATCTTGCTATTGTAGTATTTACCGGTCCACGATTAACAATACAATAGAATGTAGGTTGATTGGTTAGATCCATGATGCTATAGATATTGGTGTATGACATACATGAGTATCGAATAATTCTAAAAGTAAAAGTGAGCACCATGATCATGATCACACTCAAGGGTGCTATGATCGAAATGAAGGAACTTTGAAGGAGGTCATAGCAGAGGCCAAGGATACCATGGTGGATTCAGGGGCCATGTCGTGGTAATGGATGAGATGAGTTTCCTTGTGGAATGTGTTGTACATGCGGATCTCTTGACCACTATAGGCGTAAATGTCCTCAGAATATTACTTGTTATTTTTATGGAAAGAATAATAACTATGAGGAATGTCCATACTTATATGAACATTTTAGCAAGTATCACAAATAGGAGAACAAGGGTGCATGGATGGTTAGAATACAACGTGCCATGGAAAATAAGTGGATGTAACTTTGAGGTAGTACTTGTGAATATTAACACACTCGTTGAAGCTATGTATGCTAGAGAAACATTATAGCAGAATCCTACCATCACTAAGGAGGAGGTTTTACATGCAAGGTACCCATATCCTACACATCAGAAGGAGGTTTATCAGGAGACCATGGAGGTACTCAAAAATATTCAGGGTGAAATATAGTGTTTAAAGGAACAATCACGAAAGTTAGAACAAAAGAAGGAAACAGAGAAGGTCCAGCCGGATATTGATGATTTGAAAGAGCTATGCAAGATGTTGTGCCAGGAGAATATTATTCCATTACTAGGAAATTGGTTAAAGGGAAACACTCCACGCATAGGTATTGAGAATGGGAAGTAGATCTTGCATCCTAATCTCCCCCTCAAAGCTTGGATTATGACAAGGAGATCACTCTGAATGTTGTTTTGGGTGGGTGGCTTTTGAGCAATATATTGATTGACACAGGCACGGAAGTGAATGTGCTTAATTTAGAGGCATGGGTAAAATTGGGAAGACCTTCATTACATCCATCCTCTAATGTAATATTTATGGCTAATTAAACTAAGGCCACTCCAATCAAATTTTTAAAGGATGCATCTATTACTATACAAGGGCCAAGTTCACTGGGAATTTGATGTTTAAGCACTTGCGAGAATTAGATAACTTCTTAGCTCTACTTGGGTGCCCTTGGTATAATGTTGATCTATGGTTCAATAAGGGGTATATAAGTTTTGAGAAAAAGGAAGAAAGAGTCATTATTCCTTTGATAGATGGGACATCTACACCTTATGTTGAGCCTTTGAGTGAGGAATACTTGAATATAATTTATGTGTGCGCCATTCGAGATCCGGGAAGTGCTTGAGGCATCTAAGGAAGGAATATTCTGTGGGAAGATGATAGTATATTAGTGATAATACAAGTATTGCTTGTGATAATTGGGCAAATAGCACCTATGATATGGTTGGGCACGAAGTAAGAAGCACATTTGCATGGAGGAGAAAACCTCGTTGTATTAGGAGGATAGGTAAGAAATCAGCACCAAAGATATTGGACAAGGAAACCCTATGGTATTCATATGTGCCATGGAGGAGAGGTGGATGGATAAGGTGGAGAGAAGAAATATGTTAGTATATACCCTGTGTGGGACGAAACATGTTGGTGGATGGTTCACAGGGGATAATCTCCTAGAATGGAATGAGGTAAGAATTTCCTTGAAATCCGATTTCTTAGGAGTAATGCGCTTAGTCAAATATGTATATATCATGGTAATCAACCTATTCAACACCATGTTCGAGTAGTGTGAGAGGCTTTGGACAAGGGGCGAAGATTTACCACCTTCACTTTCAAAGTGTAAAACTTTATTCCACGTTGCAAGGCTTTGCACGCACTTGGTATGTTTATGCAGAACTGCATAGGGAGACTAGAAATTAATAGGACTTAATTGCAGGAAAGACCCATACTTTTGACTAATTCTATACTAAACCTCCGTAAGAGAGGCATTAAAATTTATGGAGTGCTTAACTATGGGATACAAGTCAAAAAGGTGAAGAAATCATTTAGGAGTTATTTGGTGAGGAAGAACCAAGAGCACATTTTGATGAGGTAGACGATATAGATGCCAAACTATTTATGCACTCTTGTTTTGAGAAGGAGAAAGAAAATATGGTCTACATAGTGGATGATGAAGAAGTAGATGATTTGGACATAGATCATTCAAGTAGGTACATGCGAGGTTTTAGGCAGTGACGTATAACAACATACACGCATATCATGAAAATATATGAAGACCAAGAACATGAACATTGACACATATGTTGAACCTAAGGAGGCCATAATTGGAGATTATTGGTCTGATTCTGAAGTGGAAAAGATAATTGAGTTACTACGGGATTTTCAAGACTTATTTCCTAGGGGCTACCATGAGTTAAAGGGAGTGCATTAATCATTGGGTGAAATGAAGATTAAGCTAAGGAAGGTGCGCACCCGGTCATGAAGAGACCTTACAGAATGAGCCCTAACCCGCATGTAAAATTTAAAGAAGAAATTAATAAAATGTTGAAATCTAGCATCATCAAGCCCATAGAAGAATCCAGTGGGTTATCCCCATGGTAATCAGTATAAAGAAATATGGTTGGATTAGGATTTGTGTGGATTATAGGGAGTTGAATGTTGCATGTGTGATTGATCCTTTTCCTACACCTTTCACCAAGGAAATATTAGAAGGCATTGTAGGGCACGAAGTTTACTCTTTTACAAATGGATTCTCAGGGTATCACCTGGTTAGAATTTAACTTTAGAGGATCAAGAGAAAACCAAAGAATGGGGAAATTTTATAGATATTGTGATGCCCTTTGGTTTGAAGAATGTGCCTACTATATTTTCACACATAGTTGTTCGGCATTCCAAGATTTTATTCACAAATTCTTGCAGGTTTACTTGGATGACTGGATGGTATATGGACTTGTTAAGGATCATTAAACAACTTGTGCCTAATGTTTGAAATATGTAGACAATTGAACATCTATTTAAACATCATGAAGTGTGTATTTTTATACCTTTTGGGACTCTGCTAGGGCATATCATCTGTAAAGAAGGTTTGTTAGTAGATCTAACTAAGGTTGTAGTTATTGTAGGCTTGGAGGAACCTACCAATCAAAGTGAGGTGCGTGGATTCTTGGGCCACACAGGGTATTATAGAAAATTTATAAAAGGATATGCGAATATTTTCACACCCTTGGAAGAGTTACTAAAAGGAAAAGGGACATTCTATTAGGGAGAACCACAATAACGCACATTTGAGGCATTGAAGGAGAGACTTACTACAATGCCTATTCTACGTTTTCCCTCATGGAACCAACCATTTCACATACATGTGGATGCTCATGGCACAACCATTGGCGTAGTGTTAGCTCAGCCTGAGAAGGTATTATAGATCATCATATCTGCTTTTCTAGTAGAAAGTTGACTCCTGTAGAACAAAATTATACAACTACAAAGCGTGAGGCCTTATCAATGATCTACGTGCTGTATAAGTTCAGATAATACTTGCTAGCAACACCCTTTATATTTTATATAGATCACATGGCATTAAAATACTTGGTAAATAAGCTTTTTATAAGGGGCACATATGTCGATGGGTTTTCTTATTCCAAGAATTTGACTTTACCGTCATGGTAAAAACTAGGTAAAATTAATTCTAGCTTGGACCACTTATCAAGGATTCAATAAGGGGAAGACGTGCTATGACAATTGAAGATACAATGTCGGATGCATAGTTGTATAGGTTTCATTGCATGCCTTTAGAACTAGAGGATATTGTTGTCTTTTTATGCATAGGTATGGTGCTAGAAAGAATGAAAGCCTTAGAGAAGAAGCAAATTACAATTCACACCGCACCTTTCATGTTGATCAGTGGTGACTTATACAAACTAGGATGAGATGAAGTATTGCACCGGTGTGTATTGGAATATGAGTGCATGGATATCATGGAAGAGGCTCATGATGGTATTGCAGGTGGACACTATATAGGTGACGCCACCGCGCACAAGATTCTTCTCACTGGATTATGGTGAGAGACCCTCTACAAGGATTGTAAAGAGTATTGTGTGGCACAAGATCACCGCGTGCCTTGAAAAACCTAGGCAAAGAGATGAAATGCCTTTGAGGCCTAATACTAGTGTAGAACCATTTGAAAAATGGTTTATAGACTTTGTGGGTCCTTTTTTTCCTAGTCTTGCATAGAACTAGATCATGCTATATAATCACTTGCACATATTATCTTATAAGGTGGGTAGAAGCAACACCTACAAAGGATTGTACAACAGCTACAACAACAAGGTTCTTATGGGAAAATATTCTTACTAGGTATGGATGTCCGTTGAGTTTGAAAAGTGATAGGGGTACACACTTTTTGAATGAGATGATCGGGATATTATTGGATGAATTTATGGTCACACACCACAAGACTACACCTTATCACCCTCAAGAAAATGGGACTACTGAGGCTTTCAACAAGATATTGAGCCAGACCTTGACAAAAATTTGTGATGTTAGAAGGAAATATTGGGATGATAAAGTTTTTGTTGTACTTTGGGTGTATAGAACAACCTATAAGAGGTTGAATAAGGCCATACCCTTTTAGTTGGTGTTTGGTACAGAAGTATTTCTTCCCATGGAATTCATGTTACCTTATTTGTGTATTATGCGTGTTAGAGGTCTAGTTGATGAGCAAGAATTAGAAGAAAGAATTGACAAGTTAATACACTTGTATGAGAGGTGTGCCATAACATGTTGGAGTCAGAAGAAGGAAAAGGCCAGGTAGAAGGCATGACATGACAAAATATTTAATACAAGAAGCTTGAAGTTGGCCGATGGTACTTATTTATGATTCAAAGTTTATGCACCATCTAGGAAAACTTAAGGTGCATTGGTGTGGACCATATGTTATCACTCACATCCTTGAATCAGGTGCTTGCCAGTTAGAGGCACTTGATGGAACATGATTACTCGTTACTTCAACATGAGTAGGTTGAAGCCCTATTATAAATAAGTCTTCTTGGTGTTTTTAATAAGGTAGTATTGCCATTTAGTATAGATTTCCCTTTCTGTATTTCTTTTAATGTATTTCCTTCTATGTCACCATGCTTTGTCAATTTAGTTTGGTGTTTTGTGTAATAAGCACGTTTGTGTCTTTGGAAGCTACTTACAATCTGAAGTATTTGTATGCATAGAGGACTACACATTTCATTGGTGTGGGTTAGTATTTATTTGTTATTAAAAAATGGGTACACATAAGAACATACTGTTACATGTGTTATTGAAGAATGAAAATGAGTTGCTAGAAAGAAGAATTATCCTAGAGAAGACAATAGTTGGAAATAAATGAATGAACAATATAACATGAGTTAAGTTGTGGCCATGGAAACTACTAGGGGAAGGCATAGTAGCAGGTACTTTGGTGCATGGAAGCGCATGAAAGTAGGTCTCAAAAGCCGAAGGTAGGAAGGCGCACACTAGAAGTTTATAGATGGGGCACAAAGGTGTACCACGCGGAAGTTGGGAAAATGGTCAATTAATGAGAATATTGGAGGTAGGTGAAGGAGCAATAAATGCACTAACTTTTTGAAAATCTATATAAGGACAAGATACTGGTACATTTTTACCTTTGTAATGAGAAGTATTCAAGAGAGATAGTTATGAATGAGCTAAGAAAAATGTGTTGAGGTGCACAGAGTTACGAAACTAGACGTGGAGAGTAGATTTATGCGTGGAAGTGGCTTACGTCCCCATTGGTGAAGGGTTTGAGCAAAGAAGACGCATTAAGAAGGAGATAGGGCACGTGGTTTCAAGCTGGGGCATGCGGTTTTGAGCTAGGGTTTGAGCTTACTCAACAAAAATAAGAAAATGTGAAATTTTATAATGGCACCAAAGAAAGCACTTGCAGTAGGTACGAAGGGGAAGAAAAAGGTGGAAGTTGAGGTCGAAGTTACTCTTGAGAGAAATTTTTCGAGAGATAAAATACCCACGAAGAGTGATAGTTAGAGAGGATTTAGATTCCCACATCCGTAGATGTAAAGTAAGTGATTACAACCACCACACCACTGACAACAAGGGAGAGTTGGATGCTTTTTTGAAGAAGACCAACAAGTGCATGGTGGATGACATGTCAGTGTATGATGACACTAGGGAGAATTTTATCAAGAAGGTAGGGGTTTATCAGTTGTATGAACTCCCATATTTTAGAAAACTTGAAGCTTTATACCAATGTCTTATGAGCAGAGTCCATGAGGAATTCTTCTATTTTGTTGGATGGAGGGTAAGGATCACAACGGCCTTAATTGCTTCATTGACATGATTGAAGGGAATATGGACAAATATTATTGCTGATATGATGATAAGGAAACTATTATAGCCACTAGCAAAGAGTTGGAATATTCTCAAGGGTCGGCGTGGAATGGACATCTACAACTTGAAGAAGTACCCTATGGTACAAGCAATGCGCATTTGCGCATCTGCTCACTAAATCGAATGATCAAAAGAGATGGTCGTATGCAAACACCATATGGCTACATGTTTCCAAGAAGATGTCACAAGGAGAAGTATACAATCTAACAGGCTATATAGCAGAGAAAATTACTAAGGAAGCGCACACAGGTGAAAATATAAGTTTTGGTGCTATCCTCTTATCTCTTGTGTTTGTAGAAATTGGAGTTCCTGATGGGCCAAAGAACAAAATTTGGGAATACCTCATGGAGAAGAAGTCCCTCACTGAGAGGTTTGAGAAGTATTTGTGTGAAGGAACAATGAGTGGCCCATTCAAATAAAGGGAAAAACTATGGTATGATCAATGCACGCGGTGTTTTTGGAGAAATGGTGCATTCCAAAGGTGCTACCTTTAGTAGTGGGTAAGGAAGTGTAGTTCGCAGTGTATCAAAATTTTTGCATCACATTGTTTATAATGAAGGATGGGACATGGATTACATGGTGCAAAATTCCATACGCCTTCACAACGTGTTATTTCCAAGCCTCAGTACATAGGTTTACTGATGCGTGACGGTTGAGCTTCAATGTAAACAAGGTAGATTATGACCACCTTACATTCACAAAAACTTATGTATATCCGGACGATCTGCCTACATTGAAGGGCTTATTTCTCATGTTATAAACATGAAGCCAATCAGTTTGGCTATTGGGGATAGTGGAGCTATGCTTTTCTATCTCCAACTTAAGCCTAGGTTGAAAATAACAAGTATGTGGAGAATGAGTTCATGCTACCAAGGCCGCCTAAGGGAAAACACACACTTGAAAATGTGTCAGCTCCAAAGCCTTGCCTTGACCATAGAGATAGAGGAAGAAGAAGAACACGATGATAGTGGAGGCTTGGACCATATAGGTGAAGGCAACCCATAAACAAAGTGGAAAGTGAGCGCGCAGATACTCCCCACAGGGCGCAAGAGGAAGAAGAAGACTTGGACATAGATGCAGTGCATGAGGACCACTAGTTTAAGAGGATGTTCAAAAGAACTAGGAACTAAGGCGCTGGAACAAATCAACCTTTATGGAGGTCACCTCAACTCTCCCCTTAGAAGGAAGAACCAAGAAAAAGAGAAGAAGAAAGCTGAACCTTAACGAGGAGGCAGAAGAGTCCAAAGAGAGCATGCCTGGAACCCTAGTTCAACCTCAAGATGTGGAGGAGCCTCGGGATGAAGAAATGAGAGATGAAGAAGAAGGGGTAAAAGAGGTAGAAGAAACTATGCACGAGTAGACCGATTGCTGTTGTGACTCGGGTAGGAGAAGGGACAACTCTATCCCTTGACGCCGGGTTCCTGGGGGCCAAGGACAAAGAGAAGTGAAGAATATGTTGTGCCTAGTATGGACTATGCTTTGAGGACACAAGTAAATCATCTGCGCCTGATTTCAAAACACTTTGGATTTTAAGGAGTTATATGGATGGGAGCCGATGGATCCGATATGGCCACTACATGTGTAAGGAAAAATTATCTTGGTCTATGCAGACTCACATGGACAAGCCAAATTTTGACATGTGTGAGGATTCGTGTGTCTCATGAAGAGTGAAGAAGGCACCCCAAAGCAAGCACATGACAATAAAGCCTACTCTCATATCTGATGAGCAGGTCAATAATGCCTTGGTCAAGGTATCTGTTGAGGTGGCGCGGAGAAATATTGATAAGGTTTCCACCATTAGAGCATCTGATGGAGGATAATAAAGATAAAACTACAAAGATAGAGTGGTTAAAGGCAGAGAAGGAATGAGAATGGACAAAGAATGAGGCCTTCGTTAGAATGGCGGAGGAAATTGGTGATTACATTCTAAAAGTAAGGCCTCATCTTGAACCTAAGGTACCTGAAAAGTTTTCTTTTGCTATTCATTATGTGCACACTTTGGTTGATTTGGTGTTAGAAGATGGACCAATTTGGATGCCCACAATGAAATATGTTGAACAGGGAGCAGAGAGAGCAAGGGCCTCTCTAATTAGAAAAAAATCAACTTACGAGGCATTGCTCCAAAATTTAAAGAATGAGCAAGAACGCAGGATCTCAATTTATGTGTGGCCTCTAATAAGGACTAGAAATCTGGTTGAAGATAATGAAGTTTTGGTAGCAATGAAAGATGAGACATTAGAGCATACAAAAATATTGGCACTGGTGAAACAAAAGTGCAAAGCCCTTGCAACAACTCAGGATCCACATAAGGAGAGGATATATGAGATTGGGAAGCTCATAGCATAGAAGATGGATCTTTTGGAAGGAATGATGTCAGGTATGGCCAATGTTGTCCGGTACTACAAAATGAGAAAGAAAATATTACTCAAGATGAACTAGATGCCATAGCCACAAATATTCCAGAGAAGACAAGGACCACACTAGATGAATGGCAAACATTAGAGGTGAGATTAAGAATGAATATCCAGAGCTAATCCTCCCAGTTGAAGAAGAGGGAGCTACAGAGTGAAGATTCATTCTTTTGTACAATGATTCTTTAATTCTTTCAATTCTTATTCTTTATTGTTGGGAACATCAGAAAGAATTCCCATTGTTGGGATGACAATGTACTTTAGTGTGGGGTAATTTTGAGCAGATAAAAATATTGTTCTAAGGAGAAGACACACAAAGGATTCATGCACAGGAACAAGGCACATTTAAAGGCGCGAGAAAGATAGGAAAGGAAACACGCGCTAGAACAAGTTGGCTCAAGACTTATCCATTTTATGGATAAGGGATATTTTTGGAGTTAGCTTGCGAGCACACATTAGGCAGAGAATTACATGACACAAAAATGGTATTTTGAGAATGAGTGAGTGATAAGCGTCATGTATGGGTTTAAGTTAATATTATGATTTCTTCTTAGAGTTAACTATAGTACATCTATTATTAGTGCACTTACATGTATGTATGCTATTATAAAGACGCATGGCTATTATCAAAGCATGCGACCTATTTTGGGAAGTACATAGGAGGTGAAGGGAAAGTCCCCACCTCTATAAATACATATTGAACTATGTAGTTTAGAGAGTCCGAGTTATTGTAAAGTTATGTTGTTGGATCTGATGCGCATGAATTATGGATATACTTTATAATGTAAGAATATTCTTTGTTTTACAATGTTTAATGCAATGGAGTATATTAGCTAGATAATGGTGTTGAACATAACTGAATCTGGTTCATGTATGGTTAATCTTATTATAGTTATTATTTAATTCATGATTCACTAAGATCTAGATCTGGATTATGCACTATGGAATGTTTATGTTTAATTATGGATCTGAATATGTTTTATCTTCATCACACTAACATCCTACACAAAAACTATAAAGAGGGGCATGGTACCTTTGCATGCTTTGGGTGAGTGCTCACTCGTGCTAGGTGATGTGCTAAAGTGCATGGGTAATTCATAGTAGATTCTGGATTGCATCAACAAGGAAGGTGGGTTGTCATCCTGGATATGTGGTTGTCCAGAATAACATAAAGAATAGATGTGTGAGAGAACAAGGAATTGAGATTTAGTTCAAAGGGAAGAGATGATTGGTGGGTGAAAATGGTGTGCCAAAAATGCTTAGGAGAGCTTTGGTGTCCTGAAAATTTACCTTGAAATTTAAGACTACCCCTTTTTAAATTTCTTGTTTTTTAAGTAATGGGTCATGTTTTTGTGTTTTGTTTTTCTTGTGGTTTCTCCTGTTGCTCAAAGGTATCCCTAATAAGTCATAAATCAGTTTTTCGTCAAATATCCAAATGTAAAATATCACTCAACTCCTTCACTAAAATTTGTTTAAAAGCGTTTTATTTATTTTTATATTAAATAAATAAAGTTCTTTTAAAAATAGATTGAGCTAAAATTAGAGAATTTGGGTTATATAAAGCACTTCACCCCATCATTGTTACCACACTAGTATTACTTTCACCTCAAATTAGAGCATTCACCCAGTGGAAGAGTTTTACAGATTAGATAATTGAGAGTTCTTTTCAAGAAATTGCCCACAACTTCTTTTAGGTATTTTGTTTTTATTTTATTTCTTTTGTGTTATAGTTTAGTTTTTCTCCATGTTTCATCTGGCAATTCCCTGTGGCCTTTTCTTTATTCTTTTCGGATCAAGTCCAATTGCATAGGGTTTTGAGAAGTCATCCTTTGTCTTAAACAAGGGGAAAATTAATTAATATACACTTGTTTTTGAGCTATTTTCAATGCAGCCCCAAGGAAAAGAATGTAGTGTTTTTGCAAAGGAAAGTCTTATGGTTTTGTCTGCCAAATTGTAAGGAATCCAATTGCTTCAAAATCCACGCAACTTCCCTCTTCAAATTTCCACGCAAATACCTAGTGCAAGTCATGGTTTTTGGGAAGCAAATAACTAGTACAAGTTGTTGATTTTGATCTATCCTTCCACTTTATTTTCCACGCAGGTTTAAGGCAAAAATTTCAAGTGCAAAGCGTGAATTTTATCTACCTTCCAACTCTAATTTTTATGCTGCCTTGACTTATGAATTTCCATGCAAATGTCAGGAGAAGAAGTTTGCATGCAAATCATGATTTTAAGAGATGCCCTTCCACTTGAATTTTCACGTTGCCCTTCCACTCTAACTTCCATGCATGTTTAAGTGCCAATCATGATTTTTAAGAGCTTCCTCCATGTCTTATTTCAACGATGCCTTCATCTTCAAGATTCCACAAAATATAAATCAAATTCACTTAAGCAAGTTGTTGCTTTAGTTGCCTTCCATCTCTATTTTTCACGTTGCCCTTCCTTTATATTTTCCAAGCAAAATTAGGAGTTTGCAAAATTTAAAGCATGAATGTTAGCTGCCCTTCCATTCTATTTTCCATCTTACCTTACCTTTCTATTTTTCACGCAAATCTCCTAGTACAAGTCATGGAAATGATGTCTCTCTTCCTCCTTGAATTTTCATGCAATTTTAAAGAGCCAGGCATGGTGTCCCTAGATTTCACCCTAAAATGGGACTACCCATTTGAAAAAAATCATTCTTTTAAAATAACTAGTCTTTTTGTGTTTTTATTGCCAGAATATGTATATATTATGTTAGGATATTCCCAATGAATCATATGAGCCAATTTCAAAAATAGCTAGATGTCACAAACTCATTTTATCCTTCCACCAAGTTTTATCTGCGGGAAATTTTTATTTAATTATTTATTGAATAAATAATAACCGGTTTGAAGTAAATTGTGCTTTAGTTGAATCTATTGAAGTTTTACATGCCAAAGTATTCACTCATCTCAATAGGGTTTTCATCGAGAATGAATTCGGTGGGTATTGTGCTACAACTTCTGGCAATGTTTTTCGCTTTTTTTATTTCTTTTGTGTTTTTCTCCGGTTTTCTCCACAGTTTCTCTCGTTAAACTTCCCTAGGTATGTTCCTTTATCTAGTATAGTCTATTTAATTTCCTAAAGCATCTGGAGATCATCTATTGGCACAACACCAGAAGGAATCAGCCTCAAAATGCAAGCTTCTGACCAAAAAAGATGAAGTCATACACAAAAAGGCTCTCCCATGCAAGTCACATTTTTTGAAATTAATGAGTGTAAGTTACAATGGGATTTTTAGTAGTGGTAGCAGTGCAAGAATTTCTTACCTTCCTTGTGAGAGATAATTTTTCCCATGAAGTCAAAGTCACTTAAGCTGCGATGGGAAAATTAGAGGCGACAGGTAGGGAATTTCTTACCTTGCCTTGTAGGGTGAAAATTCTCATTATAAAATAAAGAAAAATCACTTAAAGCATCATGGGAATTTTCTGCCTACCTAGCAGGCTAACTTTTCCCACCAAAGAGGTTTATTCACCCATACAAGTTGCACTTTATCAAAGGAATCTATTTTTAATACAAGTCACACTTTTTGGGAGATGTTTTAATTTGCCAGTGGGAATTTTGGAAGTGGCAGGCAGGCGGAATTTCTTACTTGCCTTGCAGGGTAAAAATTCCCATTGTGAAAGTCAAACAACTTAAGTGAAAGAGGGGATTTTTGGAGCTGCAGTGCAGGGTAGAAATTCCCATCAAAGTTGACTTCCTATTTTTAGAAATTACCCTTGCTAAAAAATGTGACCCACCTTGGGTGAATAACAATGCATTTAATAATATTTATTAATGGTTTATTCACCCAATTTTGGCACCATAAATAGAAGGAAAGTCAATGCAAGTGGAAGAGCTAAGGAGAAGTCAAGGATGCATGCTAAAAATAAATAAAATAAATTTATTTAAAAGCAACCAACAACATGCATAATTGGGCACCCAATTTGGGTGAATAAACATGATTGTTTATTAATTAAATTGCTAGAAATAGGAAGGGAAATTATTAAAAATAGTATGTTAGGATTATATAAGCATGGGATGCCATAAGTAAAAAAAAATTAATTCTTTTTGCTAAGGATTGCAGCCCAGACATGTTTTGGTGCCAAGGAAATGAGGTTTTTGCATCAAAAGGTGTTTTTCATTGCCAGGAGCTTCAAGGTTTGGCGCCTAGGGTTGGAATGGCTTGATTCTTGCTATGATAATTATCTACATGTTGGTATAAGTGCTCTGGTGAATTAAATAATATTTTTCTTGCTTTGCATGCAAGCAAAACCTCAAATTTTAGGGCAGCAGGCTTCATATGCAGATTTTTGGTGACAGAAATCAAGTATTCATGCTTTGGACTTCATCTTTGTCTGAATTAATTGCAGGTATTCATCACATGTGCTCATATTAGTGAAAATAAGTTCAAATCAATGTCGATATACATTGAATATATCTTTCAATATGAAGAAGTTACCAGATCTGCACAAATTGATCCAATTGCAAGGGATTCCAACAAGAATTAAAAGAAAAAGAGCTCAGACAAAGATTGTTCTAGCCATGATGAAGCATGATGAAAGAAAAGGATCAACAGAATCATGCATAACTTCCATATTTGCTGAAGTCAATGATACAAACATAGGCCTTGAACCTATCACCAATTTAATTGAATTGATAGATCCAGATCTCATAATTGCAAAGGCTTCCGGCAAAAATTCATCCTCTTGTTTCCAACACAACCCGTGTAGAAGTCAATGCATGGAAAATTCCTTCTAGGATCTTGTGCATGTGCTCCCAATCTTCTAGTTGAAGCCTTCATTGAATTTACTTTGCATGTACTGAAGAAGAATTGCAAAAGCTTCAAGGATAGAAGGGAAGATAGGTCAAAGGCAATACCCGCAAGCAAATCACAGTCATGCATAGCTTCTAGATCCAGTTTGGTGAGAATCAAAGGCAAAAGAGTCAACCACATGTAGAATATGGAAGAAGAACAAGACTAGGAGGGTTGCAACTTTCTTCTTATTTCTTTTCCTCTTTCTTTTTTTATTTTCTCCGACAAAGTAATTGAGCAATAAATTAAATTATAAAAACTTAAGTGATTGGTTTAAAAGCCATTACTTGAAGAAGTCAATTACTTGGAAATAGGTGGTAGACATGCAAAATAGAAGGTTCTATTTTTTAGTTATAAATCATGCATGTCATGCAAAGAGGAATTCCAGGAGGAAGATTGCCGATGTTTCCCTTTTCATAGCTTCCGCATGTGGGAATTCATTTAAAGCTTCCTATTTGTAATTTCCCTTTATACACTATAAATAGAGGAAGAACCTACGGGTTAAAGGATCAAAATTTGTAATCAACATTCTTGTGTTCCAAACTTTGAGCTGAAACCCTTGATAGCTTTCTAAAAGCAGAGGAATAGAGAAGAGGCAAATTTTCGAGAACTTTGTGTCAATGGTGCATTTGTTTCTTATTTCTTTTTAGATCTATGCATAAACTTTGTGTTGTTTTAGATATAGATCTAAAACTCTTCTTTTCTTCAAATTCTGCATTTCAAGATCTATTTGTTTCGTCTATGTGTATGTGATCAACTTTGTCAACTATTGGTTATGTTGCACATCTTCTTTCTTTTCTAATCGCATTCAATTATTTCCCTCTTCTGCATATATACATTTGTTACAGTTGCTTACTTGCTTTATAAAATTTCCTATCTATGGTTCATGAGCTGACACAATTAAAGTAAAACCAACAGATATATATTAGGAAATATAATTGACAAAATATTACACAGAGCCTCACCAAAATGAGGGAGATTTATCTCATGAATTTCTAGGTTTTCATTGTGTAAAAAATCTAGCCAACAAGGAAAATGTTTTAATGCAAATCATGGAAATGTTAGCTTCCTACCACCTTTAATTTTCATGCAAGTCTTTTAAGTGAAAATCAACGCAACCTTGTGCAATTCAAAGCAAACATACTTGAAGTTTTTTTGTGAATGATAACTATATTTCCACTTCAAATCTCACACTACTTTCCTCCGGTTTCCACGCTCCTTTTTCTATAAGTGAAAATTCACTTAAGTTTTGTCAGGAAATTTTAAAAGCTTACCTCCTATATTCCAAACGCAGCCCATGTGGAAAATATTCATAAAATGCATGTTAAATCCCTTTCAAACCCCATGCATGTTATTCCCAATCTCCCAGTTAATCCGACATTGAGCCTACTTCTCTTTACTTGCACACCAATCAATTCCCAAAATTTACGACTGCTTATGTATATAAATAAGAGGGTGATGAGTTGCATATTTTTCTAAATTTTTTACAAGAGTATTTCACTTGTGCACATACTTGTGAGAATTGATCTGAGGTTGATGTCAAATACATGGGATATATCTTTAGAGTTAGGGAAATCAGTTGTAGCCTCTACAAAAATAGATCAAACTCTCATAATTGCAAAAGCTTCTAGTAAAAGTGAAAAAGGAAGATCTCAGATAAAAGATGATTTAGGCAGGATGAAGGGTGATGACAGGGGTATTTTAGTAAAACCATGCATAATGTCCAGGATTGTTGGGATTAGTGATACAAACATGGGACATGAGTCTATCGAGTGAATTGATTGAAAGATCTAGGAAGTTGACATGACATCCCTTATGTGGGCTATAAGGGATGATGGAATTATCCAAGTTTGCAACATTTTTGGTTGTGGCACAATTACCCGAGCTTGTTCTAGAATGTGTAAAGTTCTACCATCCTCTATCTAGAACAATTAGGGATGCAACATGAAAGATAGTGATTAGAATGGATACACAATTCATCAATTATTGCCTCAAGATCCCGACAAGACCCATAGTAATTAAAATCAACATGCAAGAGGCTTTTGATAGGTGGGAGAAGAGCAAGGTGGATTGTGTAGGCATAATGAATAGGAAGTATATGAAGAAAGTCCAGGGAACCATCAAAATTTCCAAGGACTCTTCCAAGGTCAAATATGGTGTGGGAAGTTGATGACATTTCCTAGTTGCTGTGTAGGATAAATGGGGAAGGTAATGCAAAAAATTTCACTCATGGATGTATTCCTTCATCAGAACAATTGAGATAAAAAAGCTGATTCAATGGTTGATTGTTAGAAATTATTAAAGCAACAACATCGGGAGTAGATTAAAAATTTGGAAAAATTTAGTTTTAAAATGAATTTATATCTTGTGTATGTTGCAACCTCACAAGGGATATTCTCCAAGCTAGAAATTAGAGGGATACTTTCAAAAGATCCTATCTATGAGTACTACCCATAGAAACTTAGGTGCCACATGGAATACATGGTAGTGAATGATGGCTTCTTTTATGAAGTCATTTGCAGGCTTAATAGTAATATGAGGACAAACAAGGTCAACGATGAATCTTGAGAAGTTATCTCTCTGTATGGTTGCATTTTCATTTATTTTTGTTGATTTCACTTATCTCAGGATTAGTGGCTTCTCAAGTGCACCAATCAAGATTCCTACGTATCCCAATGATAAATGGGTTATCATGGAATTATGCAGAAAAATACTAGAATTGTAAGACTTGTAATCAAAGCAACACAAGCCAATAGTTAGCTTCCCAATCACAGTGGGAAACTATACTTGTCAGACTATTCACAAAGCCAAAAATATCCAAGTTGAAATGTCTCTTTACTACAAGCACAAATCCTTCCTTTCTCGGATGAATTTTGATCCTTATGGAATAGCAAAGAAGACAGTCTCCCTAGAATACATGCACATCCCTTCATTGGAATATTTCTGGATGAAGTGCAGAAACGAATATGAAGTCAAAAAAAGAGATTTCAGCAGATTAACAACTCAACAGGTTTCTGACTTTGATTTGGCAAGAATACCTGTAGACCTTCCTGATAATGGCCATGTGATACTGGATGCATACCATCAAATGGGTGGAGATAAACCTTCTCTTCAAAGCAGTATAAGTGTGTTGAAACAATTGAGGAAAGGTCTTCAGTGGTCTTGGTTAATACCTCAAACTGGTTGATAGAAAGAGGACATTGCTTGGATGAAGCAGTAATGCGTCAAATAACAGGGAATTTCAGAAAAAGGAAGCATGATGGTGAAAGCAGCAGAAGACCAGAGAAGTTAAAAGTGCTCAAGAGGTCTCAAGCATTGGGTAAAGGAAAGTCTCTAGTTGTTTCATAAGCATCACTTCTCGATGAATTTTCCCCTACATCAACTCACAACACTTCAGTAGTTTTGACATCATAGAAGTCATGGTTATTCCACTATTGAAGCCAACATCATTCATATACACTCCTCTTCCGCCACTTAGTTCTCCACTTCCTCCTCCTCCTCCTATAGAGGAACTAAGGGCACCGAGAGAATAAGGGTGAACAAGAATTCGAAAGGGCACTTTCCTTGGATGGCATAAAGGAGAGAGTCATAATACAATGGTGAATTCTGATGCAACAGGGCCCGAGCAAGAAATGGTGGTGCACATCGATGCTTCTCATTCTCCAGATAATAACTTCTCTGCTTGGTTGGCTTTGCAAATAGTTCCAGAGGCTAGGGAAGTAATTAACTTGGAAGAGGAAGACTTGCAGTTGCTCATAAGTTTGGGAGGAAAAGTTAAAAGGCCTAAAGCTGCCAAAGTGACTTCAAAGCTGGTCATTGAAGAATCAGGGAAAAAGTTTACAAAACTATCAATTACGGTCCGAGGAAAGCATAACAAAGAACTAACAACAACCGATATATCAATGACCAAAGTGCCATTAGGGAAAGTCACCACTGAGGGATTGAAGTAGGATACCCAAACATTGATAGATACTTTGTTCCTCAAGCTTGACAAGGAGAAAGCAGAGAAAGCCAAGTTTGATGAGTACAGCAAATCTTCCCTTGCTTATGTGAGATTATCACTAAGGTTGGTAAACCTTCCTCACAACCAATGCTGGTATAGGAGTAGGTAAGCTTCCATTTGATCAAAAAGGTTGAGGATGCAGGAAATAAAATCAAATATATTGATGAATAGAAGAGGAAAATCATCCACCAAGTGTCAGAGCAATTCAAAGAAGTACCAACTAGCTTGGAAAGTATGCATAGGGAATTGGTTTAGTTGAAAGAAATGATGAAAGGTATAAAGGATGATAATATAGTTGCTAAAATTCACTTAGAGATCTTGGCCAAGATAAATTCAATTCCTAATAGTGTCTTGGTTCTGGTAGATTGTACCTAATGGATCAATACAAAAGGGTAAGCAATTGGAAATGACAGTGTCTTTCTGCATGGAGATTCTCAAACATATGTTGAGTAAAATGTAGTTGCTGGAAGACAAGATGGAAGAAGTTCCAGAGAGCATAATTGCTTTCACTACAAAGGAGGTAATTGATTGTATTCATTATTATACAAGGTATATTCCAAATTGTCACCATATTCCCTAGGGAATTTTTTTCTAGTCCTCCATCAGAATATTGATGAAGCCGTCATGCCTTTCACTTTGGATTCAATTAGAAAACTAGTAAGACTTCATGCAGATGTCAAAGGATTTGGGCCTAGTTTAGAGAAGGTGAAGGCAAACATTGATATTCTATCTAGGAATTACTGAGGTTCAAGACTGAAAGAAAAGCTATTGCTAAAGAAGATGGGAAAACAATGAATCACATGCTTGACAAATAAATTCAATAGAAGTAACAAAGGGCAAGCATGAAGTGTAGTAGTTGGCATATCTTCTTTCTTCTCCTAAATGTTATATTCTTTCTTATATTCTCTTTTTTTTTTTTGTAAAACTAAAATAATTGGTTAAAATCCATTACTTCAAGTTGTTTGAAAAGGTCCTTTAATTAAGAATAGGTGGCAGCCATGTAAAACTTTGATTTAGTCTTCAGATGCATGTCATGCAAAGAGGAATTCTAGGAGAAATATTGCCAATTGTTTCCTTTATAGCTTCCACATGTGGGAGTTCATTTATAGTTTCCTATTTGTATTTTCCCTTTATGCACTATAAATATAGGAAGATCCTATGAGTTAAAGGATCACAACTTGTTCATCAAAACTTGTTTAGTGGAGGTTCTTGTAGCTAGAGCATTCTTGTGTTTTCAGACTTTGTGTTGGATCCTTTGATGTAATTTCTATGAAAGCTGGGGATTGAATAAAAGGTGGATTTCTAGAGAACTTTGTGTCTACGGTGCTTTTTAATCACTTCTATTTAAGGTTTTAGATAAACTTTGTGTTATCTTAGATCTAGGTTAGAAATTGTTTCTTTCCCTTACTATTGAATGTTGTGATTTTTCTCTGTTTATTTAATTTGTGTGGATGAGACCAACTCTGATAGCTATTGGTTAAATTCAACACATATTCCTTTCTTCTTTCCTTACTTCTGTTTTCCCACTTCTACAAATATTCCCAACACAACTACTTACTTGCCAAATTACTCAGCTGTGGTTCACGAGCTGAAGTAATTAAAGTAAAACCCATGAAAGTAGTTATTAGGATTCACCTCCGCAAAATATATAAACATATTACATGGGATCCTCGTTTGTTAAATGAAAGAGGTTTATCTCATGACTTTTAGGTTTTACGTTGTGCATAAAATCTAGCCAAAAAGTGTCACAAAGACTCACATAAAGTTTTTATGTTGGGAGATGAAGAGGCATTTTTTTGCGAAGGATAAAATGGTAGGAGGTTTTCAAGGTAAGATAGGATGGATGGGCTTGGTTAAAGGCATGTCATAATTGTGTGTGGAAGATTTTTCACTCATTATCATACCATTTGTTCATAGGACAAGTTTTCCTTTGGTGGGAGGCAAAGGAAGGTCACGTGGAACTAGGAAAGGACATGAGGGAGGCCTCCCAAAATGATGAAGGAAAACATGGTGTATTTGGAAACAATAATGTCCATAGAAAATAATTGGGACACGGGGGAGAAGTTGTCAAAGGTTGGAGGAAAAGGTATGAGGATTTCCTTCGTCGAAATGAAAAGTGGTACGAGGGAGGCCATGAAGGGGGAGGTGACGGGGGAGGAGGAATGTCGACATGGAGGAACAAAGATAAGAGCATGATCGTAAGGAGAATGAAAGAAATAGAGAAGTGGCTGATCAGTGACAAGGAGCTCTGGACTTAAAGGACATAATCCACCACACTCGCACCACCACCATGCGGTCAACAAGTGAAGAGATGCGAATAAGGAAAATAGGTAATCTCATTGAGGATAATTAGCTCATGTGATTGTCCAGTTGTAAGAGGTTCCGAACATAAGCAAGGCCTTGAATCATCCTCTAAATTCTTATGCAAGCCCAATGTTTCTAGATCAAATTTTCAAGTCTAGATCATATCCTCTATGTGGTAATGAATAGGAATCAAATGTTATGTTTGTGGAGCCTGTTTTCATGTTAGAGTGTAACACCACGAATCTGTTGTTACTTCCTCTTGAGCATACAAGTGTTGATATGTGATTTCTTTGTAAAAGGATGTGTTCCTTGATTGAAAATCATGCTTGATATGTTCTTCTTTGCAGATTGCGAGATCTTTGGTAGTCGGAATATGATTGGACTCTTTTATTTCTTTCATTTTGTATCTGAGTTTAATCTGATCTCGGAATGAATCATAGAGTTATCCATCTATAAGACCTAGCCTTGGATCAGTGGAATTGATCCAAGTATTGCTTTAAGTTTGTTCGTGATGAATTAAAATTACAGACCTTGAACAGGTTGCAAGGTCTAGAAGCATTGAATAAGCTAGTCCAGAGTATAACTCAGGTTGATCATGTGAAATGGATTGGTTCCCGATATCGAAGTATATCTGGAAGGTCTCGATCGTGGACCAGGTAATAATTCGGTTTCATACAATTTTGTAGCCTAAAGGCAGAACAGGAGCTAACCCTGTTCAAGAATGCATGTTGTAGGTCTTTTTCTGAGTGTACGGAATGTAGACCTAACTAGAATTATTAATGTTAGTAACCTAAAACTAAACCTAACCTAGGGGTTAGATTAGTGTTAATCTAACCTAGACCTAGGCTAAGAACTAATGTCCTAAGTTAGTATCTATGTTCTATGAAGTTAGACTAGGTGTTATCCTAAATTCTAACCTAAGTTACTAACCTAACTATTGGGCAAGGATTATGGGGACCTATGGAGGGGTGCGAACCATGGGCGGCTTTTTCTATGTTATTTAATGCAAAGGATAAGTATGAAGGACAGGTATTGGTGGAGGTTTTAGAAACGGCTAACTGAGCGCCGACGTGGCAGGTCGCCAAAACTGAAAATGGTCTTGAAATTCTATTTGTCTATCGCCAACTTTGGCGGTCGGTGGCAGTGGAGTTTGAGCGGGAAATTTGGAGTAAATGCAATTAATGAGCTTGGTAGTCGAGCTCGGAATTCGCGAGAAGGCATGCAAATTGGAAAGTTGTTTTGTTTGGCTTATCGCGAATTTCGGTTTTCCTTCTGTTTGCTTTGGTTCTTCGCATCTTTTTGTGTTGCATGGGTATGTATCATCTTTTCTCTAGGAAAATATATATGTCATGGAGATAGCAAAATTTTGTTGGTCGCTCTAACTTGGAAAAGGAAAAGAAAGTCCGAGCTCTTTCAGTGGTCTGCTTCGGAAATTTGAGCAAATACCCAGGCATGTTAGGCCCTAACTTTTAAATATCTTGCTCTTCTTCAAATGATTTCATTAGAACAACTCTGTTCAAATGATTTATGGAAATAGATGATTTTCTATGGTTGTCTTGTGTGATTTTGGTACTGTATCTTCATGCTGGTTCGATTTTTCTTTTATCCCTTGATGGGTGTTTATTAAATTCGAACTGTTGCTATATTTCTTTGGGGTTTTGCATCTCGGCTTTTGTATGCGAAATTATTGCAAGTATATGTGATAGGCCTGCTCTGTGTGAGTCCGTAGATTGTTCTCTCGATGGGTACAGACTATTGAGATGCTTGTTGATGGATACTTTTCGGTTGTGGAACCTTTCTTGAAGGACATTTGTTTGATTGTTCATTAATTGACCTTTTCTTTCTAAGCTCACTTTGTTATTTAGCGGTGGTTATGGATTCTGGTAAGGTTTCGTTATGAAATTTTATAGTTGTTTGGGAAGAGGTAACTACTGTGTTACAGTAGTCATTACGACCCTGTGGAAGTTGTTTTTCCCTTGCGTGGAGGTTATGGGGATTCAACCCATTGATAGTATTGATATATATATATATATATATATATATATATATATGATTATTGTATTGAAACGACTCTGTGGAGTCCTCTGAATGAATCGTATATTATGGTCCATTGTTGAGGATATAGATTCATCCTTGAGTTTTGATAATCTGAATTCCGTAGGAATCTTGTAGAAGTAACAGGTCATACGACCTCTGTTATTTGTAATGAAATTTGGTACAGACTTCCTGGGTATACATTTATGTTTCCTTCTGTGTAAGCTTGTTTGAGAATTTTGAAGAGGTTCAGTTGAATTCCTTTTTATGAAATCAGTATTTTGATTTGCTTACACCTGATTTTTGAATGCTTACCATAGTTGGCATAGATAGAATCATTAACTATTTTTATCCTGTATACTGTTGTTGGGACTCAGTTGAATTCTTGATAGATAAACAGTGTAACTGCTTCAAATAAAGACTGTTGGGTTTTCTATTGTTTTCGACACCGTTGGGTTCCATGAGTATGGGAAGATATCTTGTATATCGGCTTCTTGAAAAGCTAAACTGTGAATACTATTTCCGGACTTAGTTTTAAATCCTCGAATGGTAATCTATGTCACTGTTTTCTGTATAAGCCTGAGTATGAACATGTAACGTTCTTGGCTTTGTTGGTTTTCTTTAATAAGCTTGACTTCATGAATTTTGGCTTCTATGAAGTAGGTCGTGAATACCATACTTTCAACTCTGGATGCGTTCAGAAGTGACTAAGTTATGTTATGTTATGTTTTCTTTCTGACTACATTCCAGTTGGATATGGATGTGCATGTTGCTTGGATTTCGTTTAAAAATCCCTCCGCATAGTCTTAGGGAAATGTCATTGCTTAAATGATCATGAGTCTTTGGTCGACTGCGATAACAAAGGAGATCTTTTGAATTCAACCTTGTGTCTAAAAGCCTTTCGGTGTTTACTTCTTATGCATCATTCTTGCGAGGTCATACTGAGTCTTAACTTGGTAGATGAGACACCGTTGTTTTTGCAAGAGGGTTATGTCAGAGGAGTTGCTTTACTTTAAGTTTTAACAAAACAGAGTGCTGATTGAGGGACTCGACTGATTTATTTGCATGAGTATTAGGTGAATGCCTTGCTTTTGAAAAGACAAGCATGAGCTAATTCATGTACAATTTGTTTATTTCTCTTCTGATATAAAGTATAGGTTGAAATAATTGTTTATCTAACCTTTGGAATTGTTCTATCATGCTGATGGAATCATGATAGGTTAATTTTGTATTATGTTGAATATATAATCCGTCTGATGTTGCTGTCCTTGGGATTCAGATGGATAGTTGGTTAGATGCATTTGTCTTCTTGATCACTAACGTTTTAATGATTTGATTTCATTTAAACAGGGTGTTTAATGAAAACAATTGATGTTTTGCAATTGTTTTAAAGGTTAGTGCTTATCATGCTCAGTTCATCGAACTGACCCATGTTGACTATTTTTGCAGATGGTTGCCGTAAGTGGTAAAAGCATGCAGATCTGATAGGATGATCAGATTGTTTAGATTTGATTTTAAGTAGAATTTCAGTTTGAATTTCTTTAAATGTACTATAAGAGGAAAGATGTTCTTCTTCCGTTGAGTATTGTATCAAGTATGCTGAATGCATAAAATGTATTTGATTAGTTCTGAAAGGAATGGAGATTGATATTGTTACTTATGTGTCTATATCCTTATCTTGATAGTTTGACCTTCTTCGGTTCAAATGATCTAAAGAGCATTGTTATTATTATATAATTTGGAGACTTTTGTGATTAACAATGTAAGCTTTGCATGAATATAAGACTGAATTCTTATGATTGTTTAGCAGTTCTGGTATGTTCTATCAAAAGCTAAATTGAAATTTAGGTAACTGTCTTTTTGGAAGATAGGGTTAAAATATACCTAAACAGAACGCTAAACAAATTGAATTAAATTATTAATCCCTAGTCCTGATTATGACAGGACAACATTTAATTGGATTCTGAATCATTTATATTTGATGCTAATAAGTATGATATAAATTCAGTTATGAGAACTGATATAAATCTAATGGGGTTCAGATGGCTATCTCATGAGAAATTTATGAGATATTGACCAATTCCGTTGTTTTAGAATTATGTATATTCTATGAACTCCTTGATGAGACCTTGGCCTTGATAACTCCTCTGAGTAATGGGTTTTATTGAGAAAGGTCATCCTAGGATGAGGAATCCAGGGATTGGGAAAGGCTAACCTTAAGGGAACGTCTTTAATGTAATTTAAACTCAACGTGCTTAACGTATATTATTAAGTAGATCTTTTCGAGGCGGATTTAAAGGTTGACGGCACAAGTCAACTGCACCTCCGAGAAGATTAGGATCTTCTCGAAGTTACAACAATGCAGGTGACTTATGACGACACCCTTTGCATTGATCGCTAAGATTTACACTTTGATCTCGTACAAGTTACTTTTGGACCGATTAGGTATGTGGTCACATTATATGGCTGCCTAGGAGACTCGGGGTATCTTGACACACTGGTTTAATTAGGATTGACCCAGTATGTCATCTTATCCCTAGTCTTCGGGAGCATCCATATAACGTGGTTACCTTACTAATCCATTCTAGGAGTGATTAAGCTTTGTCGGTATAAGAAATTCTACATAACATAAGAATGGGGTGAAGGCGTATTCAGTTGGCATATGTCGTTAAGGAATACGAGACATAAAATGTATGTTTCAAATCTTTGGCCAAAGTATGCAAGTGCTGATTGCGTTGTCCTAATTCAACTAGTCTAAGGGATGAGATGCCGAAATAATGGTAACAATTATTGATTAGGTTCCTTGGATGAGCATTTCAATCCTGAATAGGAAGAGAACCAAGAGTGAAGTGTTAAATTATAACGCCAACTCTTATTACTCATGAATAGATCGGTAGATTAATGAGTCATGGAATGAATAGATCGGAGGTACTCCGAGTCATTCTGTTGTATATGGTTATCTCTTATATGAATGGTTATTTGATTTGTGAGTTCTAAATTATGTATTTAGAACCGGGATGCAATTATCAAATTTTTTTGACTTGTTCTATTGTCTAAAATGAGGATGTTAGAGTGTGGTATACCTTCTATGTGTTACACTCGGGTATTTTTATGGTGGTCCCTCGCCGGTGAGTAGGTCAGTGGTTCGGGGCGAAGCCCGAAGCAAATTTTTCATGGGTGGTCTATTAACCCATGGGTAATGGGTAACCATTATGGGATGTTTTTGGGCCCATGGTTTTTCGGTACCCATTGTTTTGATACCCACGTTTTCACCCATTGTTTTGATACCCACGGTTTGCACCCATTGTTTTGATACCCACGGTTTTGTATCAAACTGCTTAAGTAATTGTCTATTTATATGGTCTTATGCATATGATAGATATACAAGCAAATGTATTGCAGATGTGCTTTGAATTCGGGTGTGAATTCTGTAGAGTTTGTTGAGCATAGCTCCAAATGGATCTAGGTATTGTATTGAGAGAGTTGAGGCTTGAAATAAAATCGAGCAAGTGATTATTGGTGGACGTAGCCCAAATTGGGTGAACCAAATTAAATATTGTCTCTCTACATGTTGTGTTATTTATTACGCACTTTTATTTGAGATCTGTAATATTTTTTTGCATATTAGTTTCTCTTGTTGCGATTACGTAAGGGATTATTCCACATATTTTATCTCTTATTCCCTAACACCTAGAGTGCTTTGGTGTGGGAATTGAAATAACCCGAAGGATGACTTCTCTAACCACTAAGTATTGGGAAATACTATCATACAAGTCAATAAAGGGATCACCATTGAGCCCATTATGAATGGCATAAAGGGAGGATGTTGAAGGAAGTAAAACACATTGTAATGTAAATATCCTTATAGTGTGGACCCTTGCCCTAAATACAAACACATAAGAACCTGACAAACTCATCACTGATAACTAAAGAGATCTTGCTCTGAGTGAATATCTATATAAGCGGACCACCCCTCTAGAACCTCTAACACCACCTAAGTTCCTAGTCTCTTTCTTGTGTGCAAAATACCAATAACATCAGTGATATCAAGAAGAGGCCACTGACTCTCATGAGTCTCTGTGATGAAGAGAATGTCGTGAGAACTAAGAGCATCAATAATAAGACCTGGTTAGGACCAAAAGATCCATTCATATTCCAACATCTAATATTCATGCCCTTTCTCAAAGTGCACCCCCTTCAGTGGCCCATAATTTGGAATACCTAGGATAAGACTCCCATCCAGGAGGGAAAGTTTCTTTGATAACCGCCTGCAGGTTTCGATAACCGCCCATTTCCCTATTTTTGAGCTACCATAACTAGTTCTCTGGATTGTTTAAGTTCGAGTTACATGTGACTGATAAGATTATCATCAAGGAAGATCTTATTAGGGAGGGAAAATAACAACCTCTTGGCCCTAAGAGCCTTGAGCCTATCTTCCATTGAGCTGAATCGAAGGAAGAGGGTAGACTCATAAGCGAGACAAGATTGGTCTAGGTGAATATCCTGGATACCCAAAGTATCTTTGATGAAAGAATTCCCAACCGTCAAGGGGTCCTATGATGATTGGGATGAGGGAAGCCCCCTTACTTTGAGATTCAGCTCACACTCACACCTAGTGCGTTCCTCCATGAGTTCGGTTGGATGAACTCTTTAATTGCTACCATAGGTGGGGGAATGTTCCCTTTAACCACCTTCACCCATGATTGCATATGTGATTCAGTTTCTTGTTTGAAAAAAATCTTGTTGTATTTTGATTGCCTCGTACATATTTTTGACATCGTGGATCTTTGCTTGTATGGTGTCATTGGGAGAGTGGAGAGTTCTTTCCGTACTAGAGATTTGTTATTTTAATAAAATGTTTCCATATTCCACTACTACAACCTAGTTGGCGAGAACATAAACTTCACTTTTAGTAGGGTTTGATTTAAAATTTCCATCCGTTGAACGTTGTTGAGTAGTTCCTCTAAGATAACAATTTTTCCCTTGAAGTTTTATTTTTTTGAATTGGTAGCTTCTCAACATTTTAGAGATCCACACAAAATTTTAAATGCTTGAGTGAGGTATTTGAAGATGCATATTAATTCTTCAATATGAATCCATTTCTCATTCATGTTCTCCATTATGCCGATGTACTTGTTCACTAGTCCCTTCACTTTCATTAGTCAATATAGTAAGGGTGTTATGGTTCTCACGATTAGATTTATAGGATTGTTCAACTTCCCTATCCATTTATATTTATGGAAGATATGATCTTTTGCACTCCATTTAGGTTCCAAGTAACCCTCCTTTAGGCTATGCTTTATAATCATGATGTTTCCCCCTTCGATTGTCCCTATAATAGTTATCGAGGATCAAATATTCACACCTAGGTTTATGCCACCAAATGATGATGTATTTTTGGGGTTTCCCCATAACACATAACACATAATTTTTTTCATATGCGAGGCTATATAGAACATGTAAATGAGATTCTCTCCCCACCTAACTCATGAGAAAAATATTGTCAAGAAAGAAATGTGATCTGGTTCTTTCTACTTTAAAGTGCTTGTCTTACAACCAACTAGAATCACCATTGTCATTATTGGCCTTTATCTTTACCTTTTGTGATGAGAACTCGAATGTGACTTGCAGAGATGGATATTCTTTACAAGTTTATGTATAAACATCTTAATGAAAAACAAGGAACCAACACCCCAATTTGATTTGTGGTTCTTGGAGCACAAAATTAACACCCTAGATTTGATTATGGAAGATCAATACTTTGCTCCTTGAGACAAACCTCCGAGAGAAGGATGGTTCCTTCTCTCCTAGCTCAACGCAAACTAACCTAAACTACTCAAACTGTAACTAAATCTAAAGCTTAAAACTAAAAATCACATGATATACAAGGTTGAGAGGAAAGGGAGAAATTTTCAAAATGAAAAAATGGCGATGCGCCAACACTAAGACATGGTTCAATTTTGACTAGGAGGACACAAGATAATTTCATATGAAAAGATTAATGGAAACATAGAGTTTTGAAAGAGGTGAAGAATAAAACTTGATGTAAACAAGAGGAAAAACATCCACAACAAATATATATCATTCCAAGGGGAAAAATCACAAATATATTGCATTTAGAAAGTATCCATCACATTTACGAGCAGAGGTTAGGTATCTCAAGAAAAATGTGAATTTACATATGTTTGACGATAAGAAAATGCATTGCTCCAAGGTAGAACATGCAAATTCGATAGAAAGGAATACGTAAAACTTTCCTAAGAACTTACATTTATACAATATGAGAATGGGAGAGAGGGAGAATGGAGGGAAATTTGAATTTGGATTTTTCCATGAATGAAGACAATTTTTCGTCCACGAGATCTTGTCGCCATTAATTTCCCGATAGATCGCCACTTTCCCTTTAACACACCATCGGGATTCATAGGAAAGGGCATGGACACCGTTTGAGCATTTACTCTAGGTAGGTGAGGTGCTTTGGCACTTGAAATGAGAAACTGTGCATTTCCTCTATTTCTCTTGAGCTCTCATGATTTTTCCCCAAAACTTCTTTCAATCCCATAATTACACATTTGAGTTTGAAGCCCTTGAAGATATGAAACCAAAAAAAAAAATCCCATTAAAATAGAGCTCTAGATTGCAAATTATGGCAAAAAACAGATTCTGCCTTGTCTGCGAAGCTTCGCTTGTTGTTCTTTGTTTTGCGAGAATTATCCTTGTTTGACAACATTTCAAAATTCTACGGATTTGAAACCCACGAGACAATAACTCCTGTGCATCCACGAAACTCTTATCTTTCCTCATGTTGCGAAGGTCCATTCTTTGTTTCGTGACTTCCTTAACCCACAATTGTATTCTTTCATACCGCGAACCTTGAAGTCTAAACACTACTTTTGGGAGAATCGCTAGAGATTGTGATAGTATTTCACTACTTCTAGACATTGTTACTTTCAAATTATTCATTTCCCTTGTTGCACGGTGCTTCAAACCTCCCCTTTATGTATTGTGGCTCTCACATGGTGGATTTTATCCCTTTGTTCCACGGAATTGACCAGCTCCTTAGAACACCAAATTTCTCCAAGTCAGTGTAACACTCTTTTTCCATGCATCAAAGGTCAAGACTTCATCATAATCTACCTTAGTTTCGAGCTCAAACTCCTTTGTTCCAGGTTAGGAGAACCCGCAGAACACCAAATTCTTTCAATCCTTGGAACACTAACTTTTGGTATTTCACGGATTTCAAAAAAGTTTTTGTTAATTTCTAAAATTGAATTTTCAAGTTGCCAAAATAGCCTGGGGTGTTATTTTGGACAACAGTTCCTGCATTCAAATAAATTAAATAGTGCTTCTTAGATTTTGAGGGACTCTAATAGATACGTATTTTCCTTTGTTTCAATCCAAATTTGTCCCCAATCAAGACATCAAATTTTGACATAAAAAAACTCTTGAGGTTCTCTTATTTTACATTATAACATACAACTAATCCAACTTTCTCTTCTAGAATATCAAGAGAAACAAGATTAGCTTTTTTGACGAGGGATAAGACAACCAATGCATGAAACAATGGAATACCAAACCATATGTGCCTTTACATTGTGATATCACTCAAATTACAAGGACTTACATGTATTAAGATGGTAGTATTTTGATCAAATGAATAGATTTGTCATGAGGGACCATTTGAGCTACAGATCATGATGCCCTTGGAAAAAATACTTCAAATATAGGGGAGTTCTAGTTCCCAATAATCATTGAAAGGTTCCTTCCATGGAACATACAAGCATGTCCTCCATCAACCCCATCACGCTTATGTATTTTTACCCCAAGGCATCCCCTCCTCTAAGCCAAAAGTGAGAACCCTCCATGAACAATTTCACATCTATAGTTAAGACCTTGAGGGTGTTTATAACCTCCCCACAATCCCATTTGCACAATTTTACACTTGTAATAACTATTGACCTTGATCAAATGCCTAATGTTAATCGGTTCCTCGGAGGAGTTCGACTCATGCTACAAATTTTAGTGCATTTAGAATCTACACTCTCCCCAAAAAGGGCCTTTAGGAACTCCCTTGATGACGTACTATATATAGGCTGTGGGGTAAGAGTAGTGAACCATTGAAATGATAGGTTGAGGGAGACTATGTCAAATTTAATTAGGGTTGGCTATAATGTATCAATTGGTCGAGGGGGATATATATAGTTAGGAACTTGAATGTCATTACAAAAGGAATTCAAGGGACTCAAGTTGACATTAGGGAATTCATTGTCTTGATCAATAGTTTAAAGGCTCATGTTGATGTAGTATGGCTTTAATCACCTATCTCTAATGTTGTTTAGTTCTAGGGCTTTATTGACATGTGATTTTGCACATGTGGAAAATATGATAGCGAGTGTAAATGGGAAATAGTCCCTCCTCGATGATGGATGAGGTTTTCTTATTAAAAATCCAAAAGGTATATAAAAATATACATTAAAAATTGTACTTGGGGTTTTGGGAGGAAAAGAAGTGGACAAGAAGATAAAAGGAAGAAGAAATGAAAGGGAAGTGAGAGAAAATGAATGAAGAGGTGAGAAAGGTTATGTGCAAGATTAAGAAAATGTAGATCATAAACTTGAATGCACTTTAGAAACTAACACAATGAATCAAAATTGAATCAAAGATATAATATATCGAGAGAAAGAGCTTTTACGTTCATTAATCATAAGAGTAATAAATTCTTAAGAGACCAAACAAGTACAAGACACAAAGTTCTCCATAAATGTTCCTTTATTTGTCTTCAGCAAGAACATAGTTTCATATTAGTTCTCTAAAAAAACAATATTTTCTCCTTTCTCCAAAAGTCCCTTACAAATGAACTCTAACTTACTTTTATAATCCAAAATTTGGTTACAAAATAGTTAGGGTTTCTTATGACATCACATTAGGAACTTAATTAAGCCATTTTAATTAATTTTTATTTTAATAAAGTAAAGTCACTTTATTTAAATAAATTTATGATTTGAGTGACTTAAAAAAATTATTTCAAATATTTCAAATAAGTGGGTTTATATGGTCCCCACTAGAAAGTGACGTGGCAACACATAAATAAAACATTTACACATGGATTCAAACACGACACTTAGAATTAGTGTCTTACCCAATGGCCAAGAGTTTTTCTATCTCGATCATATGGGAAATGAACTCATTAACACCGAGGAAACCTCAACAAAACATTGAATTATCATTTCAAAAATCTTAGCTTCAAGCGTCTTTCCATCTTGAATCTTCTAAATTTCTCTAGTGATTCTATTAATTTCGGATCATCAAGGAAGTAGTGGGGTGTAAGACAAGTCTGTTAGATGAATTACATTTCTAGAATCTTATCAAGAACTCAATGAAACACCACCATTCTCTCTTCCATATTGGAAAATAAATTTTAGAGTTGGATGAGTTTGTCAAGGGAATCAACAACAAAATTCACTGAGAAAGCATACTTGATTCTTTGACTATAACATCAATTACTCCTTGAGATATTACACATAGCTATTTTGATTGTGTTTTTAATGAAGTTGCAAGGGATCTCTTTGATGAATTACTAGATTGCACACATGATTGATTCTCCCTTATTTTTCACATCATCAAATCAGATTGTGCTCAAACATCATTGAGTAGCATCTTTCTGAACTTAGCAAAATTCAACCACTCAATTTGAAGTCCACGGTGATTGAAATATAGGATTCCCTTACTAACAAGAGATGAGAATCCCATTTGTGTGAGTTCTCAAATATCGGGAGAATTTTTTTCAAGAGTGGTTATTTTGACCACGAGAGACTCTCCAAAATGTAGGACCGAATTCATATAAGTATATACTTTATCATAGATTCTCATGGCTTCATTAATGACCAACAAAACTTATATCAAAACATTGTGAATCCATGCTGTGGTTTTACGACCCATATTTTTATTTCTTTGGATAATACAAGGGTCTCTTGATCTAGCACTGCTACTGTAGTAGGAATTTGAATAGTAGAAGAATTTGGGTTAATGAGGTGTTGTACATATGCAATTAGTTGTCGATTCTCTTCCTGGACCTGCATGGTTTGAGATTTCTATTTTTCCATTCACCGCATAATGATATCAAATAGTTCATGAGCATGAGAAACATCAATTTCCATGGTTGATTTGTCGAGCATCACTCTAAAACTTTGTAATCAACAACAATCATTTCTCTCTTGTCCTTATCAATAATCGGTTTTACTATGTCAGCATACCGAAATCCATATTCATTGATTATAACCTTTAAGATGACTTTGGGATTTTTGGGAGTGAAAAATCTATCATCAATGCAATTGCTTCAAGATCAATTGTGACTAGCTATATGATCCTTTTCCTCTTCTTGATTTCTCCATAAAGCCATGAGGGTATTCCTTTAATCAACTCACCACATATAATTCTTGCATTTGGTGGGAGTTGTTCTTGAGTCTAAATTGGTGGTGGGGCCTGAATGGAGTCTTCATGTTGATGAGAAGGAGTTGCCACAATATTTTCATGATGCACGGGAGAAGGTTTTGAAGTATCCCTAGGATGTGAAGGCTCAGGAGAATTAGAAATTTGAATCAATTGAACTTGTGCTTAATCCGATACTGCAAAACTTCAGAGTGGTGTTTTCAATCAGCCCTTGAGAATTTCAATTATTGTGAGTTTATGAATGTCACTCTTGAAATATGGTTCTTAATAATGTCTCGAGAACAATTTGATGATGTGAAAGATAAGGAGAATCAATCATGTGTGCAATCTAAGAATTCATCAAAGATATACCTTACAACTTATTTATTAGTAAACACAATCAAAATATTTTCATGCAATATCTCAAGGAGCAATTGACTAATCTAGTCAAGAATCAGTATGCTTCCTTGGATAATTTCGATCCTAACTCCTTGACAAACTCATCTATCTCTAAAATTTATTTTCCAACATGGAAGAGAGAATGGTGGAGTTTCATGTAGTTCCTGGTAGGATTTTGGAAATGCAAGTCATTTGTGAGACTCGACTTGCACCCCACTACTTCCTTGATGAGTCAAAATTGATGGAATCACCTGGAGAAATTCGTAATATTCAAGATTCTTGGACCTAGGATTTTCGAAATGATAATTCGATGTTTTATTGAAGTTTACCTTGGTGATCAATGAGTTTATTTCTCATATGATCTAGATAGGTGACTCTTGGCCCAATGGGTAAGACACTAATCTTAAGTTTCATGTTTGAATCCATGTGTCAATGTTTTGTTTATGTTTTTCCATGTCACTTTCTAGTGGGGTCCACATGTACTCATTAATTTGAAATATTTAAGATACTTTTTTTAGTGGCTTAATTAAGTCCTAATGTGATGTCATAAGAAACCCTAACTACTTTGTAACTAACTTTTGGGTTATAAAAGGAAGTTAGAGTTCATTTGTAAGGGAATTTTGGAGAAATGAGGAAATAATGTTTGTAGAGAGAAATAATAATAAATTATTTTCTTGTGTGAAGAGAAATAAACGAGAATTTATGGAGAACTTTGTGTCTTGTACTTGTTTCGTTTCTTAAGCATTTATTACTTGTTTATGTGTTGCTTTATGTCACTTTCTAGTGGGGTCCACATGTACCGACTTATTTGAAATACTTTATTTAAGTCACACTGAAGTATAAATTTATTTTAATAAAGTGACTTTATTTTATTGAAATAAAATCAATTAATTAAAGCAACTTAATTAAGTCTAATGTGATGTCATGAGAAACCCTAACTACTTTATAACCAACTTTTGGGTTATAAAAGGAAGTTAGAGTTCATTTGTAAGGGACTTTTGGAGAAAGGAGGAAATACTCTTTGTAGAGAGAACTAATAACAAAATTTGTTCTTATGTGAAGATAAATAAATGATTATTTATGGAGAAAGGTCTTGTACTTGTTTCTTTTCTTAAGCATTTATTACTCTTATGTTTAGTGAATGTGAAATCTCTTGCTCTCTATAGATTGCATCTTTGATTTAATTTTCATTCACTATGTTAGTTTCTAAAGTGCATTCAAGTTTATGATCCACATTTTATTAATCTTGTATGCACCCTTTCTCACTTCTTCATTAATTTTCCCTCACTTCCCTTTCATTTCTTCTTCCTTCCATATTCTTGTCCACTTCCTTTCTTCCCAAAACCCCCAAGTAAAATTTGAATATATAGTTGTATATACCTTTTTGGTTTTCAATAAGGGAAACCTCATCCATCATTAAGGATAGAATTTATCCCCTTTACATTGTTGTCATACTTTGCACACATGTAAAATCACATGTCAACAATTTTTGGTGACTCTACCGGGGATACGAAACAAGTACAAGTGCGATATTTTGGTCATAGTAGTTTCCTTTACATGCATTTGAATTTTCCTTCACAAATGAATCATTTGAGAAAATGAATCCCACTAGAAATCATCCTATCTTGTAGCCAAATAATCATGTGCTTCAAAGTACTTAAGAAGACATCTTTTGGTTTAAGGTGCTCTATTTGGAGAAATCATTAGAATAACAATCATTTCTATTTTGCAACAAGAATCTTGGACAAGGAAGAAGATCATATTGATGTAATAAGAATAATCCAAGCTTTTGTAATTAGGTGGAAATAATAAAGGATTGAAGTTCAAAGAGTTGCACACATCCCTTGATCTATGACTATTCCATCAATTCAAGTTCTGTTCTATTAACCCAATCCTACCTTTGAAGAAGTAACTCAAGAAGATATTGCATAAAACCTTGGAATAGTTACATGGGATAATCTTACAAGTTTTTGGAAATATTTGAGATTTGAGAGAGTCATTGATACCAAAATATATCATACACAACTTGCGAGAAGAGCTACCAAACTCTTAGCAATTAGAAGACCAAGACAAGTTATAGTAGGAGTTGTTTGAGGTGATACTCCACAACCCCCTCAATCCAGAAAACCATAAATATTGATCATTTCTTTTAAACTAGATGAATCAAAAGAGGTGATAAAGAAAAAGGAGTTAGTAACCCAATATTTGATTTTCAACAAAACTTTGATTTCAAACTTACTCCTATAAAGAAGAAATGTTTGAGAAAGTTGACGAGTCTCACTTCAAGTCTTGAAAAGAAGCCGAAAGAAGGTGTTTCTACCATTCAATCTCTTCTTCTCCCTAACACATTCCTTCCATTTCATACGATGGATGTTGTACCTTGGGGACCTACCATTGGTCCATTGGATTTTGGACAACTTCATGATCTTCCTAAAGACTCTATGAAGAATTTATCAAGATTCAATGGTGATGGTAAAAATATCTTGATGATCACATAACAACATTTTTGCTGCATATGGAGTCCTTGGAATTGGGCATGAAGATGTTTTTCACCTATTTGTTGAGACTCTACAAGAAGGTGTTGCTAATTGGTTCTATCATTTGGGAGTAGGTATGATCAATAATTAGGATACTATGAAAAAAAGTTTAAAGAAAATTCAAGGCTACGTAAGATGAATAAGCTCTCTTGGCACAACTTTCTGAAATGAAGAAAGAACTATATGAACCCATGTAGGACTTCATTGCCAAATTCAACAAGTTATTGCACAAAATTCCTTGAGGAGTTCAACCTACGATAGATAATCAAAAGTGTTTCTTCATCAAACACAAATACCAAAAGTTGGTTTCCTCTTGAGGAGAGCTAGAGTTAAAAACTTAGATCTTGCACAAAATCAAGCCATTGGTCCAAGCTCCAGTAAAATAAAAGGTCAAGATGTTGGTCTAAGCTCTTCCGAGGCTCTCATACAAAAATTGGCAAATGTTATGGTAACATTAAAGTAGCAAGTTATAAAAAACAAATTAACACTTCCCTATAAGGATGTGCTAACAAGGAATTTCATTCCAAACAAAAACATGCTTCTAGCTCCTCAACAAAGACTAGTGATTGAACCAACACCCGTAGCCAATTTAAAGTGTGAGATCATCGAAGAAAGTTATGATGAAAAGGTTGAAGTAATAGAAGCTAATGAAGATGAAAATTCAGGTGTCTCTGAAGGTGAAGATGAATACACGAAGAAATCAAAGGTGAAAATACCATAATATTTTTCCAATACGTGTTTGATGAATAATATGATGAAGTAATTGAAGATATGAATAGTCATTCTTATGTCGATTTCACAAGATCACAAAAAAATAGGACTATATAAAGGCAAAAGAAAGGCTCTGTGAAAGTAGAAGAGAAAGTTTAAAATAAAGAAAATCCAAAAGAAACTAAGAATGAGGAAACCACGAAGGTATTTTTGTGAAAGAAATCCTAAAGAAATAAAAATTTGTGCCTAGTTCATCTCAAGACAAAGTGACTCCAAAAAGGACTAGTGCAACATATACTCCATCTCCTTTTGCTAATGTTGTTTTAAAGGTTAGCATGATCGTTAATAGTAATCCATCTCCATCCAAAAAGAAGCTACTCTAGAAGTTCAAAGTTCAAATTCCATACTCAAGAAGTTTTATTTCATTGATCACATCAACAAAACAAGGATTCAAATGTCTCAAGCTAAATACCTCAAGTCCAATATCGATCAACTTGAGAGGCTGATCAAGTTTATCAAAGGTATCTCTCAAAACCTTCAAAGGGAATCTTGAAAACTCCCACAAGTTCAAAAGATCATAATCTTATGATCGCAAACTATAATGTCCCCAAATGGACATATTTGACCCCTAAATGGATTTTAGGAAACCCCAACCTCAAAATACACTTTATAGAAAATATATAAAAATGTTATCATGCAGATCTGATTATTCTAAGGAAAAGCAACTAGGGTTGTGATAATAATCCACTCAAATAGCAATAAAAATGATTGTCTTCTTACTCCAATGTGATAAGAATAATTTATCAAGCCCAGAATTGAACCCAAACTGATTTATAAGACCCTGCAAAATTAATTATGACTGCTGCAGATGATTTCCAGAAATGGCGACTAGGTTTTATTATAAACTCAATGAAATTTATATCATTTTCACCATAAACTGTTTTATGTTTTTTACCAGTCATATAGGGAATAAATACTGATCTATTTGAAGGCAGAAGAGGATGGAAAATTCCTCAGAAATCAGCAATTAAAGTTGACTGAAAACAATACTTAAAACCCTTCAAAATAGATGGAAACTGATTACATTTGCTGCATATAATCAGCTAAAAACATGGCAGCATAGATCAGACCTGATTATTTCTGGAAAACCACTTAAATTGGCTGCAAAATGGGTCACTCAGCTTTAGGAAAAATAATAAACCACTGCTGCACTTTGTTCTTTGAACCCTTGCTGCAAAATGCTCTTCATACAACTACTGGAATAACAAAGATCTGTGTAAGCCCAATGGAACTCCTTGGGTAGAAATTCCTCTCAATACTCCAAGAGGGTTTTTGTCCTTAGAATAAATTATGCAAAATCTCTAAGCTTCAGACATAAAATCAAAAATTATCAAATGATCATAGCATAGAATGAATGCCTAAGCAAGTCGACTTCTCCTTATAAAGAAAGAAGAGACCCAAAGGCAACCTCTTAAACATCCAATCAACATTCATTGAATTTCTCTATGCATTTTCCACCCTCCATTTCCCTTCCTAGGACAAGTCGCCATTTCCCTTAGGGAGAATACAAAAGATATTTAATACTTATTTTTCCCTCCCAAAGTTGGTTGCATTTTTCCTAGAGGGAATACACAATGAAATGGGCTTTTATCCTTTCTAAGTTCCCATTTCCCCTTCTAAGGCAAGTCGCCATTTCACCTAGGATGGATAACAAATTATATTTGGGCCTTTTCCATCCTAGATTTAATAATTATTAAGTCATATAAATTATTATAAGTGCTCTATATTTTTTTCTTTTATTAATGGCACTTTATAATAACTTACAATTGACTTAAGTCACCCTTAGGATCTCCCTTAGCCGTTGGGTAGACAAAATAGGCTAAGGGTCTTCGATTGGGAAGGGGATATTAGTATATTATAGTACTTTGTTCCCAAAATTTCTTGCTCTCAAGAAATTCCACATTTTTTTTGTCCAAGTACCATGCCTAATAAACAAAACATGCTGAAGTGATCTACAAGTTTGGCCCCGTACCTCTCAAGTGAGCTAAAACTTACGACCATATATCTGCCACAAGATGCTCATATATACATACTTAGAGCAATGGTTCAACAAAATCTATAATGAAGACTTTACCTCCTATCTTATCATACATCTCATGATGGAAATGAATAGGTAGTAATAAATAAGACACATTATTGGGCTCTTCATACCTTGGAATATCACAAACATCCTCGTCAATCTTGAACTTCAAAATGGCTTGACTTTGTTACACCAATTCTCAAGTATTTGTGACCACAATGGGATGAATATTATGAGTCAACTGCTGCAATATTATGCCCATTTCTTCTTCAATCACTTGTGAAATCTTCTCTTCTTGGAAAGAGATTTCCATGCTCTCGGCTGCCCCATCTTGAGGAATTTTATTCCTCATACCTTACTTGCCCACTATGTGAAGAAATATTTGCCTTGAATTCCTATAATTGTTGTTTCGCTTGAGCAGCTTATCAACCTAATAGCTCTAGCTCGTTATTCCATTTGTCACACTTTATAAGAGTTTCCATTACATCCTCCTTGCTTGTGTATATTCATTTCTTCTATTGTCTATTATAAATATCTCTAGAAAGAAAAGTTTCACTAACACCATTATTTTGCTTAATGGAAATCATACCTTTTGGAGTTTCTTCTTCTTGCATGTTGGAATACACCATGGGCTGATTTCTCTCCAAGTGTAGATCTAATTTGGTAGACTCCATGATTTTGTTTCCTTTATCTCTAGAATGTTTTGTGAAAATTTTTCAAGTGAATCAATGGATTCGACCCCTTGGGTCTTCAACAAATGATGCCACCATTTATGTGCTTCTCCAACCATGTATCTAGAGATGAGCTTGAGGGAATCATCTTGACACATAGGATTATACCACAAAAATTTCTTAAATTCATTCAACCAACATCTAGCAAATATTTCCTCAGTTCCATCAAAGAAAGGGACTTGGGTCCACTTCATCTTCCCCTCCAACTGCATTTAAATATGATTTTTCTTTCCTTTCCTTATAGGCTGGGAGGAAACATTGCTCTGATACCACTGTAATGTCCCCCAATGAACATATATTACCCTAAATGGATTTTAGGAAAATCTATACACCATGGCCACTTATAAAAATATTTTTTCAATCCATTGTTATGCAAATCTAAAATTTATTGTAGAAATTAAGACTAGGGTTAAGTATGAAACCCTACTAAATCAACAATAAAATTCATACCCACTTACTCCAAACTGATTTCCATATTTTTAACAGCCCATGTATGCATAAAAATACAGATTTTTGAAGGTAAAATAGGCTGCAATAATTTATAAAATCTGCAGATTTGCTGCCCTTAAAGTTGACTGAAAATGACACTTTTAAACATCCAAAAATTCATAAAATGGGCTGATTCAATCCCCAAAATTAGACCAAAAATAGTCTGCAGTGACATACAAGATTTGACAAAAAGTGGGTCGCTCCACTAGAGATGAATAAATAAACCACTACTGCAATTTTATTCTTCAAACCCTTGATTAGAAATCTGCAAAAAATCCTTCGTACAACTGTTGGAAATGACTAAAATTTGTGTAAGCTCAATAGAATTTCCTAAATAGAAATTCCTCACATTCTCTTGGGGTTTTCATCCACAAGAGGGATGAATCCTAAGGGTTTTCGTCCTTAGAATATTTTTGCAAAAGCTCAAGGCTTCAAATGCAAATAAGAAATTATAAAAATGATCATAGCATGAATGCCTAAGCAAGTCGACTTCTCCTTATAAAGAAAGAAGAGACCCAAAGGCAACCTCTTAAACATCCAATCAACATTCATTGAATTTCTCTATGCATTTTCACCCTCCATTTCCCTTCCTAGGATAATTCGTCATTTCCCTTAGGGAGTACAAAAGATATTTAATACTTTTTTCCCTCCCAAAGTTGGTTGCATTTTTCCTAGAGGAAATACACAAATTATAATGGAATTTTATCCTTTTTAAGTTCCCATTTCCCTTTCTAAGGCAAGTCACCATTTCACCTAGGATGGATAACAAATTATATTTGGGCCTTTTCCATCCTAGATTTAATTATTATTAAGTTTATTACTTTATTATAAGTATTTTTATACTATTTTATTTATTTATTTACACTTTATAATAAAATAATATAACTTAAGTCTCCCTTAAAAATCCTCTTTAGCCATCGGGAAGACATAATAGGCTAAGGTTTTTTTGGGATATTGCACTAACTCTTCAAAATCAAACAAAGTTGAACCCTTCTATGTCTCTCTTTTTATCAATGGGCATAAGTGAGAAACTACATCATCGATTATGGAACATCTAATAATGTCATGTTGGCTATAGTAACACATGCTCTTGGAGTTACTTATATAAGATCATTTCAAACGTGTTATTGAATGGAGACAAAACAAGTAACCTTAATCGGGTAAATTAAAGATGCTTTGAAGTGGCTCTAGCTACCCGCCATCTCTTAAGAGAGTGAAATTGACTATTCGTAGTAGACATCCTTCCATCATATGGAATGTTTCCAAGTAGGAAGTTTTGCTAAGATATTGGAGGTGAGATTCAGATAGTTTGTTTGCATGCAATGATTCTCATTATGGGAGATGAAAAGGTTGGAACCCGAATATGAAGCCAAGTATATGGTCACCAAATTAGATGATCCTTGTGTAGAAATCTTATATGAAGATGTGAGTATTGGTAATTAATTATTTCATGACATCTACAATTGAAGTTGAAGCCCCAAAAGGAATAAAATGATATCTTAATGAGATCGAAGCTCTCAAATTTAATGGAATTTTTTTCTCAACAAGATCCGATGCGTGCAATGGTTCTCATCTCACCAAGTGGAGAGATGTTTCCATTCTCATACAAGCTTCATTTTTCAAATACAAACAATATTACAAAATACAAAGTCATGAAATTTGGTCTTTAAGTTGCTAAAGAAAAAGGAATAAAGAATTTGAAAGCAAAAGGTGATGCGGTATTGGTTGTGAAGAAGGTTTAAAATCAATTTCAATTGAATAATGATCATCTTCAACATTATAGGAATAAATTTTGGGACTCCATTGAAAAATTTGATGCCTTTTCAATTGAATCCATCTTGCGAAGTGAGAATTACAAAGAAATTATTTGGCAACCTTAACTTCCCTAATGATCCCTCATCCCTTGTTTGACAAATATAAATACACTATCAAAATGTATCTTTCACCAAGTGTACTTGAAATTTCAGAAAAATGATGAATGTTCCATTATAATCAATAGATCATAGCCTTTACTGGAGAAGATCAACAATTTTAGTAATATCTACTTTAATGGAAATTTAACAAGAATCCACTTCTTCATCCAACAAAGAAGGGATTGAATGTGAAGATCAAGGAGATGAGATGATACAACTAAAAGGGAATAAGATCCCCAAGTGTCTTGCTTCACTTGAAGAACTCTTTGAAAAACATGACAGGGTCATCAAGAAGAAAGTAAAAGAAGGAACCTCGAACTCTGTGGATTATGAAAAAGTGGACATTGGCACTCAGAACAACCCATGTATGGTGAATATTGGCAAATGTTTCTAGGTGGAAGAATGAAGAAGATACGTTACACTCTAAGAAAATATATAGACATCCTCGCCTATTCATATGAAGACCTGAATTCCTTCGAGTTGAAAGAGGTGCAACACATGATTTCGTTTAAATCTAATGTTGTTCCCTTCAAACATATACAAAGGTAATATAATATAAAAATAGTTGGGGCTATTTTTGAAGAAGTCAAAAGATGATAAAGGAAAGGATCATTTTTCATAGTCATCATTCTACATGGATAGTGAACATTGTCCTAGTGCGTAAGAAGAACCATGCATGGTGAATATTGGTAAATTTTTCTCGCCGAAGAATGAATAAGGTACTTTACACTCCTAGAAAATATATAGACATCCTCACCTATTCATATGAAGACTTGAAGTCCTTTAAGCTAAAACAAATGCAACACGTGATTCCACTCAAATCTAATGTTGTTTCCTTCAAACAGAAACAAAGGCAATATAATCCGAAAATAGATGGGACTATTTTTGAAGAAGTTCAAAAGATGATAAAGGCAAGGATTATTTTTCCTATTCATCATTCAACATGGATAACAAACATTCTCCCGAGGCATAAGAAGAACAAAGAGATAAGAATTTGCATTGATTGTCATAATTTGAATCAAGCATCACCGAAAGAAAACTATCCCATTTTGATCATGGATTAAGTCCAGATTCGAGATGATGTCCATGCTTGAAAGATTCTCTGATATAATCAAAATTGAGGTAGCAAAAGAAGACCAATACAAAACTACATTTACTACCCCATGGGGTACATTTTCATATAGAAGGATGCCATTTAGTTTTATCAATGTGGGAGAAACATTTCAAAGAGAAATGGACATGGCATTTTTGATTTGAAAAACAAGATCATAGTTGGTCTACCTTAATGATCTAACCATCTTTTAAAGAAACACGAGGATCACCCAAAACCTATAGAGTAAGTGTTTGAACAATATCGTCTTCATGGGATTTCCTTGAATCCAAAGGAGTCTGTGTTTGGAATTCTTGAAGGGAAATTGTTGGGACATAATGTTTAAGGAGGGAGTGAAAATTGATCCCAAAAGAGTTGAAACCATCAAGAATTTATCTCTTCCCACTAGTAAAACTGATGTTCACTCTTTCTTTAGAAAATTGAAATTTTGAGAAGATTTGTGCCCTGATTTTGCCAAAAATACCAAACACATTGCTTATATGATGAAAGAGAAAAAGTCATTCAAATGGAGTAGAGAATAGAAATAATACTTTGAAGATATCAAGAATGTTGTTGCAAATACAAAAATATTGTATGTCCTAATTTCAAAAAAAGACTTAATTGTCTATTTTCACTCTTTCAAACATACTTAAATCAACCATTTATGTGTAGAAAATTGATGAAGGCATCGAATCTCCTATTGATTTCATGATCTACGGGCTAAAATATCTTGATCTCAAATATTCTCTAATTGAAAAGAATGCTTATGTGGTTGTTAAAGCTATCAAACAATTTAGATATTACATCTTGAACTCACATACCATCATCATAGTCCCGATACAACCGTAAATCAATCTTAATGCAACAAGAATTAGGGTTTGAGAACATGGATTGTAAAATTTCAAGAGTATGATTTGGAGATTAAGCCAACTAAAATAGTATGTGAAAGAGATTTGTGTAAACTCATTACATATAGTAATGAAAAAGCTGAGAATAAAGATGTTGATGATTTAAATAACGACAATTTACCATTAGTGTTGTTTGTTAGCTCAAAGGATGAATGGTACTCTAATATTTCCTACTTTCTGACATATGGAGAATGCCCTGAACACTTGAGTGCTATGCAAAAATAGCCATTAATTTGAGAGCCATGAAGTATGTGATTTGGGATAATACCTTGTCTAAGAAAAGCATCAATGGGTTTTTCTTAAGGTGTGTTAATAAGGAACAACATAAAAGACAACTAATTTTTTTTCATGATCAAGCATGAAAAGGTCAATTTTAGCACCTGTTATGGCCCATAAAATCTTGAGAGCACACTAATACTAGCCAACCTTATTCAAGGATGCACAAAAGTGGATTTCCAAATGCGAAGCCTATCAATAATTTGTTGGAAGGCCTAAACTTGTAGCTCTCCCATTGAATTCGGTCATCATTGAAGAACCTTTTCAACAATGGGATCTCGATTTCATTAGAACCTTGAATCCAAATTCTAGTGCTAGGAATACTCATGTACTCACAATGACGAATTACTTCACCAAGTGGGTCAAGGAAATTCCCATCAAGAAGAATACTTCAAAGGTGGTTTATAATTTCATGAAAGAGATTATCCTTGTTCCATATGGTGTTCCTCGAAATATTGTAACAAAAACACACCACATTTCTCTTATGTAGAACTCATTGGTTTTTGTTATGGCTATGAAATTATTTTAGCACTTTTTGTAGATTACTATCCATAGGGAAATGAACAAGTAGAATCCAGTAACAAGAACATCATCACTATTGTTCAAAAATTGGTGGATGAAAATAAGATAAATCAACACAAGAAACTTTATGATGCATTTTGGGTTGACTATATTGCACCAAAGAGAGCTATTGGGATGTTTCCATTTCAATTGCTATACAAAAACACCCAAATTTCCATGTATTAGAACTATCAACATTGCAACCGATGAAGGCAATTGAAGATAAAAGTTTTAACAATGCAGTTGACAAGAGGATCATGTGCTTGAGCAAACTTGAAGAAGAGAGGAGTTTTTTTGTTGATAGAATTACAGAACATTAGGTGAGAGTTAAAAAATTATTTGATAAGAAGGCAAATGAGATACACTTCCAAATCAATGACCTTGTCCTGTTATGGGATAAGTGAAGAGAACCTAAAGGGAGCCATGACAAATTTTATTCATTATAGATAGACCCCTTTAAGATAAGACACTTTTGTAGAAATAATACATATTATCTCACGTATCTTGATGGTACTCATTTGCCAGTGCCCTATAGTGGGAAATATCTCAAGCATTACAATGAATAACGATGGTAATCCCCAATCTTGTACATAGGTGAATTAGAATTTTTGTCGTGTTTTCCCCATTTTCTCGTGTGGCCCTTCATTATGAAATTTGTTTGGATCCATTTTTTTGTGAAATTTTTATATGGGTTCATTTCTACATCCTCGTGAGTCCTTGTCCCCAATAAGAGTTAGTTGTTGTCCTAAAATTTTTGATTGCTAAAATTTTGAAAATTTCAAAAACTTTATGTCAATCTATTATGCCTATTGACTTGCTTGTACCATTTCGTTAATTCATTGTCTTCTATCTTAGTAACCCATTCATTAATCATCACAATACTACATTGTCACATTCTCCTCATCGATGTTGTCCTCGTGCCACTTTGCATATCCTCTTGCTCACCGCAAATGGATACTAAGAGTTATATTAATGATTTGTATTTAATTAATGAATTATTTAAATGGTACAGTCCAATCAATTAGCGCAACATATTGACATGATGTTTTTGAAATTTTCAAAATTTTAGCAGCTTTTTTGGGACAACAGCCTTTAGGGTCCTTGGACATATTCCCTTTCCCTCGACAACGGTCTACCCCTCAATAGATGAAAGGAGGTCAAGAGTGAGACTCTCCTCCCTCTAGATAGAGCTATATATAAATATATAAGGGTAAGGTTGGGAGAAGAGGGAATGACCCTCCTTGACCTAAAGGTTACGCGTAAATCACATTTGGTGGTTTTTCGATATGAGGGCCCCTATCTATATATGTGGTATTTACATACTCCATATATCTTTCTCAGGGGTGAGCACCTATCTATAGTATTTATTTCCCGATGAAGAGCTCCCCACCCCTATATAAGTATATAAAGGGGGAGGTAGGAAAGGGATAACCTCAAGCTCGTTGAATCAAGCCCTAAAGTCCCCACCCTTCATCACGGAGACCCTTCTCCTCTCTTCCCCCTCATCCCTATATAGAAGAGATAGGCTAGGGGTGGGGCCTATCTAAATTAGCCTCCTCTTTCTCTATATATATATATCAGGGAAGGGGAGCCATTATATTGGGGATGGAGGGGAGTTCTTAAATTCCCTAAAGTGTTTCAATGATAGGAGGCCAAGCGGGAGGGTGGATTTAGCTATATCTAGTCATAGTTGGAACTCTCACAATGGCCTACTATCAAATACATAAGTGAGTGGAGTGTGGATATATGTATGTGTGTGTGCATTCGACACTCCCTTGATGTCTTACTACCTACTATACAGCTCTTGATAAACTCCCCCACCTCCTCTCTACTATAGGGTAGGGTAGGGTCGAGGAGGGGAGGATCCTAAAATGGCTTATTCTCTATATATACTATTAGAGAACTACTTTTCCTATGAGACTATCTATATGCTATGCTTTGGAGAGGACAAGGGAAACTCTATTAAGTATAGTCGACACTTATTTAATGAACTACTAGAAACATGGCTCGACTAGCGAAGCTAAGCATAAAAGTCATTGGAGCTTGCCAACTTAACCCCAATTGGAAATTATATAAGCATACCCATACTGCCACTTGAGGGAAACTAATGAGGACTAAGAGGGGGAAGGAGGGTTCAACCATATATATATATATTCCATTACTCTAATGGCCTATTAAGTACATTATATAGCTTTTGGTTAATGTGAGAGGACTTGATGACCACCTCCACCCAAAATATCCTCTATTATAAGGGAAGACAAGGTTGGGGTTAAGGAGGGGAGGTTCCTCCAATGGATTACTCTATATATGTAGTGATAGCAAACCACTCGTCGAACAAGACTATTCATATGATATGCTTAGGAGGATTAGGAAAACTAACTCTTTATAACATAGTCTAGTAGGCACTTGTTAGACAAACTACTATATAGGGATATGGATTAACCCATGAAGCAAAGCATAAAATCCTTGGGATTACGCTAATCCAACCTTAAAAATATATTATATATAGTGTAGCCTTAGTTTTCCCTCGACAATGGTAGGAGCTTGAGGGTGGTTATGGCTATATATAAGATCTCGGTCGATAGATCAAGGAGGGGGTAGGAGGGCTCAACCAATGAAAGGGATCTTGATCAATAAATTTAGGGAGAGGAAGTTGATGGAACTCTTCTACCTTTTGTTGAGTATTTGGTTACTCTCACACCTCAATTTATCAATTGAGGGCATATACGTGATTTCTCTATGACAATTCTCTCCATGATGGTAGTGTATCGTCTTGCATGTTGCCGGTTATAATAGTCACATTGAATCCTCGGATATGAATTAAAATATTGAAATTATTTTCTTATGTGGCCCACAACAATGATAGGAGGTCGAGGGTGGTTATGGTTATATATAGGAACTCAATCATTAGATTTAGGAAAGGGAGGATGGCTCAACTAGTGAAAGAGAACTTAGGGAAGTCTTCTACCTTTTATCGAACAATTGCTTACTTTCTCACCTCAATTTATCCATTGAGAGCATGTATGTTGTTTGTCAATGAAAATACACCCCACGATGGTAGTGTCTTATCTTGTATGTTGGTGAAAGACACAATAGTCACATTGAACCCATAGATATGAATGAAAATATTGAAATGATCTTATATCAAGAATAATTCACAAATCTTCATCTCCATCATCAATGAGATGGGGTTTTTTCATATCTAGACTAGAAGGTTGGTTTTTGACATGACTTTCAAATTCTTCTCGAAAACATTGCACATCATATGCCCTCTATTTAATGTACCTAACTAGGACATATCAAAATTAAACAATTATTTGTCAAAACGCGTTGATACCCGAGAACTAAAAATAAATGACATCAATTTGGAAATTGTATACTTTATGACCGCAATGCATTTAGTGCCCATAATTCATCTTAAAAACTTAATGATCAGGATAGAAGTATAGTTCTACAGTCTAATTAACTCCAAAAATTATAAAACTTAGTACTTGAGTAGCCCTAGAGTTGTAGATATGGGAAACACTTTCAAATCAACACTAATCTGAAAATCTGAATTTTAAATGAGAGAAAACAACAAAAACTTTAAAATTCATAGCTTTACCAAAATAGGAATTAAAATACCAATAATAACTCAAAATGATCTTGGAGAGATCAATTATCCAACAAAAGTGATTTCATATTTTTACTACCATTGAGACATGCCAAAATATGATCCTAAAATTTCCAAGTGAGTAGATAAAATTGAAACCCCCTTAAAAAATTACTCGAATATGAGATTCCAACCTTATAACATATGGAGAATCAATACATCAAATCAAAATTCCAAAATGTGCCCTAGAAGACACTGAACTCATCCACTATGTAATTCACCTAGGGTTGGAAATGAAGATCTACAATGCGAAACAACACAACAAATTCAGAATGATCCAATGTACTTTCCGATGAAAGTACTCAATCAACAACAACACTATTGGGCATACATCCCTTTTCTTCAAGTATGAAGAATTAAATTTATCAAATATCTAGCATCCCTAAACTATGCCTTACTAGTGCTCATTTAGCCATCCCAATAAGGTGACCCACTTTGGGTGGGAGATTACATTTTAAAATCAATTTTATATCTCTATGATTTACTTTTTGCTTTTATCTATTTTTATTAACAATGGACATTACATCATAATGATTACATAAGGAATTAATTAATTAATTCACCCACTTGCAAGAGTGATTAAATCACTCGGGTAAATAATTAATTAAAATACATTTCGCTCCAATTATATTCTATTAAATAATTAAAATTGTCTTATATGTGTAAATCATAAAAATCACTATTCAGGCAACCTTAATTACATAATAAAATATGAAAACCCCAAGAATTTTCATTTATCCATGGAGTAAGATGAACTAAAGGTCTTCGGTTCCTGTTTAATAATGTCTATGAAAAGGGGACGTTACACTCTAAGAGTGCTTCCTCATAGGGAATTAAACATCATATGTCCACTTTGTCATATGACTCTCTTATCTCAATGAATTGGCTTATTTTTGCCAACAAATGACTAGATCAGCCTTTGTAAATATTTGACTACATGAAACCTTCATACATAATTATTCATTGGATTGAAATACCTTTAGAACTACAATCATTTCATGTGATCTAGGAGCTAATGGGATGTTGGCATGATTTGGTATTGATAACTAACCTTTGATGTAGTTCTTTTTGTGATGAAAATGGTGTCCATTGGATGCGAGGAACATAAGTTTGCTTCCATATCTATGATATTATGAATATAACAACTGAAATACACAATTCCCCATTGGATCAAAATGCCTTTGGAACTAGTATGCTTTCACATGATGTAGGAACTTATGTGATGTTGGCATGATTTGGTGTTGGCTACTAAGTTTGACGCGATACATTTTTGTATTGAAAATGGAGTCCTTTGGGTGTGATGAACATAAGTTTACTTCCATATCTATGATACCATGATGAGAATTTCTATCTAATTTCCTCGAATAATGGAATAGAGAGTGCAACCTAATTGATTCATGATTAGCTTGCCCTAATCCAAAAGGCTTATATGTTGTAATCAAAAGCCCTATTATACCATTGAGGTGAGGATAATATATTCATGGAGATTTACTTCGTTGTTTTCTACTATGTGTTACAACCAAGATGGGAAGGGTGATTATTTATAGTTAGCACTCAATCATCTTTTAGGCACTTAATTGACAAAAAGGTCTTATGGGGTGAGTGATATTGAACCACTTGAACATTTTCCTCTAAGCTATTGAGGTTGATGGAAACTATATAGTCAAAGCACTCGGTCCTCAATTTTTAACCTTTAGTGAGTATTACATCATAATGATGTGACCAAATTTAGAAACTCTTTGATGTACCACATATAACATTCTACGAGAATTATATACATAGGGACCACTTGCTTATTAGTTTGGAGACCACCCGACCAATAATAGTCTTGTTAGGCCCATATCCCTTATATAGATATAAAGAGGTAAGGTGTCGACGTGAATTTCTTTAAGTTATGCTTATTTTTAGTATACTTGTTGGCTATAAGCCACATATAGTTTGATCAGCACACCACCAATGTAGAAGAGGGAGAGATGAAGGAGGGTTTGGGTTGACATGATTGTCTATAGTTATGCTTATGCTTAGGTTCAAGAGGATGGCAACTATATGCTATGTAATGTCCCCAAATGGACATTTTTCAACCCCAAATGGATTTTAGGAAAACCCCAATCCAAAGAACAAGTTCTATATAATTTATAAAATATTTCAATGCAGATCTGAATTTTATATGAAAATGGCGACTTGCATAAGAGAGGAAAACCCACCAAATGAGATGCAAAACCACTGAATATTTAATGGAAACAAATCAACAATTTTTGTAAAGACGGAATCAAGAGAGAAATACCATATTTGACTTCAAAATAGGCTGGAATTATTTTATTAAATTTTTGCAGACACCTACCCTTAGACACAACTGAAAATAACACTTCTTCAACACCAAAAATTCTGAAAAATAGCAGATCTGATTTATAAAAATCAGGAATATGAACAACGATCAAAATCTTATCCTAGGCAGCTCTGAACCCCACAAACCAACTCTCCAAGTGGGTCGCTCCTCCTAGAAAAGGGCTAGAAATAAAGAAAAAACACAACCACAACTTTCCTTTTCAAACCCTTATGAAAATATGCAAACTTCAAACCTCAAATACGTTGGAAAACTACTAGAAAATCAGCTATCTCCTTGATATGCAATGGAAACCCCTGTGTGGAGAATCCTCTCAACTAGGAGAAGGGTTTTGTCCTTCTACTAGATCCCTTAGAGGGTTTTCATCCTCAAGAGATTATTTCTAAAGGTTTTCATCCTTAGAAATATTTTTGTAAAAGCTCAAAGGCTCAAACAAAATTCAGATTTATATAAAATAGAAAAGCATGCCTTCTACAAGCAAGTAGACTTGATTTTATAGATGTAATGGGCCAAATAGCCTCCCCAACTTCTAATTAGATTTCACCCCTTGTATTTAATGCATTATCTTCTAGGGGAGAATAATAACATAAAGTGATTATTCTTTTTTCTTATTTTTACTTTATCACTTTATATTTTTCTTTTCTATTTTTAAATTGACTTTATCATTAATAAATTAATATAAAGTGCTTATAATATTATTTTATTTTGCACTTTTATAATTATTTATTATGATAAGTTTCCCTTTCTAACACCCTTTAGCCGTTGGGGAAACAGATTGGGCTAAATTTCTTCAAACGAGAAGGGGATACTACATGTTATTAAATAGCTAAGTAGACACTTCTTCTACATAGGAGGGAGGGGGACAAAGGAGGCCCTTATGTTGATAACTACAATACATGGCTGGACATATGGGGGTTAGGCATACCACCTAATATATATAGTTGGGGGAGGAGGGTGGCTACTATATATAGTCTAGTAGGGCTCATATTCCATATATATATAGAGGGGAGGAGAGGGTGTTACTCAACATGACACAAAATTATTAGATTGTTAATGACATATCAAATTTGATTTTACTCAACACGACACAATTCTCTCTATTAACTTAAAAAGATTACCAACATCTATAATAATCTTACCATTAATGGGGTTGTTACATTTTATAACAAAACTCTAACTTTAACAAGGTGGTGTATAAACTAAGGACTTTTCTATAGGCTCCTCTTTCTCCCTTCTTTGGCTTGAGCTCCTCATAATGTCTCAAACTACTTCTAAAACCTCCAATAACCTTCATATGAGGCGTTGAATATGATTTTATAAACATCTCTTCCCGTTATTTCCTCATTCTGAAATTCCTTCTAGAGTCTTCTCCCTCACCCTACTCAAACTAGAATTTAAATTTTGCTCATTATGGCATCGAACTACTATGTCATCATATTAGGTGGCGGTTTGTTCCCTTGACACATGGATTGACCATTAATCCTCACCTACTCTCTTTTAGCTTCTTGAGCTTTTCCTCTAGGGCTATGTTCCTAATCTTTTTTCTTCTTGATATAGACTTTATCGTTATTATTGTAACATCCCTTAATACTTCTCTTCTTTCTAAAGCGTAAGTAATATAAATCCTTTTCACGAGTTCGCGAGGAACAAAAAGTTCTGCTCGTAAAAACGCAACGCTCCTATTTTGAAATCGAATACTAACGGGATCCCAAAGAAATCGGCGACCGAAATAGATTATAGGTGTATCTAAAGGTTTATATTCCGCTACATCCTCTTCTGTATCAAATTTATATATTCCCAGTCTTTTAAACTTATTGTATAATGATCTTGCTTCTCATAAAGCAATTAACTTTCTTCATGGAATATCAATAGTATCATGATAAATATCAAGGGCATTGTGAGACGATAGGAATTTCACCCAAAAAAATGCAAAGAAGGGTCACTCTCTCGAAACTCTCTGAACAGACGAAGATAATCCAAAAAATGGTTCTCTAATGTTATATCTTTTTTATGGTCGAATCGATTACTGCGAAGAAAAGTAAAACGCCAAGTCCTAGGAGAACAAACTAGCCTACTACCTAATTCTCCTCTGTAGAAGTACTTCAATTCTTTAAATAAAACGAGTTCATCTAATTGAGCAGATAATTCTTTTTGCATCATATCTCTTTTGAAATAAGGAGCGACTGTGATCTTATTTTTATCATAATTTCCCCGAAATATTTCCCCCCCTGGAAACTCTTCCAGAAGACTCTGTAAAAGATTGGAAGCTAGAGTGAAATCATTCGCAATTATATCACTAAGAGGAGTCCAATTCTCTCTATTTGATTCCGATGTAAACCAACAATCTTGAGCTACTGATCCGGCCAAGCAACCCACTATGTGATAGAATATGGTTAATTCTTTCACAGCTGTTCCAGCAATTGAAGGTTCTAAATACCATTCAGACAAAAAGTACGGCCTTGCACTCAAAAATTCCCTTTTGAGCTCTAAAAAATGCTTAGGATACGTAAGTTTATTTTGTATAATAGCTTTTCCTATCTTATAGGGAAGTGTCCCACTGTAAAAGTAATAATTGGAACAAGCCCACCTTGATCTATATAAAGCGTATCCTTTGGTCTCATCAGATCCTTTTTTGATTAGTTCTACACATTGACCCCTTTTTTCGCGTAATTCTCATGTGCCACCCGCATGCCCTTCCAAAAATTACATACCTATCCTTTGGAAAAAGTATTACACAATATTGTGTGCATCTTTTGCAATCCAATATGTGCCGCTTTTGTCATGCACTTCACAATACAAAACATTATGCAAAAACATCTGTGCACTCCCACACATTCACTAAAATATATTGTCACACCTCCTTTGAATCACCCATATTTTTAACCATGTGCGCTCCAACACTTTGTCAAAATTCCTACAATATGCAAACTCTAAGATTTTCCCATGATGTTCTTAGCTTAAACACCCTAGGTTAATAAACAAAAGTGAGCTCTGTCTCACAAGTTAAAATTCCTCAAGAGTATGGTCCAACCGGCTAAGATTTTTCAAACTCATCTATGTTGCATCTTCCTTTGCAAAATTATTACACTTCACTAAGTATTCGTTGCACTCCTTCTTCGCGTTGACTCTTTATCACTCTTGAGACCAATATGGCCTTAATATCTTCCCTTTATTTCTCTGGTATCTGCTTTTCTCCAATCATTTGTTCCTTATGACTCTTGCATGCCCTCATCCAGATTCTTCTATGCACTACTCTTCTCTTCATGGTACTCATAAAAATCAACAAGATTAAATATCGTGAGATATCCAACACTTTTGGAAACTCAATCTTATATGCATTTGGCCCCATCTTTCACTATACTTTACATGGCCCAATATTCATTAACTTAATCTTATTATACGTACCTTTTAAGAATATTTACTTGCAAGCAAATACACCAACACTTGATCTCTAACCTCAAATTCCTTAATTTTAAACCTTTTATTGGTGTGCTCCTTGTATTTTGAGTTACTCTACTCCAATTTATCACATAACTATTCATGCAACTTGGGCATATATTTTGCATGATATTATGCCTTTGCACTCCGATTATCTATTACTTCTTGCAATTTAGTTACCCCTCAAAATTGTCCCATAGATGATTTGGAATGGATTCTTCCCTATGCTTTTGGTGACCAAGTCATTATAGGTGAATTTTGATTATGCTAACACCGTATCCCACTACTTTGGCTTGTCTCCTACCAAGTTGCACAACAAATTTCCTAAGCTCCTGCTCACTACTTCCATCTCCATATGTTTGTGGATGATACATTGAACTGATAATCATCCTTGTTCCCATCTTGTTCCACAAGTTCCTCCAAAAATAACCTAAGAAATTTGTGTCTCTATCTCGATACTATGCTCAACTATAATCCATGCAACCAAACTCTCCTCAAGAACAAATTTTCTCTACCCATCGTGCATCACTAGTCTTCTTGCATGCAATAAAATGTGCCATATTTGAAAACATGTCAACCACCATAAAAATGGATTCATTCCCTCTTTGTGCTCTTGACAATCCTAGCACAAAGTCCATACTAATGGTCTCTCAGGGTCTCCTTGGTACAAGTAATGGCTGATACAACCTTGTATATTGTTTATACCATGGCAACCGACAAATTCTTGCATGCAATAAAATGTGCCATATTTGAAAACATGTTGACTATCACAACAATGGAGTCATTCCCTCTTTGTGTTCTTGGAAATCCTAGCAAAAAATCCATACTAATGCTTTCCCGTGGTCTCCTTGGTACAAGTAATGGTTGATACAACCTTGTATTTTGTTTTTCCCCTATGGAAAATCGACAAATTCTGAACCACTTGCACATAATTGTGCACATCCATGCCCATCCTTGGCTAGTAGTAGTGCTCTTTTAATTGCACTAAATTTTTCATCCCAAACCTCCACTATCCCTGATTAAATTCTCATTGATTGACCCTTTAGGTATGAAAAATTACACTCGTCTAAACAATATTCTCTCTTTTAGGAATTAATCTAACCACAACGCTCTATCCACTCGCTTAATGTCGTGCATGCTTCCCATGCATCTTTGAAATATTCATCTTTCTCATCTACCTCCTTTATGGTGTCAAAACCCATGACTTAAGCTGATAAGTTCTATTTTGAGCTCTTGACACCTCATAGTGTCTCTAGAAGAGGGACATAAGCCTCACAATTATATTTATGCTCAATTAAATCATATACAATGGAGATGGCTACAATATTTATATGCATTATACAATCGAGTACAAACAAATGGATTATTACACATGTGCACAATATACAAAATAGTGAATAATAATATGGTTATAGAAACCATATAACAATAAACATATGTGACTCGTAATATGCCAAACAATATGATTTCAACCATATAATTACATGACAAGTTACTTACCTAATAAAGTAACAAACTAGTTACCACAATAATAGTAAATGCACAAATTAACTACAATAAACTATGTTTACCTAACATTCCCACCCTTAATTTTGCATTGTCTCAAGGGATGAGGATAGGAACTCTCTAAACAACTTGAACTTGTCACGTGCAAGTGACTTTGTGAAGATATATGCTCGTTGTTTAGCTATTGGGAAAAATTGAAGTTGTATGTTGTGTTTCAAGACATGCTCGTGTATGAAATGAACCTGTACCTCAATGTGCTTTGTTATTTTGTGAAACACTTTGTATTGCGAATAAGTTTGAGAACACCTTCATTATCTATATACTTGATGGTAGGTTATTCCTTTGGTATTCCAAGTCCTTTCAGTATGTGATGTAGCCATATCGCTTTGCAGACAACTCCACCCGTATCACGATATTTGACTTCTATAGAAGAGTGTGAAAAAAAAGTTTTGTTTCTTGCTTCCCCATGATATTGGTCTAGATCCCAAAAAGAAGACAAATCTAGAAGTATATTTTTTGACATCAATGTTACCTACATGTTTTGAATCTGAATATCCAATCAAGAATAAGTTATCATTCTTCTTGTACTCTAGACCAAGATCCATTGTACCCTTGAGATATCTCAAGATTCACCTTCTTTACTTTCTAATGAAAAACTTTGGGTTCCTACATGAACCATGAAAAATAGCTGACTACAAAGCTGATATATGGTCTAGTATATGTTAGGTAAATGAGATTCCCAATAAAGTGTCGATAGAGAGTTGTATTTACTAGAGGAGATGGATCTGAACGAGATAATTGAAGTCTTGTCTCCATGGGTGTAGCAATAGGTGTGCAATCCATCATCTTGAATTTCTTGAGCATTGTCTTGGTATACTTCAATTGAGAAAAAAAGATGTGATTCTCTTTCTTCCATACTTCCAATCCAAGACAATAGTGCATGAGCCCGAGAGATCTATCATGTCGAATGATCAATTAAGATATTTCTTTGTAACATCAATCATCTTCATTGTGTTGTCAGTGATGACTAGATCATTGACATAAAAAAACTATCACAATCTCTCCTCCATGTATTTTTAGGTAGAGATTAGGATAATATGGATTTCTAATGAATCCATGTTGAATGAGATGCTCATCAATTTTGATGTACCAAGCCCAAGGTGCCTGTTTAACACCATACGAGATTTCTTAAGTCCGCATACCTTTGTTTCTTCACCAGGTGTGAAAAATCCATCGAGTTGAGTTATGTAGACTTCCTCCTGTAGATATTTGTTTAGAAAGGAATTTTTCACTTCCATCTAATGGACTTTCTAACCAAACCGAGCAAATATCTCCTCATAGTCTACGCCTTCTTTTTGTGCACACCCCTTTTTACTAATCTCATTTTTACTTGTTTATGGTCCCACGTGTTTTGTACTTTATTTTGAATATCCATCTGCAACCAATGGGTTTCTTCCCTGGTGGAAGATCGATAAGCTACCAAATTTTGTTTTTCATCACTAATTGATACTCAAAGATCCATGAAATCTTTCCAAGCTTTCAAATATAAGGCTTCCTGGATAGTAGAGGGCTCAATAGATTCAACAACTCTACTCATCAAAACAAAGTTTACCTCTTCTCATGCTTTACTATGATTTCATGGTCTAGTGGTGGATGTATCCAATGGAGCATCCAATTTTACATCTTGAATCATATTAGTATACCACTTGGGCATACACTGTATTGTTCCCGTAAGTCATGGTCTTGTCTAATCATCACATGTTAGGAAATAAGAGATAAAATATGTGGAATAATCCCTTACAGAATCGCAACAGTAGAAACTAATATGCAGAAAATATTACAGATCTCAAATAAAAGTGCAGAATAAATAACACAACATAGAGAGACAAGATTTAACGTGGTTCACCCAATTTGGGCTACGTCCACCAAGAATCACTTGCTCATATTTTATTACAAGCCTCCACTCTCTCAATACAATACCCAGATCCGTTTAGAGCTATGCTCAACAAACTCTACAAAATTCACACCCGAATTCAAAACACATATGTAATACATTTGCTTATCTTTGTATCATATGCATAAGACCATATAAATAGACAATTGCTTAAGCAGTTTGATACAAAACCGTGGGTATCAAAACCATGGGAAAAAAACGTGGGTATCAAAACCATGGGCAAAAAACCGTGGGTATCAAAACAATGGGTACCGAAAATAATGGGCCTAAAAACAACCCATAACGGTTACCCATTACCCATGGGTTAATAAACCACCCATGAAAATTTTCTTTGGGGGCTTCACCCCCGAACCCCTCTAACCCACTCATTGGTGAGCGGGACAGCCAGTAAAATGCCCGTGTGTAACACATAGAAGGTGTACCACACTCTAACATGAAAATAGGCTCCACAAACATAACAATCTCCCACTTGGACCGATTTCCACCGAGCAAGATTCTCAACCCTTCACTTGTCATCTACGAAGGCCAACCAAAGTTGAACATAGCTTTAGTTTATCCTTGTGACCACCTTGGTCATCATGTCTGCAGGATTCTGACTGGTATGAATCTTCTCCAACTTTAACTTATCTTCCTCCAAAGTTATCCTGATGAAGTGATATCTCAACTGTATATGTTTCATCTTGGAGTGGAAAGTAGAGTTCTTAGCTAGGTGTATAGCACTCTGACTATCACTATGTAGGTTACATTCCTCCTGCTTATGCCCTAACTCCTCAAGTAATTGTTGTAACCAAATCATCTCTTTTCTTTCCTCTATGGCAGCAACATACTCAGCCTTCGTGGTTGACAAAGCCACCAGCTTCTGTAGTCGTGAAATCCAGCTCACTGTTGTCCCACCTACAATGTAAATATAACCTGTCGTGCTCCTCCTGCTGTCTACATCTCCAGCCATGTCTGAATCTACATAACCATGTAAAGTGGTGTCTGATCCACTGTAGCACAAAACTGTCCCCATGGTCCCTCTCAAATACAAGGATCCACTTTACTACTTGTCAATGCTCTTTACCTAGATCACTCATAAATCTACTCACAGCTCCCACTTTGCATGGGAAATATCGTGCCTAGTGCACACCATAACATACATCAAACTACCCAACTACTTGATGAGTAAGGTACTTTGACATCTTGTTTCTTTCTGCTCTGTCTTGGGACACTACTCCTTTGATAACTTAAAATGGCCTGCCAAAGGAGTCCCAACCGGTTTAGCATCCTGCATGTTAAACCTATCCAATACCTTCTTAATGTACTCTTCCTGAGATAAAGTTATCTTCTGTTCCTTCCTATCCTAAGTTATCCTCATACCAAGGATTTTTTTGGCTGCCCCCAAATCCTTCATATCAAAGGATTCACTTAGTTGTTTCTTGAGTACTTTTATTTCCTACATGTTTTTACCCGCAACCAACATGTCATCAACATACAAACATGGGATAATATAACTTCCATCCTCAAATTTCTTTGTATACACGCAATGGTTAGAATGACATCTAATATAACCTTGCTCCATCATGAAAGCTATCAAAATTCTTATACCATTGATGGAGCTTGTTTCTGAAGCCATACAAGCTCTTCTTTAGTTTACACACCATCTCGTCTTTACCTTTGACCTCATAGCCCTCTGGTTCTTACATATATAGTTCCTCCTCTAAATCACCATGGAGAAATGCAGTCTTTACATCTAACTATTCTAAGTGTAAGTCTTCTGCTGCCACTATTCCAAGAACAGTTCTAATAGAAGTCATTTTTACTACAGGAGAAAAGATCTCATCAAAATCTATACCTTGTTTCTGTGCAAACCCCTTGACCACCAACCGAGCCTTATATCTTTTCTTTCCTCCTTCTTCGTCTTTAACTCTATACACCCACTTGTTCTGCAATGCTCTTTTTCCTTTCGGTAGCTTCACCAAATCCCAAGTCTGGTTCTCCATGAGAGACTTATGCTCCTCATCCATGGCTTGCTCCCACTTCTTACTGGCATCTACCTGCATTGCTTCATCAAAGCTCTCTGGCTCTCCACTATCAATGAGTAATAAATAATAAAGAGAAGGAGAAAAATGTTCAGGTTCTTTTCTTACCCTAGAAGACCTCCTCACTGTAGGAGTTTGGGGTTCCTGTTGAGTTGGTTCCTGAACTGATTCATGGGTCACTGTCCCATCTGTAAGATCCTCTAACACTGCATATTCTTTCTTGGATTCTTGCCTATTTTCTTGCAAATCGTTGCTTATACATGACTTTCTCATTAAATACCACATCCCTAGACCGAATGATTTTCTTTTCCTTAATACTCCAACATTTAAATCCAAAGTCATCACCACCATAACCAATGAAAGTACATTTTTCTGATTTAGCCTCTAGCTTGGTCCTATCATCCTTGTCTATATGAACAACACCTCGCATCCAAAGACTCTAAGAAATTAATAATCAACTTTCTTACCATACCAAGCCTCCTTAGGTATGCCTCCATCCAAGGAACTTGAGGGTCCTCTGTTCATCAAGTACACAACTGTGCTCACCGCTTCTACCCAAAAAGAAAGAGGCATCTTGCATATAACTTCATGCTCCTAAAGACGTTCCATTATTGTTTTGTTCATCCTTTCTGATACCCCATTCTACTGTGGAGTTCCTGGAGCTGTATTTTACCTGCGGATTCCATTCTTAGAACAATAGTCATTAAATTCATTGCTGCAATACTCCCCTCCATTATCTCGACTTGATACATTTTAGTTTAAGACCTGTTTCATTCTCTACCAAGGCTTTCCATTTAACAAAGTGTCAAATACATCAAATTTGTTTCTAACACAATAAACCCAAACTTTCCTTGTTACATCATCAATAAAAGTAACATAATAACTTGAACCCCCAAGAGATGATACCTGAGCTGGCCCCCACACATCAGAATGCACCAACTCTAACTTAATCTCTTTCTTTGTAGGTCCAACCTTGAGAAACCTTACTCACTTTTGTTTCCCATATATACAGTCCTCACATTACTCCAAACTTGTTTCTGTATATCCAGGAAAATTATTCTTTATGATGTCCATGCCCTTATGGCTCATATGACCGAGCCTATAGTGTCATAATGTTGTATCTACATCTAAAGCCACAAGATTACAATCATTAGTACTATTAGTAGATAAATACAAGGTTCCAACCTTCTTACCTCTTTCCACCACAAGAGCACCCTTGGTAACCTTCCAAGAGTCAGCTATAAATATCACAGTACAACCATCACTTCCCAATTACCCCGCCGATATCAAATTTCTCCTTAATGTAGGAACATGTCTGACATCCTTCAATAGCCATGTATTCCCATTCTGCATCTTAACCTGAACATAACCTTTTCCAACTATACTGCAAGGCTCATCATCACCAAGAAAAACATGCCCAAAATCCTTGAACATAATCAACAAAATAATGCCTATGTGGAGTAGCATGAAAAGAAGCCCTGAATCTAAAACCCAAGATTCAGTAATATTATGCAAAGAAAGAATCAAAGCATCCTGGCATACATTACCCGATGCCACATTTTCCTCCTTGTTTTATTCTTGTTGTTTCTTCTTGTCTCGAAGCTCCCAACAATCCTTCTTTGCATGCCCAGACTTTCCACAGTTCCAACATACAATCTTGCTCTTGGATTTTGACCTTGCCCGATCTTTTGATTTTCCATGGTTTCCTCTATTCTTTTGTCTCCCTCTAGTTTCCATTGTCAAAGCATTCCCTAAAGTAGAAGATTCCCAGAGCTTTTTCTTCACATTTCCTCACTTAGAATCACCCCTACAACATCCTCAAACTTCAACTTCGAGTTAGCTGGAACCGAGTTGCTTACCACCATTACCAGGGCTATTCCAACTTTCGGTAAAGATCATAAAATTAATAAAGCCCTAACTTCTTCATCAACAATGTAACATCATCCCGCATGCCCCGCTTAGCCCCCGCGTGCTTTGTTTTTCTTTTTTCCCTCTTTTCTTGGCCTTTTTCTCTTCAGTTACGAAACCGCCGCCCTGCCTGGGCGGCGGTCTCGTGACCGCCGCCCTAAGCAGGGTGGCGGTCCTCAGAACCACCACCCCTTCGTGGCAGCGGTCCTTACGCATTTTCTAGAATGCTCTTTTAACACGACTCACGTAAAAATCAATGATTCACCAGCTTTTTTCACCGCCATAAGCTTGCATTAATGATTCTGGTTCCTTGGAATAGTGTTTTGCCATTGTTTATAGTTTAAGAGTTCTATTTGGTTTTTACCTTGGGTAAATGCAAATGCTATAAATAGATGGCTTGTGCTCAAGCAAATGGCCCCTCAAATTTGCCTCTGAATTTCTCATTGCAATAGATTAGTCTTTCATTTTATTTAGAATTCTTAGTTTCTTTCATTGCATGCCTAGTTAGTGTTGTTTTGCTGTTAGGAAGCCACATATCCATCTTGTGCAAATGTTGTTGATATTTTATCCAATCCATTGGAGTAAAATAGTTTGTTTTCAATAGGAAGCCATTAAAGTTGCAGGTTTTGTTCTTCAAACAGATAGTTTCAGGTTCTGACGTTTTATGTTGCATGACTCGCAATAAATCCCGCTAGGAATTACATAAGCCAAGCTCTGTACTCTTGCGCTATCCCTCTCCTACTCGCATTGTATTCAGTCTGTATCCTAAGCTGCCTTTGTCCCAATATCTACTTCTGTTGATGCTAGCATTACACGCTTTTCTGGATCCACGTGAACACAAGGAACGAGGAGATCACACTCGAGGGGACATAGATCACACACACACCATCGGATTCACCACTTTCTGTAATCCAGTGTTCTAGCTTTCAAAGTTCTAATTAGAAACATATCAAATAGAGAGTAGTAGCCAATCACTTTATTTCAAATCAATTTTACTTTCGATATTGCCAGGAAGTCATGGGGATTGATAGTTTCGAGAAACTATGATTCATTTCTCACTTCGAGGTAGGATCGAGAGTCTTTCAAATAGATTAGATCAATTGTTTCATTATTTAGAATAGGTTCACAAATAAGCATACAAAAAAGCTATACTCGGTTATCTTGTTTGTTTTAATTTGTTATTCTAAACTCAATCAATTCTAGATATATTAGATAGTTGTTCTTTAAATTCATTTAAAAGTAGATAGATATATCAAAAATTAGGAATATACATAGACATATCTTTCACAATTAGTTTATTCTTCATTAGTTAGATTTATATAACTTTCTTTTATGACAATCACGGACCTAGAGAGCCCAGTGGAATACGTATTCGAGCCAATCGTGCCCCAACCCAATCTCATCACACAAGCCATAATCGATATAGATCAGAATCTCAGATCCAAGTCTTCCAAACAATGGTAAACTTACAACAAATCAGTTTCCAAACCGCATGGGTTAAACATAGAAGACGACCAAGCACACACATTTTGGTCAAATCAACCAAACTACAGATTACCCTAGATTCATATCCACATGACTAGTAGAAGGGTTTGAAAGAGAGCAGACCTTTGGTTGTGATCCTTTGGTCCCACAACAGATGCAGGAGACACTCTCACAGATATAGATACTAGCTTGAGAATTCAAGTTGCACAAACACCTGTAAGATATTCTGAGAAGATCACACAATTATTAATTCTAAATATAGAAGTTGAAAAGGCATATGACTATTGGATACTAGGGATTAGGGATTGATTCAACACATGACCATAGTAGGACCACAACAAATACGAATCTACGGGTGTGACCCACAAATCCCACAGCCCAACGAGCCCATAGGTGAATCAGACATAGATGCTGGCCTACGTACACTAGTATTCAGATCTACTCCACTTCCACCTATCATCATCAAACAATTATCCTTATTAGACATAACAGCTAACAAAGCTAAGGAGTTCTAGACTAGGCCAGAGAATCACCCATAGAGTCAATTATATTTATCATCCATCCTATGACCTTATCGGAGAGACATACACGAAACTATCCCAGACATTTTCCACGTATTCCACAACCTATAGACCGAATCATGCCGAGCTCGATATTGATTGAGCCTTCGAGCATCCCTTGCTGATCGATCTATCACACCACCAGGTTAGAGGGCCTTCTTTGCCTTAGATTCACAATTTCCACTAGTGCGTGTCAAGACATCGATTGCCCAATTAGCTTGTCTCGCATCCCACACATATTTAATCCCCACCTGCTCTCGCACGACCTCGGGAGGTCGGGTGTGAGGAAAGTTACTTGTAGATTCCCATGCTCGCTTGTCACTTTTCCATCATACAAAATTGGTGAACCCGACGTGAACTTTCTACTTTCTCGGTCCGGAGTCGATTTCTACCGGTTCTTTCAAATTAAAGACTCTTTCATCTTTACTACCTCATTAGCTTTCACCATCACCTTCACTCCTTCCCATTATTCTCATGGGTATTCATATACCCCCGAATGTCGTCGGATTCGATGCATATGGTAGGCCTCTCTTAGGTCTTGAGGCATACTACGCTCAACCGAATAGACAATCATCATCCCTCGCTCTCGGTGGGGTGACAACTATTCAAATAACCAATTATCAACACAAACTCCATCTCCAAGGATCAGATATAACTCATCTTTCCAAACAGAGGAGTTGGATCAGCTCACTCAAACACAACAAAAACAGAGCCTTCAGGCTCGAATAATATGACGCTCACAGGAGAATCTAGTTCATCTCCTCAGGTACTACTTAGACCACAAATTAGTAGACAATCAGACCCATACCTAGGTTTAGATGATGAACATTCGGTACGTTATGTTAGGAATGAACAACGTTCTCAAGTATGTACCCACCTATAGGAGGTTTACAAACACAACCCGAGGTCTCTTTTCAAGAAAATACCTCCATGCCACTACATATAGGAAATGCCCTCGGGGAAACTTGGCAGGGCAGCGATCAATTCATAGCAGGATATCACATGCCTATACAACACCATGATATACAACAAACGCCGCTAAGGCAAAACACCGTGACTTCACCAAATGAAGTCATTTCAACGTTAGTAGAAAAAGTGAGAGGGTTAGAACTTGCTCAAGCAAATCAAAATTCTCAATTCATGCAGGAAGTTCCAATCCTCCACACCATCCTAGCCAAGTAGACCTCCTCACAGGAGTAGGCACGTTAGGCATGACCCTCAATATTCACAACAAACACTGATTAGAACCACCGCTTTCTAACACCATTCCAATACCTCCCGGTCCTAGTACAAAATAATCCATTCTTGACAATACCCTTCATACTTAAACATGTACTCCAAATCACCACAAGGGGATATGTTCTCCTCTCCCGGTATTTTTACTCAACCACAGGGGTTCCCTTATGCTCCTACCAATGCATATGCAATGCCATATCAACAACCCATTCCACCTCCACTCCCTCAACAGGCACCATCAATGGTCGAAACCTATGCGATAGGGACATATTCAGAATACTTGAAAGAACCCTTAGATTTCACCATACGAAGCATCATGCTTCCAAGACCTCTTCCCGATTTTCCCAAATACAAAGGTGAGGGAGATCCAAATGCACATATCAAAGCTTACGCTATAGCCATCCGAGAACTACTCCCATGGGATGGGGTTGTTGCTAAAATATTCCCCAAAACTTTGGAGGGCATCGCTCTCGATTGGTATTATAGAATACCTGAGGCTTCCATCCATTCATTCAAGCAACTCGTGTCAGAGTTCATCAAGGCCTTTGACATGAACAAACTATTAAGGACAGAATCAGGGAATTCTTGCACATTAAGCAAGAACACAATGAATCTGTCACCCATTTCATCCAGAGGTGGCGCACAGTTCTCTATTCTTCGGCAAGTGCTCCGAACATGGATCAGATGGAACTATGTGATCTATTCCTTCATTCTCTCAGCAGAGAGGTAAAGGAAGAAGTCCAGAAGTTCCCACTAAGAACTTACGATGAAGTACTTGAGAGTGCTCTCCGAATAGATCAAGCGGCAATTGATAGTGGTCGCAAGACATATGGAGCAAACGGGAGGTTAATCACCTCCAACCAAAACACTACAACTTATCCTACTATCACGAATGTCAATCAAGGACCTAAAATCCTTAACAAAAATCACGGAGTGACAACGGATGGAGTAACCGATCGATCTAGAAGAAAAGGTAAATGTTGTGAATACTCCACCACAAATAAACAATCAACGAAACAATAACTTTACTCCAACAATCAATACAGTGGATTTTAATCATCCACAACAACAACAACAACAACAATGGCGAAGCCCTACACGGGATCCAAATCAAAATTCAACTAGGTATCAAAACCAAAATTCAAACCAAAAACAACAAACGCAAAACTTTAATAGGCAACGGTTTGATCAAAGTTTTAGGCCACAATATACACCGAGCCAACAAACTAGGAATTACAATCCTAACTCCTATTGTGGTTTTCACAAAATCCGAGGCCATGACACTAGAACATGCCGTGACTACAATAAATTCATGCAACGTTTTCCAGAAGAACAAAGACAACCTTTCATAGATATGTTCTTGGCAGATCCTGCCTCACCAGTGCCAAATACTTTTACAGGGGCAGTTTCCCCTCAAAATGCACCCCTCAAGATCTTCAATGATCCACTCCCAAATCACAACAATAACAAGTTAAATCCAAGTGGGACAAACAAGGGTGTAATTGCAGGAAACAATGATCATGAAGCTTCAACTTCACTAAATCCATTAGTTGCGCCACAACTAGAAGTCACCACGACCTAAGATAGTCGGGTTTAGTGGAGTTAGATGCCGAACTACCCATAGAAGTCAGAATAAGGACACGAGAGTATTCCTCTCAGCTAAGTCCAAGCTACCCGCTAGAAATAGATAATATCCAACAAGTATTAACAAAACCCGTAGGTGCTTATGATTTAATTAATGATCTAACAAAAACCTTCTCGCACATCTCCTTTTTGGATTTATTAAAGAACTCCCCTACTCATAGGGCTGCTCTTTTAGAAGCATTGGGTTTAGGTCATCTAATTAGCATCACTCCACCTCCCGAAACACAGGTAAATCATATAGACTTTGATATCCATCCTCCGGGGCAGCCGGATAGGGACACCGAATTCATATTCGAAATAAACAAAATGCCAACAGATGCTGAGATTGCACGCCGAGGTGATCCGGCCTTACACTTGCAAGTGTGGGTCTATAACAATTATGTGAAACGCGCGATGGTTGATGATGGGGCAGCAGTTAACATAGTCCCTTTTTCTTTCCTTCAAAAGCTAGGGTATGGAGAAACCAATTGTTCCACGACTCGAAATACGCTAAGAGGCTATGACAACCTTAAAGCCACTTCAATTGGAACTATAATACTACCGGTCACCTTAGGACCCAAAACAATCCTGACTGAGTTTTATATTATAGATCGGGAAACTAACTATAATATGATCCTCACCGACCATGGATACACCGTATGAAGGCAATCCCTTCTACGCTATTTCAAGAAGTAAGATTCTTGCATTTAGGAAAGGTGTTCATAGCCAAAGGTGATCCAAAACCATTCGATGTACACCTAGGCTGACTTAAAGAAAAGACCAGGCATGCACTCAGAGTTTGAACTCCCAACAAACCAACTTAATAAACCTACCGACGCAAAACCAGAAGAAAAGTTGGTACCTACGACAGATCTCGAAACTATGAGCCTAGCCAAGGCAACCCCAGCCCCCAAAGATGAGGCTAACACTATAGAAACAATATCATTAGGAACTACTAAAAATTGTTGAATTACTAGAACAGATCTACCAATGTTCCTACCATTTGATTCTGTAGGCATGGGGTGCACCCTAGGTGTCGGCTCTCTTCCAAGAGTGGATTCTCTCGCATGATAGAAGTAGAGAACGTTAACACAACAAGTGTCCCAAAGGCCCATGTTCCTAGCTAAGTATTGACTCTCCATTTCGATGGAGCTAGATGTCATTACGAGAGCTCAGGGCAGTGTAAATCCTTACTTCTCCCGAGGGAAAAGTCCTACCATTTTCCTTTAAGCTAAAATTTGAATGCACTAACAACGGCGCCGAGTATGAAGCCCTTCTCCTTGGCCTCATCCTAGCTAAGAGAATCGGTGTTGATAACATCAGAGTGTTAGGAGACTCACAATTGGTAGCAAACCAAGTCTCTGAAGTATATGAAACCAAAGCCGAGCACCTACAGCTCTACAAAATGGCTATATTGAATTTAAGCAAGGAATTTGACTTCATATCAATCAAGCAATCCCACGAGAACAAAATCTTCTCGCCGATTCAATAAAGAACCTCAGCGCCACTTTACTCCAAATAAGAGTTAGAGGATACCCATTTCATGGTATCCCTTCGTGATGAACCATTGATAAAAACAATGTCAAATCCTCTTTTAAATGGAAATGAAAACAAATCTACTATCCTAGACCACATCGATAGTGATACAACCACTCTTGATTACTTAAACACCTATGCGGCATTACATCTCACCCATCACGCAATAGATTTATCTTTGATCCCGCATTCATCTTCCTATTACGGGAATCCCATGACAGAGCTTCCCCCACAAAAGGAACTCAACATATACACAGTCGAGAATGGAGATGAGCTGAGCTACCCCACCCCGCCCGAGCTTTGAAGAAGGTAACGCTTCTCTAATCGAAGAAACAATTGATATTAACATCGAACGGAAGATGAACCAAGGATATTAAAGTTAGGATCCTCGTTAACTCCATTAGAAGTAGAAATACACACTCGGATCCTCAAGGAACATCAGAAGGCATTTGCATTTAATTATAAGGAAATGACAGGAGTTACACCCCACATTGCGGTACACAACCTCGTCACTAAATCAGATGCAAAACCAATTAAACAAAAATCGAGACCAATGAAACCCAAGGTAGCTCTCATGGTAAAAGAGGAGGTAATAAAGCTCCTCCAAGTAGGATTCATCAAACCAGTCGATTACTCTCAATGGGTATCTAATATCGTTCCGGTTCTCAAAAAGAATGGAAAGATACGCATCTGCATAGACTTCCGAGACATTAACAAGGCATGTCCTAAAGATGACTTCCCATTACCATCTATAGATGTCATCGTTGATGCAACAACTGGATTTGAGCTTTTGTCTCTCATGGATGGATTCTCAGGATACAATCAAATCAGAATATCCAAACAAGACCAAGCTAAAACCACATTTATAACTCCTTGGGGAACCTATTGCTATGTTGTTATGCCATTCGGTCTCAAGAACGCTGGCGCTACATACCAACGGGCTATGACGTATATATTTCATGATCTTATTCATAAAATTGTGGAATCCTACGTAGATGACTTGTTGGCCAAGGCCAAGAAGTGTTGTGACCATCAAGTGCTTCACGTCATTCTTTCACGTCCGATAGATAGAATACGAGTCACGCTAAATCCAAAAAATGTGTCTTTGGTGTGACAGAGGGAAGCTCCTAGGTTACATTATATCATCACGTGGGATCGATGTTGACCCAACCAAAATTAAGGTTGTTCTCTTGAAATGGTCCCACCTTCGATGAATCTGAATCGAGATCATTTCTCGAAAACTTGGTGCGATCCGAGAGATTCATCCCGACTTTAAGTTTCACCATTCATCCAATCAACAATCTACTCAAGAAAGATTATAACATTGATTGGACCGAAGACTGCAATGAAGCTTTCAACGCAGTTAAGCATTTCTTGTTATCACCACCTACGCTAATGCCACCTAAGCCAGATCACCCATTAATTTTATATTCACGAGCCACCAATGTCTCGCTAGCCTGTATGCTGGCTCAAGAAGATGATGACAATAGAGAACGTGTGATCTATTTCATCAGCCGACATTGCTCGATTATGAAACACGCTACACACAAGCGGAATGAGAATGCCTCGCCATAGTCTTTGCAACAAAACTTAAGACATTACATGTTAAATCAAGAAACAAAGGTCATTGTAAAAACAGACCATTTACGAACTTTCCTCACGCAAGGGTCCTTGTCTAAAAAGGTCTGGGCACTTTATAACCTTAATGGGTGAATTTGAATTAACATTCATAAATCAGAAGTCGGTTAAAGGACAAATCATCATGGATTGGTTAGCTGATAATCCATTAGACGGAGGTGATCTAGTAGATCTGGACTTTCCAGATGAGTGCGTATACTACGTCGAAACCCGACCTTCTATCTCTGAGTGTCCTTGGTACACCGATATCATTAATTATATCATGGACCATACATATCCAGAAGGTGCTACACCACAACGAAGAAGGTGGTTACGCATTATCGTAGCCAAATACGTCATTATAGAGCAAGTGCTCTATCGAAAAGCATTCGATGGAATGCTTCTAAGATGTGTCGACACAGAAGAATCCAAGAAGATTCTCCACGAATCTCACAGTGGGATGTGTGGAGGCCACTTCGGTGGCCATGCCACCACTCAAAAATACATCGAATGGGCTATTTCTGGCCTACTCTAGAACACGACGCAATAGAGTTTGTACGAAGGTGTCATAAATGCCAAGAATTCTCTCATGAGATTCACATGCCGACAAGCTCTACAACCAATCGCTACTCCATGGCCCTTTTCTACGTGGGGCCTAGATTTAATAGGGAAATTCTCTCCTCATCTATGATGGCCATAATTTTATAATCACGGCCACCGAATATTTTACCAAGTGGGTAGAGGCTATGCCTCTTACTACTGTACTGGTTCTATAATCGCCAAGTTCATTTTGAACCAAATCATTTGCAGGTATGGTGTCCCGCAAGTCATTATCTCAGATAATGGGACTTCTTTTAAGAATGACGAAGTTCACGAATTATGCAATAAATTTAAAATAAGCCATCATACAGCCTCCTTGTATTACCCTCAAGCCAATGGACAGGCTGAGGCGACAAACAAAACATTAAAAGCCATTCTCCTTAAAACGGTGAAAGAAAACAAACGAGATTGGCATTTGAAGTTATATCCGGCCTTATGGGCCCACCGAACCTCAATAAGGACACCAACAGGAGTGACTCCTTTCTCGCTAGTATTCGGGGTAGAAGTAGTTCTCCCACTTGAGGTTGAAATACCTAGTCTCCGCATTTCATTACAAGGGATTCTAGATGAAGACGCTTATAGAGAAGCACGTCTCTCCCAACTAGAAAGCCTAGATGAAGCTAGGTTAGATGCTGAACAGCAGCACAGAGTCTATGCTGACCGATGTGCCGGCAAAAGATAACAAGAAGGTCTATGAACGTGACATATATGAAGGTGATCTAGTTCTAAGGCTAGACAAAACCGATCGACAAAAAGACCGCGAAGGAAGGAAGTTCCGCCCAAATGGTCGGGCCCATACCGAGTCATGAAGGACTATGGAAATGGTGCATATCTCCTATGTACGCTGGAAGGTGAGGAATTTGGTGAAACAACAATTCCCTACACCTCAAACGATTCTACGCGTAAGTAGCTAGCACTACTTATAATTATATCTACATCAGCATCTTCATATAGATTAGATCATTTTGTCTGCTTGTTTCATACAAAAATTGTGATCAAGGAATTTGTTCTCAAAGCAATTCATTACAAACTCATGATGTTGTTGGCATAAACACTCTAATCATACTTCTCTATTTCCATGATATCATCAAATTATTTCGAATCATTTCATCAAATAAAGCTAGATATGACAAAGTCTTAACGGTAACCATACCAAGATCTGCAGGTTTGTTCTCACTTTTGGTTTCTTCTTAGGATAGGTGTCTTGCCTATGGTCTGTTCTAGAAGCTTCATGGTGTCACATCTATCCCGTATGAATATCTCTTTGGAAATAAAAACATACTGACATTTTGCTCAAGTAAACAAGTCAAATATAGAATCAAACAGAAAATTTTAAATTTACACATTTCCTTGCCCCACCAACCTTCGGTGATGAGCTTGCATCTCTTACTAGTGACGTAGGGTTGGGAAAGGATGGAAATGCCCTTACTCGCCTATATCTTGCCTATGGTGATAAGCCCATACTTCTTACTAGTAGCATGGGGCAAGGTGTAGGGGGTCCTCTTGACAAACAAATGTAAAAGGTCATAGACAAACAATTCAAATCTTGAAGTCTTGAGTCAAAAACAAATGAATCAGATGTCCAAAATTCCAAGAGAATTAAAAATCCTAAAACCAGATTTTGTCTACCATGTGGCCATCTACGGATCTAAGTCTAGATAAACCGCAAAGCAAGTTACATCCCAAAACTATGAAGTCACTCGAGTGGAGTAAGCTTGTAGCATCCTAATTTGGTTCCACTAAAGCTTTGTCTATCTCTCATCACTATCATTTCAACACATTTCATAACTTGTGCCCTTTCTAGCTCTCGGTGATGAGCCCTCACATCTTACTAGTTGTGTGGAGTTAGGAGAGGGGCAAGTCTATCTGCTCATCATACCGGTTTGTCTTCACCACTTTGCCAAAACAAATATGAAGTATCCAAAATTGCTTACAGAAACTAAGATTCAAAATCACATCGTATCTACATTATCATATATCAGCATCATGAAATACAAAAGGAAAGTAAACATTTGCTATCATTTGTTCTCCATTGCATACATTCTAAAAGCATATAAGCATAATATCATAGTTCACATGAGGAAACAGAAATGGAAACAAAGCCATAAATACCAAAGGTCTGATCCAAAAAGAATATATATATATATATATATAAAATTCCTACAATGCCATCATGCGCTAAGCATGGTCAAAACGCTCAAAGAGCCCGGATATACAAAAGAATATATCATACAAAATCTAGGAGAGCCAAGTGGCTTCTCAACCCCTATGAGACCCCTCCAAGGTGCACGCCCACCTAGGACTCCGGCTACGCCCGCTCCGAGTGCACGGGAGGGCTCAGATCCCGAGGGGCAGCCGCAGCCTCACCACGAGAATGACTCCTCATCGTGCGCCGGTCGTCCTATACCCCGCTAGCTCCGTGCGGAGAGTCGATACCATCCTGGCCACATGCCAGACTAGGGAAAAGATGTCAGTGTGTCTACCACCGCCGAGGGCTCCCCAAAGATCCACACAAACTCTCGCGGGGTCCTCTCCATGGGGATCATCAGGGTATCGGTGCATACCCTGCGAATCAAGTCCCGCCACTCATCGGCGGTCTCTACAAACAAAGGAGAAAACAAATTAGAAACAAAACAAGAGATAAAATACAAGAGAAAACAAAAGGAGAGATAGTAACTAAGGAAATCCTAATTAAAAACAAACATTAAAAGGAAGGATGGTAACTTACTCGATCACCAGGCCTCCAGGATGGATCTCTAGGGTCCGCACTCCACGATGCCGCCGCCGACCGAGGTGTGCTCCCCCATGGCTGGAGCAACGTAGCATCCTCCTACAATGGACTCATCCTCCCCACCATGGCCCTGGGAGAGTGGCTCCTCTGAAACCAGAGTAACTCTCTCTCGCACTCGCTCGCCCTCTCTCTCTCTCGCATGCATGATATCCCGAGTGTCATGCCACTCAGATCACTGTCTCCTCGGCCTCCCTCCTCTGCCTCTCCCCCGTAAACTCCTCGACTCGGAGTCTATGTCGATGGGGTCATCACCGCTGCTATGGGCAGGACCCACGGCAATCCGAAGCAAGGGTGCCTGAGGCGCACCGGCTCTCCCTCGGGCACGTACTACCCTCCTGGCCGCAATAGGAATGCCAGGAGTAACAACTGTCCAACCCCGGCCTCTAGACCCCTCTCGGCCTCTCGAATCGACTCAGATATACCGCGCTACTACTGGGGAAGCATGCCCATGTAGGGTAGGCCAAACTGCTAGCGAGGAACTCGGCCAAAGGGGTGTATCTCCACTCGCCCCCCACTCACAATAAGCTGCCCCGTGGTGGAGCAGGAGATCAAAGTAAGAGCCTCCTCGCCCCATATACCTACCATGGTCTGATATGGTGTGGCCTCCATGTCATCGGTGGTCAGAGAAGCAACTGGCTGATGAGGTGCTCTAAGCACCGACATATCTGTCCATCTAGCTGCCCTCACAGCTCCGGGATCTGTCACCTCTACACCTCTACCATAGGGAATGAAGTGCTCATAAACCCAACTCATGACTAAGGTCGGGTGGCTCAAAGACTGCCCCTGTAAATGGACTACCCTGTATAAGTCATGGTAGGTAGTCCCAAGTATGTCTGCTCCCTAGGCATAAATCCGCCATGGCCCTCGATCTGTGCAATGATGGGGGACCAACAATATAACAATGTGTCTCCTCCCTTGTCCCCGATCAATCTCGAGGCAAGGATCCCCATAATAGCCTGGCGAAGCAAGGGGATGGGAAAACTAGGAATGGATCGAACTCTGACCCCCTTCTTTTCAACCCGTGGAGATGACTCGCATCTCCCATATATAAGTGGCCCACTGTGCTATCTAGGCCCGTGAACCTGCTGTCTCAAGGGTAAGACGTCTCCCAATGATCGGGACCCCCAGAATACGATAAACATCCTCTAAAGTGATGGTCCACTCACCGCAGACCCCTGGTAATCGGAAGGTGTTCCGATCAAGATCCCAATAGGAGAATAAGTCACAAAGAATGTGACTGATGGTGCAACATGTGGAACACGTGAGATACGTAGTAGTATCCCGACCCTCTGAAGAGTGTCCTCCTCATCTTGTGAAAGTACATCTAGTACGCTGGGAGCTACTCACACTCTCTCTCTCTCTCCACCGAATATACTCCTCTCTCTCACCTGCATACACCCAAAAACACACAAAACAAAGCAAGTTAGCATCCGAGTAATACTAGAAAAATCATGAAAACACATAGAAATGCTAAAAATGCAAAAACAATCTCAAACAGATGTTCTTTTGGCATTCTGTGCAAAACCGCCACCCTGAGCAGGGAGGCGGTTTTGTAACCGCCCTTAAGGGCGGTGGTCATGTAACCGCCACCCTGAACAGGGTGGCGGTCATGTAACCGCCACCCTGGGCAGGGCGGCGGTCATGTCCCGAAAACCCACGCGGGTTTTAAACTTAAAAAGCCTAAAAACCAAAAGAGGACCATTTTACTAAAAACAAGGCCTACCCAGTAGGCGCCCCCCCTAGATGGACCTTTTAAACCTAACATTTTCAAAAATAACCCCCCACGACAAAGATTTTAGCATTTTAAAATTGAGGGGGAAAAATGATAAATTGAGGAAAACTAACCTGTGATCTCGCGGGTCGATGTTCCGCTCACGGAGGCATGATCACTATCTCGTCACAAACGTTTTGACTCTACTCGTAAAGAAACCATCACCGTGGGTCCCAGAGCTCAGAATCAATCAAATCAACACGCACAAATGAATAGGAAAATGGGCCCACTTTCATATATATAGCAACCTGACTTGTTTTAAAATACTTTTTTCGCAGGTTTGGAGCGCCGACGGAGGTAAGTTCTTACCCCCACATAAATGGTACGTCCTCATTTCCCATTATTTTAGTGTTTATTTTCCGATCTATCTTGTCTATCTGCACTTGAGTTCTCTTTTCATTTTGCAGGAGCGGAATTTTGATGGCGTCATTTCACACACGGACGTATCAGGTATAACTTTCAACTTCCCATTTCGGGACCACCATACTGACCCACCGTTTTACGCCTCTTCATGGCTAAAATGCTTCTCCGAGGGGGCAATATGTACGTACCCAAAATTGAGGGTACTACACCACCGAACAACGTAACACGTACCCCAATGATGATACAGGTCTCCTCGCAAGGTGTTCGGGATCCGAAAAGCTCTCCAAGTATGCGTTATCATCCCGCATGCCCCGCTTAGCCCCCGCATGCTTTGTTTTTCTCTTTTCCCTCTTTTCTTGGCCTTTTTCTTCAGTTATGAAACCACCACCCCGCCTGGGCGGCGGTCTCGTGACCGCCGCCCCTACAGGCGGTGGCGGTCCCGAACCGCCACCCTGCTCAGGGCGGGTCCTTTACGCATTTTCCAGAATGCTCTTTTAACACGACTCACGTAAAAATCAACGATTCACCAGCTTTTTTTCACCGCCATAAGCTTGCATTAATGATTCTGGTTCCCTGGAATAGTGTTTTGCCATTGTTTATAGTTTAAGAGTTCAATTTGGTTTTTACCTTGGGTAAATGCAAATGCTATAAATAGATGGCTTGTGCTCAAGCAAATGGCCCTCAAATTTGCCTCTGAATTTCTCATTGCAATAGATTAGTCTTTCATTTTATTTAGAATTCTTAGTTTCTTTCTATCAGCATGCCTTAGTTAGTGTTGTTTTGCTGTTAGGAAGCCACATATCCATCTTGTGCAAATGTTGTTGATATTTTATCCAATCCATTGGAGTAAAATAGTTTGTTTTCAATAGGAAGCCATTAAAGTTGCAGGTTTTGTTCTTCAAACAGGATAGTTTCAGTGTTCGACATTTTATGTTGCATGACTCGCAATAAATCCCGCTAGGAATTACATAAGCCAAGCTCTGTACTCTTGCGCTATCCCTCTCCTACTCGCATTGTATTCAGTCTGTATCCTAAGCTGCCTTTGTCCCAATATCTACTTCTGATGCTAGCATTACACGCTTTTCTGGATCCACGTGAACACGAAGGAACGAGGAGATCACACTGAGGGGACATAGCCACACACACCATCGGATTCACCACTGTTCTGCAGAATCCAGGTTCTAGCTTTCAAAGTTCTAATTAGAAACATATCAAATAGAGTAGCCAATCACTTTATTTCAAATAATTTTACTTTCGATATTGCCAGTGAAGTCATGGGGATTGATAGTTTCGAGAAACTATGATTCATTTCTCACTTCGAGGTAGGATCGAGAGTCTTTCAAATAGACTAGATCAATTGTTTCATTATTTAGAATAGGTTCACAAATGCATGTGCAAAATAGCTATACTCGGTTATCTTGTTTGTTTTAAAATTTGTTATTCTAAATTGTCAATTCTAGATATATTAGATAGTTGTTCTTTAAATTCATTTAAAGATAGATATATCAAAATTTAGGAATATACATAGTTATATATTTCACAATTAGTTTATTCTTATTTTATTAGATTTTATATAACTTTTTTTCAGTATGACAATCACGGGACCTAGAGAGCCCAGTGGAATACGTATTCGAGCCAATCGTGCCCCAACCCAATCTCATCACAGCCATAACTCGATATAGATCAAATCTCAGATCCAAGTCTTCCAAACAACGGTAAACTTACAACAAATCGCCTCCAACTGCACGGGTTAAACATAGAAGACGACCAAGCACACACATTTTGGTCAAATCAACCAAACTACAGATTACCCTAGATTCATATCCACATGACTGTAGAAGGGTTTGAAAGAGAGCAGACCTTTGGTTGTGATCCTTTGGTCCCACAAATGATGCAGAGACACTCTCACGTATATAGATACTAGCTTGAGAATTCAGTCGCACACAAACACCTCGTAAGATATTCCGAGAAGATCACACAATTATTAATTCTAATATAGAAGCTGAAAAGGCATATGACTATTGGATACTAGGGATTAGGGATTGATTCCGCACATGACCATAGCAGGACCACAACAAATACGAATCTACGGTGTGACCCACAAATCCCACAACCCAACGAGCCCATAGGTGAATCAGACATAGATGCTGGCCTACGTACACTAGTATTCAGATCTACTCCACTTCCACCTATCATCATCGAACAATTATCCTTATTAGACATAGCAGCTAACAAAGCTAAGGAGTTCTAGACTAGGCCAGAGAATCACCCATAGAGTCAATTATATTTATCATCCATCCTATGACCTTATCGGGAGACATACACGAAACTATCCTAGGACATTTTCCACGTATTCCACAACCTATAGACCGAATCACGCCAGAGCTCGATATTGATTGAGCCTTCGAGAAGTACATCCTCACTGATCGATCTATCACACCAGCTGGTTAGGAGGGCCTTCTTTGCCTTAGATTCACAATTTCCACTAGTGCGCGTCGAAGACATCGATTGCCCAATTAGCTTGAACCCCCATCCATCGAGGTGCTTAACCCCCGAACCCCTCGACCTGCTCACCGCGGCGGGACCACCGTAAAAATACCCGAGTGTAACACATAGAAGGTGTACCACACTCTAACATGAAAATAGGCTCCACAAACATAAGATCACCATCATCCCCATCATCACTATCATCTTTAGTGGGAACATCAACTTCTATTTTCAAAAGTGAAATAACTACATCGGGTGAGTCTGTAGGAGGAGTCTCAGCTTCTTTTTTCTCAAAGAACTCAACATCTCTGTTGTTGTATACTTTTCTAGTCTTTAGATCCATCAATCTATACCTAAGAGAATCTTCATTGTAGACAATGAAGATGAGTTTTTGAGATTTCATATCTAACTTCTTTATGTTTTGCTTGGGTATGTGCATGTTGGATTTGCACTCAAATACTCGAAGTGTGCAACAGATGGCTTCTTCTTTAACCATGCTTCATGTGAAGTTATTCCATCAAGAGAAAATTTGGATACTTTGTTTAGTAAATATCTTTTGTTGTTTTTCTGCTTCTACCAAAAATGTCCTCGCTAGTCTAGAATCATCGATCATATAGCATACCATCTCCATGATACTACGATTTATTCTCTTAGTAACACCATTTTTCTGCGGTGTGTTTGAAGGCATCTCGTCAATAAATCACGTGAGCTTGAAGGTAGGATTTGAAATCATTACTGGTGAATTTCCCCCTTCGATCTGAGTGGAGAGATTTGATATGACGACTAGTCTCATTCTCTACAACCACTTTAAACTTTTTGAAGTTCTCAAAAGCTTCACTTTTTTATGAAGACAAAATATCCATATTTTTCTTGAATAATCATCAACACATAGCATGAAATATTGAAATCCAGAATGAATAGGTTGCATCGAACCACAAATATTGATATGAACCAAATCAATATTACCTAGAGCTCGATAAGCACTTTTCTTGAAGTCTGTATTGTTTTCCTATTAAAGGTCAAGACACTTATTTGTATACTTTTTTGGAGATATGGAAATCCTCTCACCATATTATACCGGTGAAGTGTTTTGAGATATTTGAAACTGATGTGACTAAGTATCTGATGCCACAACTATGCTAAGGAAGAATTATTAGCCACAAGTGTTTGATCATCCCTATGGGAAAATTCAAGATGGAACATACGTCCCACATTGGAGGCTTTTTTGTGATGATTTTCAAGCCTCTTGATTTGTCTTGAATCAAACACACTTTCTTATCAGAATGACTATTAAAATCATTCTTCAGGTTATGATCTAGAAGTTGACTAATCGATATCGATTCTTTGTTAACCCAAGGACATATAATATATCTGTTAATCTATAATTTCGTGAACCAAGAAGTAGATAAATGTTCCCAATACCTTGTATTGTGTAAGAAGAATCATCACCTAATGAAACATGATTTTTCGAAGGTGTGTCCCTCATGGTAATAAACCAGTCTTTGTGCCCGGTCATGTGTCGAGTGGCTCCCGAATCAACATACCAAATAATACTAGATGATGTGGATGGTTCACTGGAATGAGAAGTGTACAATAACTCATTTTCTGAATTATCTTATTGCTTTCAACTATATTGTCTTGATGATGGGATTTTCTTTGCCAATTCCCCTTCTTTTGCCCTTGTTTGTAAGTACTGACTGTCCTCTCGATGAGATTTTTATTTTGAGGTTTGGAATTTCTTGATGAACCTTTCTTATATGTATTGAACCAACAATATTTCAACTCGTTTCCTCTTTTACAGATAGGACATTTCTTCTTTTGCTTTTTCCTCATTTGATGCTATTTTTAGGAATTTTGAGAAGAATGAGATTTTCCTTTTGTTTCTAATGAGAAGATAGTGCCTGCTTCTCTTCATCATCTTTGTTGTACATTACTTCTTCTTATTCTGATGATTCACTAACTTTTCAAAAGTAACTTTTTGATCTGACAAGTTTAGTGTTGTCAAAAATGGGGTAAGAAGGAGGAAGTTCTCTTAGAACAATGGGAATAAGAGTTTTATCAGTAACCTCCTCTCCCAGAGTGTCTAACATGGATTTTACCTTGGTTTATTGATTGATTCAAGGGGTAACAACCAATCTTGACCTTAGTATGGTGGAGTTTCTAGGATACTGCGTTGTCGATTATGTATATTTACGCACCATTTTAAAACAATGGATCAAAAAACCTTTTTCATGTAAACACTTTCCTATAAACAAGGCTACAAATCATATCAAGATAATGTTATTTCTTAGGAAACACTTGAGATTTTATTAGTACTTATGATTGTGCTTACAAAGTGATAAGATAGGAGTGTGATTATCACTTATTTAGACTAGATACATATAGCTAACATTAGTCATGATTTAAATTCATAATTCAGACTCACAGTCTGGGTGCACAAATTTTTAGATATGTTAGAAGCTACAAAATCAACTATTTCTTCCTCTTCCTCAGTAAGGTAAGAATTAGGACAGATATGTGGTCCTTAACAAAGAAGTTAGAATCATCCTCATGGGTGTCGTAAAGGTGAGAAAATGTGGTGTCGAGTCTTAGATATGTTGATATGGCTATGGGACTCAAGCTCAAGTAGTGTGGTAGTCTTCCTCCATGTGTTCAAGGAAATTCTCGTAACGACACTCATACTAAACAAGGTCTTCTTCAAGTCTCAATGCTTCATCATACGCATCCCTAAAATTACATGTTTGATTATGAGGCTTGTGTTTTATGAGGATATTTTATGGTTGCAAGTGTTTATTTTTTAGAATTTTTACATTGTTATTAATGTTCACTTTTGTGTGTGTATTTTATAGGTGGATGCTCGATTGACTATCCGATATCCCCTTGATGTTAGACAAGATCAGGGGAGGATTTTTCTGATGATGATTGGGATCATTTGGAGGCTGTAGGTTTTGGTGGGATGAGATTTTACAGGTAGATTCATAGATTCCACAACTTGATACTTGCATTGCTAGAGAGGTGGAATCCTTCCACCAATACTTTTTGAATGCCTACATTTTCACATCCGCCTTGTCGATTGTGTATATTTATTGTATTTCAGATGTAGAGAGAGGAGATACCATGTAGCAATTGTACATAGATGAGGCCCAAGGTGTGAGATACTCCTCGGGATCTTTCGATTATCAAGCCCTATATGAGTCTGAGAGAGGGTTTCCCACTAATTACCATGATGACGATGGGCATTTCATGTTTCATACTACCAAATTCAGGAGGTGGGTGATTCCCATGGATGATGACAAGGGTTGTTATAGAGATGATGGAGCACCGTATAGTCTTTGAGTGGGCTCCTACCTTGTTAGCACATACATATAGAGATATGTGGGCTTGGATGACCCACAAGTTCTATGGGATTGTCGTTGGATTTCTCTTTAATGGTGGGCCCATGAGCACATTTCCATTGCTCATCCATTTTCACCGCCTAGTATTATCGACATGAGGCACCTAGGTGTTGATGTGAAATCACATCACCCTTGAAATTTGCAACTCAATAGATTGAAGAAATTATCGGTGTGATGATTGCATAACATGAAGCTTTTCCCAAAGTGTGGGAATTTTTGATCGGGAAATATATCTAGATGAAGGTCGGTTCTTATTCCTCTATTTTGATACACACACTCAAATTGTAGATGATCTATCCTAAAATCTACTCTAACTTGCCAAGGAGACATGGTTAAAAATATTACAATAAATTAAACCTACGCTACAGAGGTGATGTACTAAAAGGAATGTTAAACACCTGCTTTGCATGGAGATGAAAACCAATAAAATTGAAGAGGATGAACATCTACATAGATCAACCAATGTTATGAATTCATTCACCATTAAACACAAACCATTAAATATGTAACATAATTTAACATACGTAGTTAACCAAAATTGCAATGAGAGATCGGGAGAATGTAATGAACACAAGGGAGGATTGAAATTCATCCAAATACTTATATTATTGCTTCACATATTTAATACATAAGTGCATTATAATGGCCAAGAGGCACTAATTTGCATTACAAAGCTTGAATGGGAGGTTTGAACTCCAAAACTTCACTTATAGACCGAGAGAAGAAGGGAGGGTATAAAGCAATATTATCCAACCTTTTGAAATGATCCCCTCCTTACTACATATATATAGAAGAATGAGATAAGGAGAGAGAATAATTTGAAATACTTCTTTGACCACCCAATAATGCATTAAAATCACTTTGCAATGATGATGGGTACCACTATAAATCCCATACCTCCATGTACTTTTCCTTGTTAGAGAAGAGAAGAAGCCCATACCTCATCATTTTGGTAGGTGAGAAATCTTAAAACACCCTCTAAAAATTCTGATTTGGTGCAAATATGCACTTCAGTCAAAATTTATGGCCATCTAAAGATGAGGGTGCCATATTGTGATAAATGCGAGTTGTTGGCTCTCCTTTTTGGACTCTGAACTTGCATCACAACCTCTGAAATCCAAAATTTTAGATTTTGGGGTTCAAAACTTTGGACATTTTGATTTTGGAGTTTAGGTTACTGTTCATTACTCAAGTCAACTTGAGAGTTCCAAAATGTCGAACCTCCAAAGTCTAAAATTCAGACTTTAGAGTTTAAACTTTGAAACCATGTTGTGTGACATTGTTCATTGCTCAAGAATTTTTTTGAAATTTTGAAACTCCAAAGTTTGAAATTATGACTTTGGGTTTCAGACCTTTTCATTTTCAAGGGTTCATTTTTTAGGATTTCGAGACTTCACATTCCAAGATTTTTGGCACTTCAAGTTTTGGGGTTTCAGGACTTCAACTTTCATGGTTTCGGGATTTTAGGACTTGTGTTTTGGATTTTAGGAATTCAGGTTTTAGGGTTTTAGGAATTTTGGGACAAAATTATCCACTTGGCACATAAAACCTCTAAAATTCTAAAATCCCAAAGTTTAAATTTTATACTTCAGGTTTCATACTTTTCTTCTCCCCGCGCTTCATTGTTTGGACTATGAGCTCCTGAAGTCGAAACTCTGAAACTCCAAAATTTCAGATTTTGGGTTTCAAACCTTTATCTCCCCTTGTGCACTTCTTTCCACCAAGTCCTTGCATTTTCTTGGACCTACCTTTGAACGGAATCACCTCCAAAATCTGAATTTCATACTTGAGCTTCTTCATTTCTGAACTCCTTTGTAATGTGCTTGGCATGCTTCTTCATCGATTTGCATGGTTCGAACCCAAAATGTGAGCTCCCATGACTGAATTGATCCTCATTTTTTACGTGTGGAGTCACGTCTATTCAATTTTTCCTAAGGGTAGACCGGATAACACCATGATTTATGAGATGGAGCATGATTCTTAGAGAGTGAGGAAGGCTAAGGGGATTACCTATTATAGAGACTTGATATCTTGACTACAGTCAAGCGATGTAATCTAGCGGTTGTATGTGGGTTTAAGGATTGGTCATAGTTTTCTGAGGATCTATTGTATTTATGGTAGGATATCTAGGTCTAGGGCCACACAGTGGTCAGAAGGATGATTTAATACACTTTAGTCGGTGATGAGACAGCTTTGGGTTGGTTCAGGACATACTTGAGGATCCAGCTTTATATAGGTGGGAGGATGGGCATACCAACACCCCATAGGTAGTTGTGATAGGGAAAACACCTATTATTGAGTAGCTAGGTGTGATAGGTCTAGATGAGGATGGTTATGTGGTGTTGATTGATAATGCAGGGCTCACCCCAAATTTTTCTACTTGGTGGTCCCATTCATTGAGGATTTTGGATGAGGGCAATGAGAGAGGATACCCGATTAGTTGGCGAGTGCGGGCTCAATCGAGGGAGGAGCCGAGGAGGGTGGTGAGGTTGATGAAGAGAGATTTTAACCTAATGTTATTATAGCTCTAGATGTTTCTACAATGACAAAATGAGAAGGCCATAGTGGAGGCAAAGAGAGATGCTTCTCACAGAGAGCGAGATGATTTAGTGGGAGTGTGGACACTCTTATTGGTGAGAGAGATGGATTGATTTTAGAGTATGATGGGCTCCAGAACAACTTGTATTGGTCTCTTGATAGAGACATGTACAAGAGTTAGAGTGATACTTTCAGAAGGCCTTGGGATCACAGCCTTCTATTTTTGGAAACGGAGTTATCAGCATTAGTTAGAGAAAGAGGAGCATCCGTAAGCACCTTCTGGTATGATTGCGGTGTCCAATTATGAGGCTATAAGAGTAGATAGGGACTATTATGTGGATATGATTATTAATAACTACCACAGCGCCACTTTGCACGTTGATCATATAGCCTACCCAAGGGGGCGCCACGAAAAACTACTACGCCAACGATAGTGTAGCAAGTGTGGGGCACCCATATTGGAGACCTCTAAAAGGATATGACAATATAGGAGGCACTCCCGATCCTAGTTCGATAGACTTTATAGTTTGATTGTAGGCTCATGAGCAGGAGCCCTTTTTCCTATGTATGAAATTTTTTTTATTATGTGGACAAAGGACCTTGATGTGTGTGTGTGTGTGTGTGTGTGTGTGTGTGTGTGTGTGTGTGTGTGATGGTGATGATTTTAGTTCTTTTGATTGTTATACTCATGGATGATACGGTTACATGATTTCATATATGATGGTGATTATGATGATGATGATGTTGGGGTGTGGAGCTTTTCTTTCATCTTCTCAAATTAGTATTGAAGTGTGGAGTTTGAATTGGGAAGATGAAAGGTCATGACCATTTCTTTTCTAGCCATGGGAAGATGAAAGGTCATGACAATTTCTTTTCCAGCCGTGGGAAGATGAAAGGTCATGACTTTCAAACTTCTAGGGTCAGATTTTGGACTTCTTAAAGGATTGTAATACTATAAATAGAGGTGTTAGGGTATCTTGAAGATATCTTGTGTGTTTAAGAGGTCTTGAGTCTTAGTGATCAAGAGGTGATCAAGAGTGATCAAGGTTAAGCAATTGGGTGTCAATTGTGGTTTAGATGTGGTTTAACATCTTTGGAATTATGTTGTGAGTTCATAATTGAGAGAAGAATGTGAGAGTTGTTTTACTCTTGTTGATAATAAAATCTGATAAAGTTATTGGTGGACGTATCCCACATTGGGTGAACCACATTAAATCTTGTCTTGTCTTCTTTTGTGCATTATTTATTTATGTTGTTATATTTATGCATGTATAATTATGCTATATAGTTTCCTACTATTGTGGTTTGAGGAATTGTTTCCATATTTGTTCTCTAATTCCTAACAACTGGTATTAGAGCTTTGGTGGTTTTTTTGCTGAAGTGGTAAATCACGGGAAATTTTAGCCCTCATTAGAATTTCAATGGATAGAACTTTGGTTTTTGTGGAAAATGCAAATGGAGGATTACTTATATCAAAAGGACCTCCATGTTCCTTTAGATGGAAAAACAGAAACCTATAGCCATGTCGGATGAGGATTGGGAGTTGTTGGATAGAAAGGAACTCGAGGAAATTTGGTTATGCCTTACATCTTCGGTTTGCTTTAAGTATATCGTAGGAGAAGACCACAAAAGGTATCATGAGTGCGTTGGGAATTTATATGAAAAACCCTCTTCCTCTAATAAAATATTTTTTGATGAAAAAGTTATTTAATATGAAGATGTCTGAGAATGGTTCTATTTTTGTTCATTTGAATGAATTTAATACGGTTGTATATGTTAAACTCGGTAAAAATTGACTTTGATGATGAGATCAGGGCTTTGTTGATTTTGTGCTCTTTACGTGATAGTGGGACAACTTGGTTATGGTTGTAAGTAATTTAGTCTCTAATAATTCAAAGTTGAAGTTTGAGGATGTAATAGGTGTGATCCTAAGCAAGGAAATGTGAAGGAAGAGTATCGGATATTCTTCTACTTCTGGAAATGCTTTGACAATGGAGAGTAGAGGGAGACAAAAGAACAGAGGGAAAGGTAACCGTGGGAATTCAAATGATTGTGGAAGGTCAAAGTCCAAGAGTAAGTTAGAATGTTGGCATTGTGGGAAGGTTGGTCATGCTAAGAAAGATTGTTGGGATCTTCGGGATAAGAAGAACAAGGAGGAAACTAAAGAGGTAAATGTGGCAGCAGGTGATGTTTTTAGGATGCCTTAATTCTTTCTTTAGATAATATTGTTGAGTCTTGGGTGTTAGATTCAGGGGCTTCTTTCCATGCCACCCCACATAGACATTACTTTACTGATTTTGTTCAAGGAGATTTTGGACATGTATATCTTGGTGATGATGAACCATGCAGAATAGTAGGGAAAGGTTGTGTTCGGGTGAAAATGCAAAATGGGAACACATGGCTACTTAAGGATGTCAAGCATGTGCCTAAGTTGAGGAGGAACTTGATATCAGCGGGTCAACTAGGCAGTGATGGTTGTACGATCAGTTTTACAGATGGATTCTTGGAAGGTTACCAAGGGAGATCTTGTGGTTGCAAGAGGTAAGAAAACTGGTACTTTGTATTTAACCAATGGTGCTGATTATTGTAATTTAGTTGTTCTGCAGATGGAGATGTAACTTTGTGGCACCAGAGACTTGGTCATATGAGTCAAAAGGGCATGTAGATTATAAAGGACAGGTTTCCCGAATTAAAGGAGTTATATTTAGACTTCTGTGAGGACTGTGTTTATGGAAAATAGAAGTGGGTGAGATTCCTCAAGGTTGGACCTACCAGAAGGAGGGTAAGTTGGATTTAGTGCATACAGATGTATGGGGGCTAGCTAAGGTAAACTCTATTAGTGGTTCATGTTATTATGTCACTTTCATTGATGATACAACTAGAAAAGTTTGGGTATATTGCATTAGAAAGAAATCTGATGTGTTTGAAACCTTCAAAAGATGGAAAGCCTTGGTTGAGAATGAAATAGGTCTCAAGTTGAAATGTCTCAGGTTGGATAATGGAGGGGAGTATTACAGCAATGAATTTATTGATTACTGTTTGGTAAATGGGATCCACAGGAAAAGAACGGTTCCAAATACTCCACAGAAAATGGAGTGTCAGAGAGAATGAATAGGACAATCATGGAGTGTGTAAGGTGCATGAGATTACATGTGGGGCTACCACTCATGTTTTGGGTGGAAGCGGTGAGCACACTGATTGTTTATCGATTAATAGAGGACCCTCCTTGGCTTTGGATGGAGGTACACCTGAGGAGGCTAGATCTGTAAGAAAATTGATTACTCATTTCTTAGATTATTTGGATGTGAGGTATTTTTCACATTGATAAAGATGATAGCACCAAGTTAGAGGCTAAGTCTAAGAAATGCACCTTTGTTAGATATGGTGATAATGACTTTGGTTTCTGTGTTTGGAGTCTTAAGGAAAAGAAAATATTTTGGTCTAGAGATATTGTCTTTAATGAAAAAGTAATGTATAAAGATCAGTTATAGGAACAGAAAGAGGAATCAAAGAAATAATACACAGTGTTAGAGGACATTGCGGATGGCAAGGTGTCCAAGGGGCTGGTTTAGGTGCAACATGTTCCGGCATAGCCAGTTCAGGAACCTACTCATCAGGAACCCCAAACTCTTGAGGTGAGAAGGTATTCTAGGTTAAGAAGGGAACTTGAACGATTTACTCCATCTTTGAATTATTTATTGCTCACTAAAAGTGGAGAGCCAGAGTGCTTTGAGGAAGCAGTGTAGGTGGATGCCAGGAAGAAGTGGGAGTAGGCCATGGATGAAGATCATAGATATCTTATGGAAAATTAGACTTGGGATCTAGTGGAGCTACCCGAGGGCAAGAGAGCATTGCAGAACAAGTGGGTGTATAGAATCAAAGAGGAAGATGGAGGCAAGAAAAGATACAAGGCTCGGTTGGTGGTCAAGGGATTTACATAGAAGAAAGGTATAGACTTTGATGAAATTTTTTCTCCTGTTGTTAAAATGACTTCTATTAGAACTATTCTTGGTTTAGTAGCAGTAGAAGACCTACACTTAGAGCAATTGGATGTGAAGATTGCATTCCTTCATGGTGAGTTGGAGGAGGAATTTTATATGCAACAACCAGGTTATGAGGTCAAAGGGAAGGAGAGGTTAGTGTGCAAATTGAAGAAGAGCTTGTATGGCTGAAACAAGCTCCACGATAGTGGTATAAGAAGTTTGACAGTTTTATGTAGGAGCAGGGTTACTCCAGGTGTCACTTAGACCATTGCGTGTACATCAAGAAGTTTCTTGATGGTAGTTATATTATTCTATGCCTGTATGTGGATGATATTCTTGTTGTAGGGAAGAACATATAAGAAATAAAGGTACTCAAGAAGCAACTAGGTGACTCCTTTTCTATGAAGGATTTGGGGGTAAAAAAATCCTTGATATGAGAATAACTCAAAACAAGAAAGAGAGGAAGCTGGTGTTATCTCAAGAAGAGTACATAAAGAAGGTCTTGGAGAGGTTTAGTATGTAGGATGCTAAACTAGTTAGTACCCCTTTGGCAGGTCACTTTAAATTATCAAAGGATCGAGTCCTAAGACGAGGAGGATAAAATCAAAATGCCTAGGTACCGTACTCATCGGGCCAAGTTGGTAGCTTGATGTATGATATGGTATGTATTAGGCTTGAAATTTCCCATGCAGTGGGAGCAGTGAGCAGGTTTATGAGTGATCCAGGTAGAGAGCACTAGGGAAGTGAAGTGGATCCTTTGGTATTTGAGAGGGACCATGGGAGAAACATTGTGTTTTGGTGGATCAAACACTACATTGCATGGTTATGTAGATTCAGACATGGCAGGAGATTTGGATAGCAGGAGGAGCATGACAGGTTATGTATTTACGGTTGGTGATATAACAATGAGTTGGATTTCACGGTTACAAAATGTTGTGGATTTTTCAAACATAGAGGATAAGTATATTGCTGCCATAGAGGCAAGCAAGGAGATGATTTGGCTACAACAGTTACTTGATGAGTTAGGTCATAAGCAGGAAGTTGGGAGACTACACAGTGATAGTTAGTGTGCTATTAATTTAGCGAAGAACTCCGCTTTTCACTCTAGGATGAAGCACATTCAGCTGAGATATCATTTCATCAAGGCAACTTTGAAGAAGATAAGTTGAAGCTAGAAAAGATTCATACTAGTTAGAATCCTGCGTATATGATGACCAAGGCGGTCACAAGGGAGAAGTTGAAGTTGTGTTCAACTTTGATTGGCCTTCATGGTTGATAATGAAAGGTTGAGAAATTTACTCAATATAAAATGTCTCCAAGTGGGAGATTGTTGGGGTGTGGAGCCTGTTTTTGGTCTTCTCAAATCAGTATTGAAGTGTGGAGTTCAAATTGGGAAGATGAAAGGTCATGACCATTTCTTTTCTAGCCATGGGAAGATGAAAGGTCATGACAGTTTCTTTTCTAGCCATGGGAAGATGAAAGGTCATGACTTTCAAACTTCTAGGGTCGGCTTTTGGACTTCTTAAAGGATTGTAATCTTATAAATAGAGGTGTTAGGGTATCTTGAAGATATCTTGTGTGTTCAAGAGGTCTTGATTCTTAGTGATCAAGAGGTGATCAAGAGTGATCAAGGTTAAGCAATTGGGTGTCAATTGTGGTTTAGATGTGGTTTAACATCTTTAGAATTTTGTTGTGAGTTCATAACTGAGAGAAGACTTGTGAGAGTTGTTTTACTCTTATTGATAATAAAATTTGAGCAAGTTCTTGGTGGACGTAGCCCACATTGGGTGAACCATGTTAAATCTTGTCTTGTCTTCTTTTGTGCATTATTTATTTATGTTGTTATATTTCGCATGTATAATTCTACTATATAGTTTCCTACTAATGTGGTTTGAGGAATTGTTTCCATATTTGTTCTCTAATTTCTAGCAGATGATGATTATGATTATTGTGATTGTTATAATTTTTATGATGTTTTATATGGTGGATATGTTGATGTTTATGCTTTTGATTATGAGTCTTGATGTTCAACTATATTTTTAGGATATGTGATCTAACCTCAATATATCGATTAAAATTTGATTGAACAAAATGAAGTAAAAATGGAAAGAATGGCTCATTTTATAACATATGCCTAATGGGTTTTAGTAACACTTGCACTTGTAGCCTTTCAAAATGTTAAATGAGACTATCAATAAACAATTCATACTTATTGTGGTGGACTTTGATAAAAGTACAAAAGGGCCATATGAATGCATGTCTTTATGGGGAAAATGGGTCCTCCTTTTTCACAAATTTAGAGGGAATCAATGCCCAAGCTCTTTATGAGGAGAAAACTGATCAGTGTCGGAAGTTTTCTATGGGAAATTTGATTGATGTGGGAAGTTTTCCATGATGATTTTAGATTTTAATATATTTGCAGAGGTTGATCAAAATAGAAGCCTTTTTCATGGGTAGCCATCCTTCGAGGATATGGTCTACATCTTACATTTGATTGAACAACCATCCTTCAAGGGATCGATCCATGATTTTAAAATGGTAGCTATCCTTTGAGGGATTAGTCTACTTTACTTTTAACAATCATGATGTTTGAATAACGATCCTTTAAGGGATTAGTCTATTTTATTTTTGATTTTAACAAGAAGCATCTCGTATGTGTTTTTGGATTTATTTTGAGTTCGAGAAAGACCCTAATAAATAATTTGTTAAGGAGGGATAAATGTATAACTGGAAGGCATCCATATGCACTAGGAATTGATGTCGGGAAAAAGGGAAATGGAATGATTATGAGCTTGGTAAAATGGAAGGCCATTATTTTGATAAGATCTTACAACCATTATTATGATAATCAATCATCTAACAAGAAAATCCGCTAAAGTGCAAAGCATTTAGAGGTTATTTTTTTGGTTCCCCATCAAGAGAAGTGCGATGATATGCTCCTGACCCATATTTGTGAGTACTAATGTAGGGACCAATCCAATTAGGGAGAAATTTCCACGTTTACTTCATTCTAATTTAGTCACATTTTGATTTTCCTTAAGCACGAGATCACATATTTTAAAGTCACGCTCCTTAACATGCTTTTTGTATACTCTATTAATGTATTGTTAATAAACTTGGTGATGTTCAAGGGTTTCTAGATGATTTCTATCCAACAATTCTAGTTGTGCAAGATTATTTTGGCGATATTCTTCATCTGGAATGAAATATTTTAAGGATACACGGAGTGATGGGATTTGAATTTCTAGGGGTATGATGGCTTCAGAGCCATAAAAAGTGAATAAGGTGTAGCACTAGCATGTGTATGGATACTAGTTTGATAATCCCACAGAGCAAACAAGATTTGAGCGTGCTAATTCTTGCATGCATCATTTACGCTTTTCATGAGGATTTTGTTAAGTGTTTTGTTGGAAGCATCAACTTGTCCATTTTCTTGAGGATAATATGGTGATGAGAATATTAGTTTGATGTTAAATGTATCATAAATATTTTAACCTCCTTATTTTTGAAAGGTTTTTCCATTCTCTGTGAATTATGTAGAATGCCAAAATGACATATGATGTTCGATAGAAGTTGATGATGGGCCCAAACTTTGTTGAGGTCAAAGGAATAACTTCAACTCATTTAGTAAAATATTCAGTTGTAGTGATGATTGAATGATGTTGTTGATATGATTTTGGATTAATTTCACCAATAAGGTCTAATCCCCATTGAGAGAAAGGCCACAAGCCTTATGTGGGTTGTAATGTTTGACTAGGAATGTGGATGAGATCATAATGGAGTTGACATTTAAAGTAATTTTGTATGTACGCAAAAAAATATTTGGTGATAGTGGGCCAAGAATATCCTAGTCGTATGATACATTTGGCGATGGCATTACCATCGAAATGGCCTCCCACAAATTCCATCATGGACCTCTCCTCATTTGTGTTGGTTGATTCATATGATTTAAGATGCCATACTAATGCCCCACCAAAACTATGTTTGTAAAGGATGCCTCCTATGATAATGAAGCGAGAGACACATTGAAGGAATGATCATTTAGTACCTTGTGATAGGTCTGGTGGGAGTTTAGATTCACAAGATAATCAAATATTTGGGTGTACCATAGATCTAATTGATTTTCATCAATGATGTTTATGGAAGGTAGCTCATTTTGATGCGAAGGATGGTCTAGTATTTTAATGACTAAAAACATCTTAGTTTTATCCTTCATTTTTCTATTTCGAAGGGCACAAGGGATCCTAGGGAAGCCATAGTGTCTACAAACCTATTAGAAGATCATGGAATGACTTGAATAGTGTAATGGTTGAATGTGCCAAGGAGAATGTTGAGAATGTCCTTATACTTTTATAGGACCTCGTTTTTGCATCGATATTCTACTTTGTCTTGACTGATGATGAGTTTTGAATCTCCGTAGATTTCCAAGTCATGGACACCTAGGAGAATAGTAGTGGTTAAATCCATGATTAAGGCCTCATATTCTACCATATTATTGGTACACTCAAAATTGAGCTTGAAAGATAATAGGATGGGAATGTTCTAGGGTGTTATGATAACAACATCATCTCCTCCTCCTTCTTGAAATTTATATTTGTCAAAGAAAATGATCATTTTAACGGGGATGAAATCTGATTTATAATAGTCGGATTCAGTGATATTGTTAATGCACTCATTAGGGAAGCATTCATGAGGTGGTTGATTATCTGGAAGAGGTGCTTAAGCGAGTTGATTAGCAATGGCCTGACCTTTAATGGATTTTTTTGGCATAATTTCCAAGTCAAATTTAGTAATTAACATGACCCATCAAGTTATGTGGTCATTATGATAAGGTTTGACATGCATGACTTTAAGTGGATTAAAACTAGTGACGATGTATGTTTTGTGATTAAAAAGATAATGTCTTAGTTTGGAGGTGGCAAAATACAATGCACAACAATTTTTGGCTTCAATAATGTGTCTCATATTTATGAAGCATGTGGCTAATGTGTACATGTACCTACTCACATGCTTGATTATCACGGTGGGCGAGCATAGCTCTAAGGCATGTTCAATTGGATATGTATAAGTAAAAAGGCTCCCTATCACGAGGTGGAGTGAGGACAGGTAGTGATAACAAATATTGTTTGATTTGATTAAAAGTTTTTTGGCAATTCAAATACCAATGAAACTCGACATATTTGCAAGGCAGATGATGGAATGGTTGACAACGGTCAGAAAGTTGTGATATGAATCGTTGGATGGACTGGAGTTTTCCTTGAAGGCTATGCAGTTGTTTGAGGTTAGAAGGTGGAGGCATTTCTATAATTTCCTTGACTTTTGTGGGATCAAATTCAATTCCAAAAATAGATATGATAAATCCCAAAAGCTTTCCAGTGAGAACACCAAAAACAAACTTTATAGGATTAAGATGGAGATGGAATTGGATAGTAGGAGTGAAGATGAATTCAAGGACTTTGAGGTGGTTTTTTTGAGATTTGGACTCTCCAAGGATGTCATCAATGTAATCATCAACAATTTTTTTGATAAGGTCATGGAAGATATATGTCATAGCATGTTGAGATGTTGCCCCAATGTTCTTAAGTCCAAAAGGCATGACATGGTAACAAAAGGTTCCCCAAGGGGTTATAAAATATTTTTTTTTTGATCATCATGCATAATAATAATTTGATTATAACAATAAAAACCATCCATAAGGGAAAGTATTTCATTATCCACTTTTAATTCAACGAGTTGATTTATGTTCAAGAGAGGGAAATCATCTTTTGAACAGGCAAGATTGAGATCCCTAAAATCTCTGTAGATGCGAATCTTGCTTGAAGATTTAGTTACAAGGACACAATTGGAAACCCATTGTGGATAGTCGATAGGTATGATGAAATTAGCAACTAAGAGACACTGTAAATATTCTTTAACAAAGAGAGATATATGAGGATGCATCTTGTAGAGTTTTTGTTTGAATAGCTTGATGTCAGGATATGTGACTATGTTATGTACAAAATTTTTGGGGTTGATCCTGGGCATATCACTATATGACTAGGTGAAGGCTTGATGATATTTTTCTAAGGATGTGGTAAAATAATTCAGGTTCTTTTGGATCAAGGGATTTGTCGACCTTGAATATGCAGGGTTCCTTAGGTGTTCCTAAGTTAATATCAAGTGTGGATTTATTGAGAAGATTTGATGTTTTGGATGGTATGGATTTCTAGAGATAACGATATTCATCTTCCGTATGAGATAAAATATCCTGGTTGTCTTGACCTCGAAGGATATCTATTATTGGTGAGTCTTCTTCAACCATTTCTAGATGAATAAGTAGTAGAGATTCAATGGAGTGTTTAGATTGATAAGTGAGTGGTCCTAATGATACAATGTTGATTAAAAAAAGTTAGGTGGGATGGGTACAATGTCGTCTGTGTCCATGAGGTTTTGGAAGATGATGATTCTAGTTTAGAGATAGTGATTGACATGTCTTGTTCAGTGGCCTTGGTTACTTCAAAAGTAGACCTTTTATATCCCAGACCACTTTTCTCATGAGGTTTGAGGGTACAAAGGATAGGTTGGTCGTGTGTTCCTTGTTCATAATGTCCAAGGCCAAAACCTTTCCATGCACAATGACAGAGATACATGTGGGAAAAATTGGGATTTTCAAGGGATTTAAAATTCGATGTGAATGGCATGGCATGATACAAATCAACTAGATGAGATGGTGGATTGTTGAGTCCACCATAGATAAGATTGGTTTTAAGGTATGCAGTCCATAGGAGATAACATCCCCTACATTCGGGTCGTACATGGGTTGTTTATCAGGGCGACCATATGTTTTTGGTGATGGAATGGAATTAAGCATAAGAAGGTGATATTCCCAAGGGTGAAACATTTTACAACCTCGGTAATAGAGGAATCATCTGGAAATTTGGAAGAAGGTATCAATGTGCTAGTGGATTCTTGATCGGAATACTTAGACATAGATTTAGGCATAATTATGTCATTTGGGTGATACATCATGTAATAGTCAACTAATGGATTGGGATATGCCGAGATAGTGTGAGTTTGTCCTTCATGTTCATACTTAAGAAAATGATGAAGAGTGGAAGGAACACAACACATGGTGCGTATCCAAGGGTGTTCTAGTAACATATTATATTGAAATTCCCCTTCTATGATGTAGAAGAGTTTTGGTAAGGTTTTGACACCAAATTTGAGTGGTAGGATGATAACACCTAGCGTGGGTGTGCAATTGTTTCATTGAAGGAATGTAACATGACTAAAGTTTGAGTGACAATTGTATTAGGTCACTTAAGATGGTCAAAGGCAAGGAAGGATATAATGTTAATGGTTGTGCCACTATCAATCATGAATCTTCGATAGAAATGTCATTGATTTGAGTAGCATTAAAAGGGGAAAATCATGGTCTTCTAGTCTAAGAGAGGGTATCTCAAATGGTTCAAATGATATGGAGGTGGATGCTTTAAGATCACCTACAAAATTTGTAAATGAATTTGTGTAATTAGAAGGTATAGTGATGGATTGAAGGGCTTCTATCATGGCCTTATTATGGGTAGGTGATGTTTGGACTAATTCATAGAGTGACATCTCGTGCATTAGGTGTTTCATGTAATGTTTAATGAAAAAAATGTATTGAAGTGGAAGATAGCATGGTTATCGATGACAGAAAGTCTCGACCTTTGGTTTTTGGGTGGTCCCATATGGAGCTAAAGAAATGGGACTTTAGATTTACTAAGTGTAGTTGGTAACTTAGAAGGCGAGGGTATGGCGACAAAATTCCTACTTCCTTTAGGCTTGGATGATGCTTTGTTGTAATATTGAGTACGAGTAGTGATATGGACTGCATTAACCTAACGTATTAACATTTTAGGATGGATTCTTATGGTGATGTTGGGGTTGATTTCGATTTTGTATTTGATTGAGAGAGAAGTAAGAGTGAATTTCCAATCTTCACAAATTTATGATGAAAAGCTCAGTAATCTTCTATGGAGAGGCCTCGTGTTCTATGGAAATCAAAGAAGGCATCGAATTCATATTAAATGGGCTTCCATCCATGATGATCTGATGGCTTGGGAGGTGGCGGTGTAGTAATGAGTAATTTCTGAAGAAGGTGATCTAGAATGGTAGTGTAACGCCTTTTAGGTCCAAATGTGGATGGTAATAACGGACTATTATCTCTCTTGGGAGCAATTGGAGTGGATGGTTTGGCCATAGGTTGTTTGCTTAGTGGCCGTGGAGGTTTTCTAGCCATTATAAGTGATGATGAACATGGATTTTATACATGTGGAGACTGTAAAGGGTAGTCAGATTGGATAGAAGGTAGAGGGAAAGCATCTTTTATAGGTGCCCACTACAAAATGACGGACGTCAGAAAATGAGTTTACGACCTAGGGGTTTAACGAATGGGCCTTGCCCCTGTAACAATAGGGTGGTTAACTAGTATGAGGGTAGAAGGATTATGTGGGAGATTCTAATTTGAAGGGATATGTTGAGGGCCTCTAAAATCTGGAATGGTGTTATGTTTGGAGGGTCCTCTAGGCTTCGACGTTACAAGAGGGTCTCTAAAAGTGGGAATTCCCCAACATGGGGTACCCAGAAAATGATAGGTTTCATCATAATAAGGACTTCTAAAGACTTGGACTACACATTGTTTGTTGGATCCCTTTGAAGTTTTTAAAGGACTAGGTGTATTTGTTGAAGTTGATGCTAATGAAGGTATGAGATTTTTAATAGTCACGATTGATGTAATCTAAATGGTTCGTGGATTTTAGATTTTTATTTTTAGGGTTGAGAATAATCACAATCCTTGGCCGATTTGGGGCGAGAGGTGATTGAGCTAATAATGTCTCAAGCGGTACCATAGCTATGTTTGCAAATCTATATGCAAATGTAGGTGTATTTGTTCTTGTGGGTGTGGTCATTAATTTAGTAACAACGTTTGACTAAGGTATGGAAACAAGTTTTGTAGCGAGTGGTGGTTCTACAATTGGAATTTTACCAAGGTTTGGTATTGATTCTATAGGTATTGAATCACTGAGTGAAATCGGTGTAGGAGAAATTTAGATGTTGATTTTTGTAAGAGGAGGCACTACAGTTATAACTTCAAGTTCATTGGCCTCTTGTGTCAACTCTATGGACTCTATTTTATTGGGTGGTAGGATGGGATGCAAAATAGGATCAACTTTGGTTATTGTATTAATGGTGTGGATGTAATTTGTCTGTGGTTGTTCAGAATATTAGGGTGATTTGGGAAAGGTTGTTTAAATATGTCTAGATTCTAGTTTGTGGATGCATTTGGATTATCCAAATAAAGGTCACCTTTATCAATCAAGTCCTGAAGCACATTGTAGAATGTGTGAAATCTTTCTATATCATGACCATTAACCCTATGGAATTTATAGTAATCATTATCACGGTACCAAATGGGTTTTGATATCGATATGTCAATAGGTTGGATGGGTGGAAGTGATATAATGCTAGAGGCCAACAATTTATTAAAAACTACACTATAAGTTTTTATAGGTGTATGGTTACATTGTTGACGAAAGCGTTCAGTAACAGGTTTTCGTTAAGAGTGAATTTGACTACAACAACATTGGCGGCTATTTACGATTTATCGAGTTGGAGGTTGACTTAGAACTCTATTTTTGGTTTCTTGGGGCAAAAGCTTCACCAGAGATAATCTTCTAGAGCTCATAATTACAACATACGAAAGGCCATGGTAAAAGCCTCATCAAAAGTGTGGAATGATTGAATTTGTAGGGTAGATGAAATGTGTTTGGCACAAACGTGATAGAAAATCTCAATTAATTTTACCTGTGGTAATGTGAAAGATAGTTGATTGGTAACACCCCTCCAACAAGTGAAAAAATCAACAACATGTTCATCTTCAAATTTTCTAATGGCATAAATATCATTAATGGTGATTTTACGAGCTATGTTTATAGAAAAGTGATCCGTGAAAAACTGAAAGAGTTGTGTGAAGAAGAATAGAGAATGTTGTAGAATATTGTTATTTCTAAGGTAGGACCGGCGAGGGACATGGGAAATGTTCTCAACATCGGGTATTGATTGTGAGATAACGAGCATGGAAAAAAGTGTGAAGGTGTTGTCAGGAGTCTTCTTTGCTATAGAATTTAATAAATTTAGGAAGTTCCCAATGTGGGGGATATGGTTTATATGATATAGAAGGATGAATGGGTTCATTGGAAATTTGTTCATATGAGAGTACATTTTTGGATGAAGATGAGGTAGCTTCTAAACTAGATATGCGGCTTAGGAGAGCCTAGAGGGGATTGAGTTGTGCTTCTTGGTATGAGGATGAGCTAGGTTGATATGAAGACCGATGTGAGTGTGCTTGATATTGCTTTGGAGTGTTTTGTTGGTAATAATTTTTGTTGAAGGGTGTTTTTTGATAGAAAATATTATGTTGATAAGGGTTATTCTATTGAGGATTATTTTGTTGCGAAGTATAGTATTGTGGAATGTTCTGTTGAGGTATATGTTGTTGGTGAATATATTGTTGGTGTGGAATGTTTTTTTGGGGGATATTGTGCTAGGAAAGAATGTTTTGTGATGGGATGTTTTTAGTAGAAAAACTTTTTGTGAAGAAAAAGATTGTGGGGTTTGAATGTCTTGGTATTGCGATGGCATTGACGCTTGCGTGAGATGGTGTGAATATGTAGGTATATGTTGGAACGGTGTGGAGATGACAAAGAAAAGATGGTGCTTGTTATGGGATACTTTGTTGTGGAATGTTTTGTAAAGGTAGAGATTGTGGTACAAACATCAATGGCTGTGAAGGTTGGGGTATGTATTGTGAAATAGGATGTGTAATAGCAAAGGAACTAGTATTAATCATTGGTGTTGTTGTGGGAATAGACATGGTGATGTTTTGGATAGGTGTAGTAACTTGTTGGGAAAGTATAATTGTAGAAAGAGGTAACAAAACTCAAAGGAGGTGTGGGTACCTATAAGGAGACTGAGAGAGTGGAGGTAGAAGCAATGGTACTATTTGGGGAGGTGTGGATCTTGTAGAAGGAATTAGTGAAGATATGAGTTGTTGAGCGAATCCGTTTTGTGATGATATCATGTGAAGATCATAGATCAGGTGCTAAGGAAACATCGGATGCTTCGGGTTGACTTAGCAAAGGTTATTCATCCAATGTTTCAAATGGATTAGTAGAGTTAATAATGTTCTAGGATTGACTAATGTTCAATGTTTCAGATGATTGACCTAAAGTGTAAGGAAACAAATATTGGACAATGGATTCTTGGTTCCGATCAAGGAGTTGTGTAAAGGTGAGTAAAGGGTTATGAGCATGCACAAAGGATTGCAAATGAAATGTTGCATTCAGAAATTTCTAGTTGTTAGATAGGCATTGAGAGCAATAGGATTCGAGTCTAATATCTCTTCAAAAATAGGATCACCCCTATTGTAGCAATGAGAGTTCGAGATGTTGTGGGAGAAGACGATATTATGATTCTGGTGTATAGAGGATTTTTCCATGATATTGTTGCGGAGAGTGAAAATATTGTTGTCTTATTTCATTGTTATAACCAGTCTCTAATTCATTCGAGGAATTTGTGTATCAAAAAGGGATTGGATGCATTTGTTTGATAAAGTGTTTCTTGTGGTTGCATAGGTGAGGAAAATATTCCGAGAAGTGTAGTGTAAAAAGATTTTTTTTGAAATGAAAACGATGAGATAGATATGTTTTCAAAAAGTTGGTTACACACTTGTCATCTAGTGAGTACCATAATAAGAAAATACACACAAAAAAATTAGAAAAATGAATGACACCTAGATGGGTAGATTTATAAATAGCGAACAAGAGCAAAAAAATTGTTAATTTGTATTTATCTTTCTCAATTATGAAAATTGAAACACGTAAAATTGGGTCACGAGGGTCCTAAGAAATGGCTATCTAAGGCTGGTTTCAGGCATGTTTAAAGGTAGAGTCCTCGATATACCCAAAGGTAAGTGAGGCCCAAATCTATACTGTTGTTGGTAAATGCATGGTATTGGGGCCTACCCCTCACTTCTCGGTCCCACTGCGATAAGGGAGTCGGGTGCTGAGCTAAAATATACCGGCAGGCAAGTGTTTATACTCGGCTAGAATACCAAGTTAGTTTCCCTGTTGGGTGATGAAATCCCAATCAGTTTCACCTATGTAGGAATTTTTTGAATGTGTTTTTTTATTTTGTAAGTGGGTTGTTTGTGTGTGAGGGAGGAAGAAGTGGATCCAACCAATTTACCTCCTAATTAGACTATATGAAGCAAGAAGATGCGGATGTTTATTTTAAGATTCTGAAATGAAATGTTGGTTTTGATGAAGAAATTCAATCAAGAATGCAAGACAGGAAATTAAACAGAAGGCCTTAAAACATACTGCGAGCACACTCCCTTTTTTCAATTTAAATTTAGTTTTTAGCAGTTTCTAAAGTATTTTCTTAGCGAAACCTGAAAGTACAGTTTCTAAAGAGAAAAAAGGTTTGCAATCTAATTAGAAGCCACAAGAAATAGAAAATAAGACACCGCAGATTGATAATGAGATTTTAGGAAAAAAGAAGAATTGCGAGCAATTGGGATAATCACGGGTGATTAATCCAATCATTGGTGATTGATATCAATGAAAACAATAATAAAAATATGATAAAATGAGGAAATTAATAGGGATTCAAGTGTCCCACTAGGCATGCCGAATGTTTAGCATGGTTTTTACCTTGGTTTCTTGATTGATTCAATGGGGTAGTAACCAAGATTGGCCTCAATATAACGGGGTTTCTAGGATACCCGCATTGTCGATTATGTATGTTTGTGCCTTTTTTAAAAATATGGATCAAAACCCTCTTTTCCTATAAACAATTTCCTATAAACAAGGCTACAAATCATATCAAGATAATGTTATTACTTAGGAAACACTTGAGATTTTATTAGTACTTATGTTTTTTCTTCTGAATGTGATAAGATAAGAGTGTGATTATCACTTATTTAGACTAGATACATATAGCTAACATTAGTCATGATTTAAATCCATAATTCAAACTCTTGGTTTGTGTACAAATTTTTAGATATGTTAGAAGCTACATAATCAACTATTTCTTCCTCTTCCTCAGTAAGGTTAGAATCAGGGACATAGATGTAGTCCTCAAGAAAGAATTCAGAATCCTCCTCCTGGGTTCGTAAAGGTGAGAAAATGTGGCGTCGGTGCTAGATATGTTGATATGGCTATGGGGCTCAAACTCTGAAGCAATGTAGTAGTCCTCTTCCAGGTGCTCAAGGCCAGTCTCGTAATGACGCTCGTATTGAACAAGGTCTTCTTGGAGTCTCAATGCTTCATCATACGCATCCCAAAAATCATCAGTAGCTTCTCGGATACACTGAGTGGAGGAAAATATATCCTCTAGGTGGTCAAATGGGGCTGCTCTGGATTGCACACAGTTCAAGAAAATGAAGCAACTCATACTATTCCCATCATATGAAAACATCATGTTATAAAAACATTAGTAGATAACAAGAAAAAGTTAGGCGGTTTAGTCATATTGGGCATAAAATAATGAGAAAAGTAGAAAACATAGAATCGCTAATGATTGTCTTTGCTAAATCTAACAGTTCACCAAAAATGAAGCTAAGTAGTTGTTAGGCTATGAAATTGAAGCTTTAGAAATATAAGGATGCCTAAATGGGATTTTACCCGCATTCGGTATAAAAAAATAATCGGTGTATACTGATTACCTTGCGTAATGAACAAGATTGGTGAGAGGATGGAGGAAGACAATTGAATGATGAAATGCAAACATTTTGATGATGAATTCGATGTCCTTTGAGCAGCGTAATGTTTTCAAGAGTCAATGTGAAATGCTTGGATGCCTTATTTGTTGGAATTGATGTAGAATGCACCTGCAAAGCATGAGAATTCATTGTGGAAAGAGTTTAAATGATTTTAATTATAGATCATCACGATCGGATAAATCATCGATGATTGTGGAAGATCTTAGTTTAGTTAACAAAACAAGTGATTTTCCTCCATTTCGAGAAAGATATGATAACTTCAAGGTTGTTAAGGTGGTGGTGTGGGTAAAAAAGCATGAAAAAACTATAGAGGTTAGCTTTTCTAAAATATTAGGCTAGTTTAATGATTTTGGAAGGTTAGTTGGTTAGGAATAGGTTAGTGATTTTTAGGAAGGTAGTTATAGAGGAGGTTGGGTGGTTAAATGAGGTTTCATAGTGAGGTGTCCTAGTTAACGTAGCGAGGTGTATGGGTGAGGTGTGAGGGAGAATAATTAATTAATTTAATTAAATAAATAATTAATCTAGGCTGTAGAGATAACGTGAAGGACGTGTAGAGAAATTTAATATATTAACGAAGGTGGTCATAAGGATGATATCAATAAGTGTCATAAATGACCCTAAGTCAAGGGGTGATGTAAATTTTTGGTGTCTACACCCAAGGCTAGAAATGAGGCCCTTAATTATACAACTCTTTGTAAAAATATTGTAATTTCTCGTTCGGTTTGAATTTCGGTGTATGTAACTAACTTTGTAAATTCAATATCATGCTCTTATTTTTGGCCTCATACATGGTGCTCAACTTATCCCATGCTTCTTTAGTTGTTTTAGCATCTCAAATATGGGCTTACACGTTGTTAGATATTGTAAACAAGATTATGACTTTTGCTTTCTCGATTGGCCTTGTCAAAATATCTTTGTTGGGTTACATCATCTCGATGATTTGTGGAACGTGAGGCCTATATATCTCCGGGAGAAACTACTGTCTATATACCCGACTATCTCCCATATCGTCATAGGGGGGCCCCTATCTATCTCTATATGGATATGGGTCGGCCCCCCTATATCTATCTACTCTGTTCGCTATGGAGTATAGAGCTTCCCCTAGAACTCTCTATGGCCTCGGCCCCCATCTATATCTATGGGGTTGAGTGATTGCGATATATAGATAGGTAGGGCCGCATATGACCTATTCTATACGTGACATGAGTGCCCATGGGGGCCACTCAGATCAAGTCTTCTCCGACCGGCCATATCTATATATAGGGAAGGGAGACACGCCCATCCATTATGATACGCGATAGATATCAGTCAGTCAGTCAGTCATCAGTCGTATCACGAACGATATAGATAGAGGGGCCCCATATCTAGAATCTATATAGGGGGGCCCATCTCCCATTATAGAGAGCCGCCATCGCCCCCCCCCCCTCTCCCCCGGCCGTCGCCATCTCTATATAGATAGGGTGCCGACTAGATATAGATGGATATAGCGCCGGCGCATAAATGTATATAGTCAGTCGGCCGAGTGCTCTCCTCGTCCTCCCTCTCCCCTATCCCAATAATAGAGTGGGTGGGGGTCGCCACGCCATATATCATGTGTCATATCTAGATGGGGTGCCCGTGAGAGTGCCACGGGGGGCCGCACTCGCAGCAATATCTAATATCTCTCGTCAGTCGGTCGAGTGCCGACTGTAACTAAACTCTATATAGCATAGTCGCCCTCGGCCCCCGGCTATAGATGGCCCTCGGCACCCCCACCCCACCCCACCCATATAGAGAGTAGAGGTTCTATATAGAGATAGAAGCGGATCAGCGGCTAGTTCTGTTCTATATAGATATAGAGGGCCCAACATCTATCTATATATACTGTTCTCTATAGATTATAGATAGAGCCCCAACGGGTGATAGAACTAGTTCTATATCGGGCCACTACTATCTATCTATCTCTCTCTCTATATCTCTATCTCTCTCTCTATATCTCTCTCTATCTATCTATCCTCGACTAGAGACTAAACCTGCTGCAGGAGACTGAGGCCCCTATATCTGAACTCTATATCTCTATCTTCAGTCTCTCTCTCTATCTCTATATAGATCTCTCTCTCTATCTGAAGTCTCTCTCTCACTCTGTATCTCTCTCTCTATCTCTCTATATCTCACTCTGTATCTCTCTCTCTATCTCTCTATATCTCACTCTGTATCTCTCTCTCTATCTCTCTATATCTCACTCTGTATCTCTCTCTATATATCTCTCGATCTCTCAGATAAGATATATATCTCTCTCGACTCACTCTGTATCTCTCTCAGATATATATCTCTCTCTCTATCTCGACTCTCTATATCCATATCTGGAGACCCTTGGGGGCGGAGACGAAAACTGTATATTCCATACGTGACCTATACCACATATCCAGGGAGTGTCTGGGTCTGAAACTCGCCCTGACGTGGGAGATAAGATAATATTACTCTATAGGGGAGCCCCATCCCCATATAGATAGGGCCCCTAGCTAGAGAGAGTAGGCCGCCGGCCCGGGGGGCGGCTATAGAGAATAGGCGACCCGATGAAGTTCTATAGTTATATGTTCTATATATAGGGGGGCCCTCTCGGTACACATCCATCTACATCTATTAGACTCTATACGTGATACGTGATATCAGTCGTATCACGTATATAATGGATAATGGATGGCCCTATCCATACTTTCTATGGGGTGGGGGCTCGACTCGACCCCCCCCCTCCATAGAATCTAGGGGAGCCCCCCCCACCCCCCCTAGATTTCTATATGGGGGGCCCCCCTCTATCTATATGGGGGAGAGAGGGGGGCCTATTAATCTAGGGGGGCCCCCTATCCCTATCTATATATGGGGATGGGGCACCCGCCCCTCTATATAGAAAGAAGCGGAGGCCTATCTAGATATGGGGTCCCCCTATCTCCCCCATCTAGAGGGGGGCGCCCCGGCCCCCTCCCCCTCTGGATGATCTGGAGATGGGTATGGGGTCGAGGGAGAGCCCCCCCCCCATCCCCCCCCTATCTTATCTCTCTGGGAGGTTGTCGATCGAGTAAATAGAATGGGTAGGTGGGGGCGGGCCCCTATCTATATACGGGGCGGGGCCCTATCTGTCTATCTGGGGTTGCCCGGCCATTTCTCTATATCTGAGGTAGGTGGGGCCCCCCCTATATATATTCTCTATGGGCTCCCCTATATATGGCCGGGGCTGGGATAGGTGGGTTCGGCTCTATAGACGTGATATGGGTGCTAGCTCGACTAGAGATGAACGAAAGATTGACTGGAGATATGATATGCGGGACTAAAGATGATATCATACCATAGACTAATGATGATATATCGTCGACCTATATATGGATAGGGGAGTGGACTGCCCTCTGTCCCTCTCTCCCCATCTAGATAGGGGGTGGGCCCCAGAGATAGATATATAGGCCCACCCAATACCGATCGCCCTAGAATTCTGTGGCCAATCGATAGAATGGGTGGGCAATGCTCCCCTATCCCGGGGGCACTCGAGATCGAGGAGAGGAACCCTATCTAGATATCTATATCTAGATGGGGCCCCCGATATCTATCTGTATTCTATATGCCCTATAGAAGCAGAGGGGCAAACAAAACAAACAAACAAACCTATATGGCACGGCACTGATTGATATCTGTATTCTATATGCCCTCTATATTGATCTGGCGAACATATATGCCAACAACATCTGAAGGAAAGGAAGCCCCACCCTCCACCCATATAGAGATCTGGGGGGAGGGGAGGAACTACCCGACCAACCTCAATTGCCCAGGGAGCGGGGGGGGGGGTTCTTTAGATCTCCCCCGCCCCCCCTGAACTCTGAACTCTCTCGGCTCCCAGATTTCTATATAGGGCTGGAGGGGGAAGGGGAGGTCCCAGATAGAGAGAGGGGGGCACTCCCCCGCCCCTCTATTCTCTCTGGGGAAGGGGAGGGCCCCCGATCAACTAGATCTGCCAGATCTGATCGATCGAGATCGAGATCTCGATCTATAGAGAGGGGAGGGGAGGGGCCCGCCCCCCCCTATATAGACCAGATATCTGGGGAGGGTGAGGGGGGACCCGCCCTCCACCCCATATCTATATATAGATATAGGGTGCCTAGTATCTATAAGTTAAGTCTAGCCGCCCCCCATAGATAAGATAGTTCAGGAAGGGGGGCCGGGCTCCATATGGCCAGATAGATATATAGGGGAGGGCCTAGGGGTGCCTAGTCTATATCCATAGCCTAGCCGCCTTCCCCGAATAGTCTAGTCCATTACATAATACAGACTAGAGTAGAGTAGAATAGATATGGCGACCCCCTCTATTCTATCTATATGGGGCCTGAACTCCCCCCGCGTAGTGAATAGATAGAGAGATAGGGCCACTCGATTCCCTCTATATAGAGCCTATATATCCCATCTGACGAGGGCCCCCTATCTCTGCAGATTGATCTCTCTATTATCCTCTATTCCCCCCCTCTAGATCCATGGGGGAGAGAGGGGGCAACACATTCATTGGGTTAGCCAGATCTCTATAGATGGGGCCATCTATCCCCCCCCCTATAGATAGATGGGAGCCGAGATATAATAGAGAGGGGGGGGGATAGAGATTCTTTACCCCCCTATCTCCCCCCCCCTCTATATAGATATGGGAGAGAGGGGGGCATTGACCATCATATGGGCCCTCCTCCCCCAGCTATATAGAAGCTAGAGTAGAGGCGTCGGGAGCCTCCAGAGTTCAGGGCCCCCCTCTCTATCTAGATGGGAGAGTTCAGGGCCGCATTGGTTAGTCCAGTCTACTATATAGAGAGAGGGCCGGGCGAGCCCCGTCTATGTCTATATAGAGAGGGGGAGCAAGTTCTAGATATAGGGCTCACCCGCCTCCACTCCCAGAGAATAGAGATAGAGGGGGGAGGTTGAATAGAGAGAGATGGGGTAGGGCACACAGAATCCCGAATCTCGGTCGAGGGAGTTAAGATCGTCACTACCTTCTCTCTCCTTCTCTACGATTGCAGATCTCTATATATCTATAGGGCGCCCCTATCACCTCCCGACCCCATACCATATAGAGGGCCTATCTCTATATGGGCCCCTATCTCCCATAGATAGAGAGGGCCCCAGTCAACTCTATCTGCCAGATTTCTATAGAGGGGCCCCCCCCCGACTAGAGATCTGGGGAGGGTGAGGGGGGGCGAGGGCCCCCTCTCTCTCTATGGGATAGATAGAGATAGGGCTCTGATTCTAGATAGATGGCCCGTATAGGTATAGGGCCATTGTAGAGTTCAGGGCATCTCCAGCTCGGCCCCGGCCATCGGCCCTATCTATAGAACTCCCCCTATATAGATAGGCGAGGGCCCCCTATCCCTATGACGATGTGGGGGTGGGGGTGGGGTCTGGGGTGGGGGTGGGGAACGGATCGAAGATTGACCCCCCCCCTATCTATATATCACTAACGACCTCTCTATTCCCTATCTATTCTGATCTGAACAGTGACGCCCCCATATAGATAGAGAGATAGGGCCACCGCATCTATCTATAGAAAAGGGCAGACCCCATAGATCCTATCCCCCTCGGGGGTGAACGGATGCACGCACCTCCCACTGAAGACTACTGCCTCACCCCTGGGCGCCTATATGGATACAGGGGTACCCAACCCTTCTCCCTCATACTCAAGATTCTCACTCAGGATAATGAAGGCACTGGCTGGCGGGCCCCTATCTATATATGGGTGATGGTGCTCTCGACTGAGATATACGACTGACTCTCCATAGTCCGCAACTAGAGACTGCAAGCGGGCTATAGATTCTCTATTCCTTGTTCGGTTCAAGAGATATATATAGATCTATATATATATTAGGGCGAGTCTCCCGACGGCCATAGATATCGAGAGCCTACTGATGTCTCTCCTTCTCCCCTTCTCTTCTATATAGAGGCAATCCGATCTCCCCCTAGAATAGATAGATAGATATGGGCCCTCTCCCGAGCCCCCATATCTCTCTAGGGGGGGTGCAGACCCATCTATAGAGAAGAGATCTGGGTGGGGCCCCCCCCCTCTCTATTCTATCTTATCTCGGCTCCCCGATCGGGGGCCCTCTCTATTCTATCTTATCTCGCCATATAGATAGTTCAGGGCTCCCCCCATCTATATAGAAGGGCTCGGTATTCTCTATATCTCGGCTCTATATCTGGGCTATATAGAGTCCCCCGACGGCCCCAGATAGAGAGATTCTAGAGAAATGGCTGGGGGAGGAGGGGGAGGGAACTCTAGATACATGAGGGCCCGTATAGGTATATAGAGGGTGCCGACGGGCCCAGGGACTATAAGGCTAGATGCCTATCCCTATCTAAAGTAGCTTAGCCCCATCTAGAGTTCTCCCGGGAGGCCGAGGGGGAAGAGCCTATAGTTCTTTCTATCTGGGGGCTTTTCTATCTGCCCTATCTAGATCAGATATAGGGTGAACTCTATCTAGATGGGGGCGCCTACGTTCTATCTGGACTGGAGAGGAGGCCGAGAGCTAAGCTGCTATGGATAGGAGTTATAGTTCTCTCGGCCGCTGATCCGGGTCTGATCCAGGTATAGAGGCCGCCCCCCGGCCGGCTGATAGGGGCGCCCCCAATAGAATCTATATCCCCCTATCTATAGAATCTATATGGGAGAACCCAACCGAACCAGAGGCGTATGGATATAGGGGCATCAGTAGGCTCAATGTTCCTAGATTCCAGTTGGTGCCCCAGATAGCACTCGACTATCACTCTCTATAGCACTGGGCACTCGACTATCACTCTCTATAGCACTGGGCACTCGACTGAACCGAGGTTCCTACTCTATACGTAACATGACCTGACCCGACCCGACCTTCTCCCTTCTCTATATGGCATGGCCCACTGCCCCACTGAGCTATATGGAGTGTATAGTCGGGGTCGGTTGGAGATAGGAGATACACGGAATAGAGATGGGGACGAGCATGAATGAATGTATGGTTGGATCACTCGACTTACGCTCCGCTCCCCCTCTATAGTGAAATAGATGGCAGATATCTTGTCATGGGCGCCCCATAGAGAGTATCCCCCCCCCCTCTCTATTCTATCTTATCTCGGCTCCCCCAGATCCAGATATAGAGAAGGGGGTGTAGATATATCTATCAGAGAACCCTCCCCCTACCCCTCCCCCTCTATATAGATCACGAAAGGGCAGCTATAGAATCTATATAGATAGATATAGGGGGGCGCTCTCTATACTCTATATGCTGTCGGCGCCCTCTATACTCTATAGGGTCTATGGGGTGGGGGCCCTATCTCTCTATGGGGGCATGCCCTGATGTCGCCTATCGATTGGGTGCCGACTAGAGATAGTCCCCCTCGACTGTATAGATAGATGGCCCCATCCCCATCTATCTATAGAGATCTGGGCGCCATATATAGATGTCTCTAAATGGTCCCACTTAAAGACATAAGATACAAAAAGCTGCATCACACTTATTAAACCACTTAACTTTGTTTGTGTCTTCACTAGGCTTAGTTTCTAACCCCATTGTGATACAGTACAACCCTTTACTCCTAAGTAAAATGGTGATTTTTATTTCCATTCTTGGTAGTTAAAAGGTGTAAGTGCATTAATGAGCTTAGATCCATTTTTTAGAAAGGAAAGTAGTGGAGTTTGTTGCAGATAACAATGAAATGTGTAGAAAGAAAGAAGAGTCAAAAAAAGAGGAAACACACTTTGCACCCCCTAAAAACTATATAAGGAGCCCCCCACTCTTTTGGCACTTTATAACTTAATGTGTTTTACAAAATAAATAGGTCCAATGCTTTTGGAAATGAAAAATATTTAACTTTTGCAAAAAGCGGCAATCAATATCGAGTTGCTAATCAAAAGTTTTATAGAATCATTGCCCATAAATAATCCATATTTAAGATGAATTTTCACTAAGTTTTAAATGCATTTGTTTATGTTGGATCAAGAAGACATGCACTGCGACTCTTAAATTTCCATAGATATGCATGTAGCTAACAACTCTATCAGTGGGACTTAAAAATAGTGACTCAAGTTGGATCTTCAATGCATGTATGGGTTGTTGGAAACTCTGTTATAGGTCCGAGATGCCTCTTTAAAATAAAACATTCCCTTTACAAGTCTGAACATACATGCAAAGCACTACCACAGGTGAAAACACCTTTCACAGTGCATAATCGAGTTATAGATTTGGATAAATCTTCATATAGCCTCGCAAAAATTATTTAGGGCATGCCAAAAAGTAATCTCTAGAACTGTATATGCACTATACAAGCCTATAAACCTCAAAAGCCTACAAATAGGCTATATACCCAAAAACTAGGAAAAACCAACACCAAATAACACCCAAATACTTGCAAATAATGACCTCAAATGAAAATAAACTTGTAGAATAATAACTAGACAAGCTCAATACCACCTCGACTATAATACCATATCAGAGAAATGCCATGAATCTATCGTTCAAAGATTGCACAGTGAACGATGCGAGACGTGAATTTTTCCAAGACAAAACGAAGCAAGCATACGGGATCTGCAGATTATGAAAATACAAGAGAGATAATTGTAATAATATAGAAAATAGCTCTAACTCAATACTCCATATCATAGATTGATGTAAGTGATGTACATGTAGGATGTGAAGGTGTAACCTCCTCCTAGATTAGTGTTAAATAAATCTCACTAACGATACTAGATGTAGATTCAACTCCACACAAATAATAATCTAACTTAACACAAGCGTAAGCTAACTCAACACAACCGATATGCCTAATCAAGCATATCCCATGAGTGTAGAGAAACTCCAAGTGAGGTGGAATATCCTAAGTAGGATAATATAAATAAAGTGAGTAAAATAAATCGAGCATATCAAAGAATTGCCATGGATCTGCTAGTTCAAATAATGCATAGGTGAACGATGCGAGACATGAAGTGTTCCAAGACAAAACAAAGAAAGCATACAAGATTTCAAATTATAAAAATACAAGAGAGACAATTGCAATAACACAAAAATATCTCCAACTCAATACTCCTTATCATAGAATAATGCAAGTGATGTACATATAGGAGGTGAATGTGTAACCTCCTCCTAGATAAGTGGTGAATAACTCTCACTAACTGATACTAGAAGTAGAGTTGACTCCACACAACTAGTAAGCTAACTTAACACAATTGGTAAGCTAACTCAACACAACTGATACACCTAAGTAAACATATCCCACAAGTGTAGGGAAACTCTAAGCACGATGGAATATCCTGAGTAGGATAATACAAATAAAGTGAGGAAAATAAATCAAGCATATAAGAGAAGTGCCATAGATCTGTTGATTCGAAGAATGCACATGTGAAAAATGTGAGATGTGAATTGTTCCAAGACAAAACAAAGAAATCATACAAGACGCAAATTACGAAAATACAAGAGAGATAATTGCAATAACACATAAAATAGCTCCAACTCAATACTCCATATCATAGATTGATGAAAGTGATGTACATATAGGAGGTGAATGTGTAACCTCCTCATATATTAGTTGTGAATAACTCTCACTAACGATACTAGAAGTAGAGTTGAATCCACATAACTAGTAAGCTAACTTAACACAATCGGAAAAATAACTCAACACAATCGATACACCAAAGTAAACAGATCCCACAAGTGTAGGGAAACTCTAAGCATGATAGGATATCCTAAGTAGGATAATACAAATAAAGTGAGGAAAATAAATCCTACACTAACATTTTGTGATTGTTGTGCACAACCCAATGAAATTCCAAATAAAGTTCATATAGAAAGCTTGCTAATCTTTGAAAGCTTCGTGCCTCTATCACATTCATCGTGCAATGGCCACTCAATTATTGTGTGCACCTTTTCTAGGTCCATTCACAATGCTTGTTGGGATATTACTGAAGCCCAAGTATACTAAGTCTTCACACATGAAATTACACTTCTTTATATTCACCTAAAATTTCTCCTCTTACAAGTGCTTCATCACTTTGTGCAAATGACCCAAGTGATCTTCCATTTTCCTATTAAACACGAGTATATCATCTAAATACAAAATCAAAATTTTTCCAAGGAATGACTTCAAAACATCATTTATTAGCTTTATAAATGTGCTTTGAGGGCATTTTTCAACCAAAATGGCATCACTAAAATTTCATGCGAAGCCTTCCTTTGTTTTGAATATTGTATTCCACTCATTTCCTTCTCTGATGCAAATGTGATGGTATCCACTCTTCGATCAATCTTAGAAAAATATTGTGCACTACTAAGACAATCCATAAAATCATCCATCCTCGATAATGAAAACCTATACTTGATTTTGATCTCGTTAATTACCCTCGAATCCACACACATGTAAATTCTCCTCCTTTGTTTGGTGCTAGAATCACATGTACCACACAAGGGATCAAAATTTTGCAAACTAGTCCTCTGTCTAAATAACTCTTGCACTTGGTGTCTCACCTCCACATTATCCTATGAGGTCATTCTATACAATGCCTTGTTTTACAAACTTGACCCTGGTATCAAGTCAATCGATGATTGATATTATACACCGGCGGTAATCCTTGTGTAAATTCTTCTATCTATATGTCCAAAATTCCTTCAACATTTTGTTCACTTCATTTGGGATGTCATCACCTTTTGTGCAACCTTTACGCACTTACTTTGGAACAAGTGCATAACACGCTTTCTCTTCCTCAACATTTCACAAGAACTCTTTTATCAACACAATTGTAACTCTTGTGCAAACTCCACTTTACTCACTTCACTTTCATCCTTATCCTTCAAAGGTGACAAATTAAATTTTCTTCCATCCTTCTCTATGTGATTTACATTCGTGTGTCCATCATGGAAAATATTTTGGTCATATTGCCAAGGTATTACAAGCAAATACGGTAAACATCCATTGGTATTATGTTGCACAAAGACTTATGTAATGTCCCCTTTTCCAAGCTAGTTTTCTATGGAAGACCTTATGCCCATTCCTCTTATAGTGTCCATCAAGGAAGGAGCAAGGGAGGGGAACTCGCCATGGTTGTAAGTGTTGTACTTTCATAATTAATTATTTTATTTACTAATCATGGCATTGGAGTGGTTTGACTAGGTGGTGGAAGACTTGTCAAACAATGCAAGGAGGATTTCTATTTCTTCATTATGGAGGTCGGTCTTATGGGAGGCCTACATGGTGACTTTAATGTTCTTTTCCTTCATTAAGAGGGGATCGACCTCTCTAGAGGATTCTATTTTCCCATTGACATCTTCAAGGCCTATATAAGGTGGTTTGACTTGCTAAAGAAGGATTATGCTATTCTTGATATTGATTTCTCTTGGAGGTGGAGCAAGTAGCTTCTCTTCTTGCCATTGAAGAATGAAAACCCTTCCTTTTTCACTTATTGAGGATGAAACCCTTTAATGGGAACATAGTTAGAGATGAAAACCCTCTTGTGTGCATTGGTGGCTTCACTCGAAAGTCACAAGTGAGCTTTAAGGAGGATTTCATGTTTGTTTCTTCCCTTCTAACCCTAGGCGACTTGCTTGGGTGAAGGGTTTGATATCATCTAGGGCACTTTTGGACATTTTGAGTTGATATTTTTGTTCTTCATATTTTATAAGGTTAGAATCTACATTTTGGTGATTTATGAGCTATTTCCAGCCCTTGGTTTTGGTTGTACTATTGCTGTCATAAAATTAATTACAATTAGGTGTAATCACTCATTTTCTCTATTATTTTGATATAATTTGGATTGATAAATATTTCCATGGTTGAATTAATTATTTGGAAGTATTTTCAGCTCTATTTTATGGTTATATGTTGATGTGAAGTCCCTATACAATTCACTGCCCTAGAGGACTGATCATTGATTGTTTAAATATGGTTAAAGTATATTTTCAGTCATTTTTAGATTGATGTTTGTGTGTTTGAAGGTGCAATTTCAGATCTGATCCATTAGGGTTGTGGAGAAACCCTTTTTCCTCATTCTCTCCTTAGAAGGGACACAATAATGATATCAAATCTTCAATCCTTCTAGTCCGGATGCTTTTCATTGTGAAAGAAGAATTCAGATCAGTGGTTGAAGAGCTTAGCATGGCCCACCAAGATTCACAGAAGCCAAAATCGATAAGCTCATTGAAGGGCAAGTTAGATTGGTAGACACCATGGACTTGTTGGCCCTAACCCTACAAAAATTCCATGAACCAAGGCCTCATAATGGTGAGGGCAGCTCATCTGGAGTTAACACTTCACGGCAGCCCCAAGGATCAACTTATGGATCAGCCACTAGGCCTACTTTCCTTCCAAGGGAAGAAACCATTCCGAGGTGGGAACAAGACATTTAGTAGGGAAGAATATTGCTACCATCTATGAGGAGTATAAGGCTCTTTTGGATGAGATTCATGATGTCATGTCACTCATTGAGTTTATAGGGTTGAAGAAAGGTGAAATGGGAATTGGACCAAGGTTACTAAACCTTGAGCTATGCCCAAGAAAAATGTGGAAGATGTTCCAACCCTTGAGGGAAAGAATCCCTCCATCATGATCAAAGAAGAAGAAGAACAACCAAAGTTGTTGGGCATTGAGAGGGAGCAACCCATTGAAGCCCTAGAAGTACCCATCACTCTTTCCAGGATGAGACATTACTAATTTTCATAACAACAATTATGAAGTGTCAAGGGTTTGATGAAATCATGAAGCACAAGTTGGAAGGTTAAAATCCTTTGATATTCAATAATAATTCATTGATTTGTAATGATGGCATATGGCTAGAAAAATGGAGAAGAAAAATCAGATTTGCATGAACTATATAAGAATGACATTATGGAAGGGAATGTCCATGAAGGAAGGGCACGTCTGGTTCTTCATGATTACTTTGATTCACGATCTTGGAATTTCCCAAACAATAGTCAATGATGGGTAGATTGGGGAGTTCATAGCCTCAGAGAGTTCGAAGATGTTCCAAAGAAGTACCAACAAAATAAGGGTAATCTCCTTGTTTGTAATGTTAGAAATGGTCACTTTTTTCCTCCTCTTATGTCATTGTCATACTTGTGTTATCATGAGAAGATTTTTGAAAAGAATGATCATATGTCTTGTTTGATGCCTCATAATATATAGTTAGTGATAATGTGAAGAAATCTTTGAAACATAGGGCACATAGATCTTTCTAATCAAGTTCAAAATTATGTGAACATAAAAGGTTATTTACGGTTGTTCTTTGAGTTATAAGAAAGAGTAATTCCTTATTGAATTCGATAGTGTTAGTCCATGCATATGATTAGCAAGAAATTTTATGAAGTTTTGTTTGAACTTGTTATGTATCCTAACAATGTTGTGAAGGATTTACTCCTAGATAATTCCTTGAAGCCAAGTTCTACACTCTAAGGTAAGTTTATCAAGATAATCAAATTTTCCATAGTTAGAAATTTGGTGTGGGAAAATGGTAAGCCAAATAAATATTATTCTCATTGGATGATTCAACATCACATGGATAGAATGGAATCTTGTGATCATGAGTCATCAACCTTGCATGGTGGGGAAGAGCTTGGGTGACAAAATTGTGATCCATGGGTTGGGTTGGGAGTTGTTCCCAACTTTAGAACTGTCTTCACATGCATTTCCAGCCTGCCCAACATTTTAATTGCCACCATGAGAGTAGGTGCCGAGCCTATGAAATTTATGTTTGGAAGCAAGCATAGGGTAAGTGATGATTTCTATGCAAATTGTAATGAAGATACAAATTTGGTTCTTGGAGTACAATGGCTACACTCTTTGGGCGAATTTACCCAAAACTACCAAACCATGGTGTTGAGATTCAAGCTTGATGATCTAGAGATTGTGCTTCAAGTTGCTACCTCAGAAGAAGGAACAAACTTCAAAGTGATAAACATGCTCAAGTAAATGTTGAATTAGTGATTGTTGTGTATGAAGATGAGCAAGATGGATGCTATCTTGCTACCCAAAGCATCATCACCCAGCCAAATATTGGAAGTATGGTGGTAAGTAGGTGTATTGACTTGTGGGATTTGAAACATGCTGTTGTTATCCAAAATTTTAAGTTTTCTCCATACTTTGTTCGGAGATAAAATAAGACAGTCATGAAATGGGATGAATTTCAGTTTTTTGGAGCATTTTCAGTCAATGTGTGGTTATTGCCTGCCTTTAGATTGCTATCATGGATGTATTTTATGAAGGACTCTTATTATGACAACTATTGTACCGTTTGTTCTTTTGTTGTCCACAATATTTCCAGCTCCCTTTCCATGTGGTTTTCAGTCATCTATGAAGGATTTTCAGCCCCTTGGATGAAGGGCACTATCAAGGGTATCATATGAACAACTGTCATGAGAAGGATTCACATCATTACCTTCCTAATTTTGAATGGAGTACAAGGGTACAACTGTACTTTGGCAGCGTAAGGATGTTGGTGGGAAACCATCACTTGCATAGAGAATGTGAAGCATTTGTAAGTATAGGTCTAAGGAGGAAAGAACAACTTATTTTGTTTCTCACCCAAGCAAATGGAGGAGCATATGGGATTGCAGACTAAAGATGGAGAATTTTCAGCCATTGTATGGGTACTTACCATCTCTACACCAATCACATTACCAAATCTTGTATGGGTTTGTCATATTTGTATTAGTTCTTTATTTCTAGTCATAATATTTTACTCATGGTGAACAACCAATCAAACCATCAGGGAACATCTATTGATAACCCCAATCAAGAGATCTTATTATAACCAACACATCAACTCATTCTTACTCAACTCATCTTCTTTCTTCCTTACTCTACTTAGGGAGGTTTATTGGTTCCTAACTTGTCCAAATACATAGTATATAGGGGGTCGAGGGGAGGGTATCCCTCGCCATCCTAGCGTTATGCCACTATAACTATTATAATATAGTTAGGATGGGTCGAGGGAGGAGAGACCCTCATGCCTTGAGATAGAAGCTAGTGTCCCCCTCCTTCCCTCTAGAGTCGTGTCTATAAAATGCCTCACCCCAGTATAACTCCCCCATATAGTATTGTGCATTATGATATAGAGCATATGAACATAAATGGGATATATCTATATATTTTAAGGTAAATAAGATAGAGATCTTACTCTCCCCTTAGGGACAAGAGAGGATCCCCTTTTATTTTTGTGGTACCTGTTAATGAAAAATCACAGCACCCTCGAATGGCCTAGGTGTGAAGTGGGGCATTCGGTGTGATTGCACAACATGGGACCATCTCTCAAGCTATGGGACTTAAAAAACTTGAGATGGACCTCTGAGAAAAGCCGGTTCTTGCTTCCTAATCTACCTGCCACAAGCTACTCTAGTGCAGGAAGAACCTAACTATCCTAATCTAACCATTCCAAGGGGATAGAGAGAGAGAGAGGGTGAAAGAGCCTACACTAAGCGGTGATACACCAAAAAGGAAGTGGATGATCACAGACCCAATTGCCTGAAACAGAGAGAGGTGAGCAGAGGAGAGGGTGGACAGAACGCACCACAAACCAGAGATAGATTTCACACAGAACACCACTTCAAAACCCATTAAACACAACTCTCGGGAACTGTAAACGAACATCGAATATAAACAATATACCCTGTGATAATGAGAGGTAAGGAGAGACAACAAAATAAGCCAAGGATGGACAGATGCATCACAAAATAGATTTTATTGCTCCAAAATGTTACACAGTGCACCATCAGTGGGAAAGAGGCAAGAAAATGCCATTACAGAGCCATGAGAGGAGGCTTAGACTCTCGCATTCGACCCTAAGGAAGAAAGAGAGAGGAGGAAGAAGAGAAACATCGACCAACCATTTGAATGTGCCCCTCTATTACAATATATAGGAAGAATGGGAGAGAGAAGAGGGAAAAATTCAAATCCTGCTCCAACCACCCTAAGATATGAATTGAATCCCATTTTGAAAGCTCAACCACTAAATATCAATGCCTTATGTAAATCCACCCACAATATGTCACTTCTGGTTCCCCAACGGATCAAATCGAATCAGATCTGGTAGTTGAAGAGATTAGATTCTGCGTTAATGGCCTGGAAGAATTTTTCCATTTTCACCTACCAGAGCCTTCCCAAAATGATATTTTATGTTCCCAAGGTGTAGAGGGTGTCGAGACATTTCCATAAAGTCTTCTCCCACCCAAATATGATTCTCCAATTGAAAGATATGGCCATTTGAATATTAGGGTTATGGGCACAATATTTAAAGAGACCATCATATAGGTCCACGTGGCGACCTCGCACTCATTTGAGATTTCATTCTTGCCCTTGCTCTTGAAACTACATCAGATTAACATGTGGTGGCCTTTGCGAGATCTTTAGGGTCCCTTGCATTTTGTCTGAGTCTTTTGCTTGCATGGGCCAAAAATCGACCACTGGACACATGGAGGCTCAACACTTGTTTGAGAACCTGCCCCAAATTTTACCTTTGAAATGGCGTCATGTTGACACTTGGCACCTTCCACTGGCCTACCTCTACTTTGACTATTCAAACCTAACTCTATCCCTTTTTAAAATCTGGGACACGTGACGAGCCCGTGCTCATTTGGTAGCCCCCTAAGTCTTACTTTTGAAAGAGCATCGTTAAGACACGTGTCGTCTTCCGCCTTCACTCTATACTTAGACTTGGGTGTACTCTCCTTTTTGACCCTTATTGACCATTTTCCACGTGGAGGGCTGGCACAAGTTTGAGTCTGCCTCTTGGGATTTAATCTTTGGAGGTGTGTCACTTTGACACTTGGCAGTGTCCACTGTCTCCCCCATAATTAATCATTTTGAGGCCCGTTCTAAACGTCGTTTAAGAGCCCGAAGATTTGAAACTTCATCATTTCTTTTCTTTGAGCCTCTGGTTCCTTTGACACTGCTGGCCTTGCGCTCTGACTCTGTTATTTCATTTTAGATCATGCACTTGTCTCTGTTTGTTGGATTTGAAGCACGGATTCGCTCGGCTGCAGCCGTTTCTCAAATTTCTTTATTGCACAGGGTCGTTTGATCTTTTGTAGGCCCCGCCACTCCATTGTAGAGTCCCTCTGCAACTTGTTTGTAAGGTTTTAATGTGGTTTCTCTCGGCTTCTTCTTGTGTGGGGTCATTGCTGATCCTATTTTACCCGGGGGAAAATATGGATAACAATTTGGCGACTTGTAGGGGCATTTGCCTGCTAGATGAATGGACCAGTGGCCTTGAAGCATCCATTGGGCATGGAGTCAAGAATAGCTACGATATCGACCTTTCTTTCAAAATGGACTCTCAGGAGCGATTACCCAACTTTGTTGCCTTTGCTGACCTCTACTTGACCTTGAACCTGCTCGTGCATCTGCACTCTCAATTTTCATTAGAAATCTTGAAATAAGGATTATGAGAGTAGAAATTGTTTTGACCTGGGCTTTCATCTGTCCCTGAATGGAATGTCTCGAAATGACTTTAGTTGTTCAACGTTGTTTTATTTTGGAGCTAGTAATTATTACAGATAGCTATGAGTCTTTCTACCTTGAATACTGAAGAGCCTGGCCTGATGCACCCTTGGAGCAAAACAGAACAAAACTTATATACAAAGACCAAATCATACATGCCTCAAATGAGACATGCAGAGTGTGCATAAGCACTTCTTCTACTGAAAGAAAATATACTCCTACTCCTAAACTAACTAGAGAGAAATGAGTCTTAAACAAGTCCCACAACCGGTAGGGAGAAGTAACTTCCCTTTCTCAAAAGGGGCAGCCATGCAAATGGTTTGACACTAAATATATATGCTTGTATGAGTGAAAAACTAACAATAAGCCAGTCCTCCACCCAAATCATCAAGGTATCAACATTAATGGAAAATACCTCTTCAAGATAATTTGCATTGGACTCCTGGAGGTATTGATGGTGACCCTTGGTACTTTGATGCTCATCCTCATGCCCTGAAGTAGGCATGACTGATTTTGGTCTTCTCCTTTGCTCTAATGAAGCCAAGTACTTGATTGGGCATGGTTTGATCCTTTGGATGTGCCCATTTCCTAAAATATAACTCCAAAATGGAGTCTTCTTATGGACCTTCTTGGGTGGATGGTGTGGAAAAGATGATGACATCCTCATACCTACCTTTCCTCTTCCTCCTTTTGTGAATAACGTGGAAGATCAAGATCTTCCAAACTTGGTTCCGAGAGGCCATTATGAATGGCGGGTTGTTGCACTTGGATGTTCTCCCTCATGGCAGCAAGTGCATGTGCTTGGAAGGTGGAAGATGGAGGAAAAATGATGTTATCTCCTCTTATGAGGCTCCTTTTTCATTAAAGCAATCTTCCAATTTTGACAAGTAGTTCTCCTCCTTGTTGTCCTATTGCATGTGCTCAATCTCCTCCATGGTGTCATCCTATCTATAGTTTGCTTAACATGGTCCCCCTCATCTTCAAACATGAAATTTGAAATATCAAACTCCTCTTTTACATTAGAGACTGAAGGGGATGAAGTGGGAGGAAGAACTGAAGGTTCTTTATAGCCTTCATCTCCACGCTTGGAGCCTCTAAACCTGTATGGTCCTCTTTCCATCATGGGTTCATCAATCAAATCAGGCCCTTGGAATGAAATCAAAAATGTGATCTCAATGATTCTTTCTTCATTTAGTGGCTTCAAATCATATTTGATCTCTCCCAGTTGCTCCTCTTCAATGGGGCTTAGAGCTGATTATTCCTCCTCTTTAACTAGTTGTGTAGCTTGGATTAGATCAGCATTCTCCTTAGACAGAGTGCCATTAGGTACACTGCATTCGGTGCAAAAGGACTCTCTACGATCTTCTTCCTCTTGTTCTTTCTCTCTTCTACTGCAAACTTAGCCTCAGCCACCACTGGCTCTTCAACCTTGACCTCCTCTATTGGCTTGACCATCAAGGGGATCTTTGTAAACCCAAATTTGGCAGCCCAACTCTTCAAATTGTATGTCATTTCTTTTTTGTGGGCTCCTCTTCTTTTTTTCTCCTTGACTGGATTCTTGAGTCTCTTCCCAACATGGACTTGGGAAAGCAAGAGGAGTGGTAGGTTGGGGTTCAACCAGCTTTGCAATTGTTTGTGGTGGAAAGGGAGGTGGAACTTCTTGTTTGTTTAGAGGGGATGACTATTTGGAAGGGAAAAGGATAGAGGAATTGAGGTGAGGTGGAAGATCAAGAGATGGAGAAAAGAAACTAACACTTGGGGTAGAAACTGAGGGGCTTGACTCTTGATCATGCTGAAATGATAAAGTTTGAGAAAAAGGAAATGAAGGATAGGGAGCTGGTGATTGACTTACCCATTGACAAGGTTGTCTTGCACTTTGATCATAAGCCTCAATGTCCTCAATCCACTATGTAAGCTGAGGCAACATTTCAACCATGAAGTCAAGCTTCTCTTGAGGGTTGTAATGTCTTGGAAAAGGGCCTTCCCATGGACAAGGTTCCCTACAACCAATCTTGAATGCCTTCATTTGTGCTACGCCCTAGATTGCACCATGCTAGCCTCCATTCTTTGAATCTTCTCCAAAAAAAAGCATCCTCCATTTGATTGTTGTCATTTTATACATACCCTTGCTCATGATAAGCTCCATGGCCAAAATGAATTTGACCCTGCTAGTATGGGTAAGCACAATTACTTTGGATCTGATCATAGTGTTGATCTGGAGGAGTTGGAAAATGCATTGGAGGTGGATTTCACTATTGTAGGTGTGAATTCCATGAAGGTAATGAAGTCATGATTGCAAAACTTCATGGAATGGAATAAAATGGGAGATATGGAAAGAAAAGTGAATGAAGATGGGTGGAAATGGATGGAAAAGGTCTGCAACTTCAGAAATGGGGTTATTGACCGATGACAGTCGCCAGATGTGCTTACACGTGCCTCAAAAGGTTGACCCTTAACAGGAACACATCAACCTGCTAAGATGAAGTGGTAAGGTGCTTCAGACCTATCCCACCATGCCAAAATTGTTAGTGTGGTCACACGGTGGCTTATGATTTGTTGTTGATAATGAGACACCTTGGAAAGATGGAAGATCTAACCTCAGTGTCCCACTGGGCATGCCAAAATTGTTAGTGCAAAATCACAGCACCCCGAATGGCCCAGTGTGAAGTGGGGCATTCGGTGTGATTGCACAACATGGGACCATCTCTCAAGCTGTGGGACTTGCAAAACTTGAGATGGACCTCTGGAGAAAGTCGGTTCTTGCTTCCTAATCTACTTGGCAAAAGCTACTAAAGTGCAAGAAGAACCTAACTATCCTAATCTAACCTACCTTTTGATTTAGAGGGATAGGGGAGGATTTCACTTCCTTTTAGGTATATAGCCCTCCCCTCTATAGCTTGGGGGAGGTTGTATGATATACTCTCCTCATCTTCATTATATACCATATAGTCCAACTTTTCTAATTCTTACGATTTTAGGGTAAATAGGATAGAGCTCTTACTCTCCCTTAGGGGGAGAGGGAGGGATCCCTTTCTCTTTGGGGTACCCTCTCCTAGAAGGCCCCCATTCCTCTTATATTAAATAAGGGATGGATTGGGTTGGGTTATATTTATTCTGGTCTATCGTCTTCATCCCCTTATTGAGATATCAACACCGCTTTCTAGGAGTAGGCTTTTAATACCGTATCTAAGAATGAGTTATAAATAACATGTTGGTATATAACCGCCTTCATTTGGAGGGATAGGAAGGCTTTCAATTTCGGTAGATATATAGACCTCCCCTTTATAGCTTGGGGAGAATGTATAATCTACTCTCCAAACCTTTGGTCCATACCATATAGTCCATCTTTGTCAATTATTACCTTTGTGTTATTCCTCCCTAACCCTCACCCTCTCCCCTCACTCCATATTTCAAAATCTCCTACAACACTTACTTTACTATACAAAGATCTAATTACCACTCAAAAATATCTATAAATAAAACTAACCCCATTGAGCTCACCTAAACCTCCTTATAAGCCTTTTTACTCCTACCTTATACCTTTCCTTCAAAAGGAATTTCTCCCCCTAAAAACATGGATTTAATCCCTAAAACAAAGGGGGACCTTCCCTCACCCCCTCTTGTATAGTTATAGCTTGGTATTTCTCGATTCGTGCCTAATCTTTCCTCAATCAAAGACTCTAGGCCCTCTTGACCGACTTCATAACTACGACCATCCTCACTATATAGTTCCAAGTTACAACATATACTATGAATTAAAAACCTTTTTTTCTTGTACCATGTCTACATATCATGCCCATATGTAGAGTTAAATTTAGGTAGGGAAAATAATGGTCCCGACCCACTCTAGGTATAAATAGTCTCCTTTTCTTTTTTTTGGGTTGAGGGTGAAACTAGGGGATAGGCCGGGGGAAGCAGAGGGAAAGATGGGGATTTTCCCATACCTCTCTTCCTGGGGGTGAACCTAGGAAGTAAATTGGGGGTTCCTCCATATTTCTCTAGATTATCCCCAAAATTTCTCCTATGTACCAAGTTTACCCTTGGATTGGCACTCTCGGCGGAGGGACTCGAACGTACCAACTAAGCACTTCCCCCTTCGGTGTGGGAGTGCTTAAAATTATCTTTCTCTCACCGGTGAACTCAAGTTTTGGCGAACAATTCTCCTCACTATGCTAATAGTCTATATTATCACTAGAACAATGACCGAGTCATCATCACTTTCACTTTCCGTATAATAAATTCTAGAGTCACTCTCGCTTTCACTCTCATAGGGGTCCATGTTTGAGTTAGAGGGGTCAAAGCTCAAATTATAGGAAGAAAGCTTCGATTCCAATCTCTAGCGCTTGACATTCTCCTTCTCTTGCTTACAAACTCAAGTTCCAGTGAACAATTCTCCTCACTACACCAATGGTCTACATTATCACTAGAACAACGACTAGAGTTATCATCACTTTCACTTTCCGTATAGACAATTTTGGAGTCACTCTCACTTTCACTCTCGAGAGGGTCCAAGTTTGAACCGAGAGGAAGAAAGCTATGATTTAAAATCTCTCGAGACTAAAAATCCTCCATCAAGTCCCCTCTCATTTGAACATTATAAAACTCTACTCTTGCATTCAAAGGTCACCGAGACTTGTTCCTCTTCCAAGGTTTCTCTTGGAGCATCCATTACCCATGACCGACCGAAGAGCCCGCGGTAACAACACCTCTTTGTTGTCACCCATAACTATCTTCAAGATATTCCTTCTCATATAGATGTTTCCCTCCCCATTTTTGTATGCATGAGTCCCCTCTAGCATCGATAAAATCTTGTGTGATATATGTTTTTGGACATCATCACTTGAACTCTTACGAAGATCTAGTATCCAAAAATTGGCCAACATAGAAGTGCCCCAGAAGATTGGGGATGTCCCATGTCTTTATATAGGTCTGATAGAATCTATCCAACATTGAGATAATTTATGCAACCCTAGAATCCTCAAAACATGAACATAAGAATAAGTACGTGATCTCGATTGGTTAATGAGATCCGTACAACTCTCGAGTGATCCAACCAAGCATCGGAAAGATCGGGTGCTTTGGCTCATAAGACCTCGCTCCTCTCAAGAATTATTTCACATAACTACTCACTCATGCTCTATCTAGAATGGATGTTTTAATCTTTTGGATGTCCTCAAATAATCTTTGAGTACTCAATCGAGAAAAGAGTGCCTTATGTAGTCGTGGCTCCTTTATTACATTATACGGGTTTTTTTCTCAACTAGTATTATGAAGTTCTCTTCATTTATTGAGAGGCCCCTTAATGACCTACTTTCCATCTCTACCACTTCCGCTAACCCTTTTAGATGATTCTATCTAAGGAATATTTTACCCTTCCTTACATACTTCAAAATGGAATTCCAAAACTTAAGGAAACTGACGTTCAAGGACCCTCCCCTGACTTTGGGGAAATATTTCCAAAAAAATGTTGTCGTTAAGTATCTTAATGCATTTGTATTCATTATTCCCACATGGTAGTGTGTTCCACCATATTTTTTCCTTTCTATTTCAATTAGTACATCTTTACAGTCAAAATAGTCTACTACCCTCCTTACCCTCCTCAAGATTACTTTTGGTGGCACCCCAGCCTATTCCCCTTCTCGCTATGGGATAGGTTTAACAATATAAATTGTCATATATTATTTCCCTTTCTAGTTTCAAAGTGTGGTCACTCTCATCATGGTAGGATTAGAGGTGAACATCTCTGCAATCTATTGATACCAAATTAGATAACCACAAGTTTAATGGTACTAATACACGAAAATATATGGAGATAAATAAATGAGGAGTCATTGAATTCATGTGCATGGTATGTGTTTTTTTGTTCTCTTTTGTTTATTTTGTTATATTTCTTCGTATTACCTACCTTCTCTTCCCTTAAATGAGAGTGGGAGGTTGAGGATTCAAACTAAATAAGAACCAGACCAAAGAAACTAGAGACACTCATGACTCCACCTTTCCTAGATGAGATAAACCCCTCTCAATACATGTCTATAATTTCTAGAGCTACCGAGGCTTTCGAGGAAGCATGGGGGTTTTGGACTCAAAGATCTTGAGCCTTTTATCATCGAGGCCAATTGATTTATTGGTTATATTCGAAAAGGGTGATCAACTCCCCTTCTCTATAGTCGTAATCTCACTTTAGAAGCCACAAGACCCTTCGCCCCCGGAGAGAAATAGGTTAGGGATGATCTTCATACGCGGGGGCTTGTTAGGACTCACTAGGAGGGCTAGTATTCCCTTTTCCTCACGAAAGCTAAGAGCAGGTTCAAGAGTGGAACCCTCTATAAAAACCACGACTTAAAATATATTAAGGAAGAGATGAGAGTAGGTATGGAATCTATATCTTCTCCCCTTGGACTTCCATCACCCTCTAAAGATAGGAGCAGAGATGGAGTTGAGTGAGCCATATTCCTCTACGTAATTACTATGGATTGGTGGATCAACCTAATGGCTATAGGCTCATTTCCATTATCCATTGTTTATGGTACCAACTCTCATTACTTTACCTCTCCCTATCATATAGATATATGTTCATTTTGACAACGACACGATCTTAAGTTAGGCATCATTCGATCACATCGTCCCATCCCCCTACTCTATATAGCTTCCGGATCAAGCCAACTCTTGCACGATCGGAAACTCAATTTCAAATTCATTCTTTTTCTCACAATATGGGACATGGTGACTACTGACTACAAGAAATTTTGGTTTATATGGCTGCTATCCATAGATAGATTCCTTTGGGTGCTCGACCCCTATTTAGAATTCTCAACTCTAAATGGAGGGGTTAAAAAACAATCGGGGCACTCCATGATGGGATAGGATATGGGAATGCCATATAGGGAAATGATAGGGATCCCTATATCTATATCTACCACCGCATAGTGAGGTGAGGTTTGCAAAAAATGTTTTTCTACCCACCCCTAAGCTATAAGCAAGATATAGATGGGTTTGTTTATTTCTATTTATATTGCATATTAGAGTTCGGATGGTTTCCTTACATGGTAATGATTGTTAAGGGGATCAAATAGTGAAAACACTCCCCCAACCATCTTACTGCTGCATTTGATGGAATCCTAAGTGATTTTTTTCTTTTATAACTTATTTTTCAGCTTACATGGAAGTTTTGTTGATAAATGTTCTCATGCTTTGGGTAGAAGGCTTCATTGAGGAAGAGCACATAGATATGGGTGATGGAAGGAGTAGACACCGTGACCATTGTGGGTAGAAGTTGTTCCACTTGACAACTATGGGATTTAGTTGTCTTGGTATAATGGTATTTGGGCATATGAGCTTGTGTTGGCAAGAGATCTTTCATTTGATAGGTACATGATCCAGATTATTGGAGCATCCAAGTTTGCAATTGCTTGAGGGAAAAAATTTTCGAAAGAGAGGTTTGTAATGTTCCCTATTTCAAGTTAGTTCTTCCCGTGGGCTTCAAGGAAGGAGTAATGGAAGGAAACTTTCCATGGTTGTAACTTTTTTACTTTAGTAATTAATTATTTTATTTATTAATCATGGCATTAGAGTGGTTTGACTAAGCGGTGGAAGACTTGTCAAAACAATTAAAGGAGGATTTATATTTCATCTTTATGGAGGGCGGTCTAATGGGAGGCCTACATGGTGACTTTAATGTTCTTTTCCTTCATTAATAGGGGATGGACCCGTGTAGAGGATTTTATTTTCCCATCGACATCTTCAAGGCCTATATATAGTGCTTCGACTTGCTAAAGGAGAATTATGCTATTCTTGATATTGATTTCTCTTAGAGATGGAGCAAGTAGCTTCTCTTCTTGCCATTCAAGGAAAAAAACCATTCATTGATCACCTATTGAGGATGAAACCCTTCAATAGGAACACACTTGGTGACGAAAACCCTCTTGTGTGCATTGGTGGCTTCACCCGGAAGTCACAAGTGAGCTTTAAGGAGGATTTCATGTTTGTTTCTTCATTTTCAACCGTATGTAATTTTCTTGCATGAAGGGTTCAATATCATTTAGGGAAATTTTGGACATTTTGAGCTGATATTCTTGTTCTTCATATTTTATAAGGCTGGAATCTACATTTTGGTGATTTTTGGAGTGGTTTATGAGCTATTTCCAGCCCTTGGTTTTGGTTGTATTGTTGCTGTCATAAAATTAATTACAACTGGGTGTAATCACTCATTTTCTCTATTATTTTGATATAATTTGGATTGATAAATATTTCCGTGGTTGAATTAATTATTTGGAAGCATTTTCAGCTCTATTTGTATGGTTATATGTTGATGTGAAGTCCCTATACAGTTTGCTGCCCTAGAGGACTGATCATAGATTGTTTGAATAGGGTTAAAGTATATTTTCAATCATTTTCAGATTGATGTTTGTGTGTATGAAGATGAAATTTCTGATATGATCCATTAGAATTGTGGAGAAACCCTTTTCCCCATCCATTTCCCTAGAAGGGACATTACACTTCATCGCAATAGTTCCCTTATCCGGAACATAACAAGACTTTCTCATTCACTAAGATTTGATGGCCCTCTTACAACCAAAACAATTTGTAGGGATTGGGATGCAAAATATTTTTCTTTCCCAACTCCTCTACCATTTCCAGGAAACTTTTAGTGGTGAATTTTCATAAACTTGCGAAAATCGAGGTTTATAGAAATTCGAATTGGATTTATTTTGTGATTCGCAGCCAACTTATTTGCCAAAAAAATCGATCGACAGTCCTCATGTACTATTCATTTTGCCTAGATTTTACACATATATAAGATCTTATGAATGTAATTCACCGCCATTTTGAATCATTTCATGTGCATATTTTCTGAAGTAAACATAAGCAAGTTTTCCAATCCCAAGTCTATCAAACCCACTCAACCAATCAAACTGACCCACCTAATGATACAACCCATCAAACTCAAGCATCCAATGCATGCGGCCAACCCACCCGACAACTCTTGGGTTATATAGCTAGTGGTTGGATGGTTCTTTGGTTAGACAACTCTGTGGTTGGATGGCTCTTTGTTTAGAAAGCTCGAGGGTGTGATGGTTGTTAGGTTGGATAAATAATGGGTTACACGACTAATGGTTGGACAACTAAGGGGTTGGATGGCTAAGGAGTTGGACAACAAGTGATTGGGTGGTTGATGGCTAGGGTTGGATGATTTGGATGGCTAAGGATTTAAGGATTGGGTGGTGAGGGGTTGGATGACTAAGGAATTGGATAGCTAAGGGGTTGGATGACTAAGTGGTTGGATGGCTAAGGGGTTGGACAACCCAACCAACCTACCCGCCCACACCCTCCCGTCTAACTTGTCTAACCAACCACCAGACCAAGCTAACCCGTCCAACCTTCCTGACTAACATAGCCCGACCAACCAATCCATCTAACTAGCATGCCTTTCGACCTACTTACCCGACCAACCTACCTAACTAGAATTCTATCAAACTTACCCAACCAACCTACCCATCCAACTATGCAAAAAAATTCCTTGAAACATTTTTTCATAAATTTACCAACAATTCGAAAGTTGATTTTTGAGATTTGCCACAATTTCTAAACTAATTTTTTAGAGGGGGCTTCTTAAAATGAACCACGACCATTTCGTAGGAAACTAAGTTGTTTGTGTTATCACCGTAAACAATTACTTTGTAACACTTACCTCCTAAGTTGACGTGTTTGGAACAAACTCTTCCTTTGCAACCAATACACTTTGTAGGGATTGGGATGCACAATCCTTTTCTTCCCCAAATCCTCCACCATTTCATAGGATAACTAATTTGTTTGTGCTACTATTATCAACAATTATTTTGTAACACTTACCTCTTAAGTTGACATGTTTGGAACAAACTCTTTTTTTGTCAGCTCATCCTCCCTTGCATGACCTTCAACAACACTTTCCTTATCATTAGTACTTCTCAACGTTTTGGTCCTTTTTAATTCTCTATAGATCCCATTGATCCCGCTTCACCATGTGCCACATCCACACTTAATTTTTTGTACCTACTTGTTACTTCACTTTGTGCACTTAGAAATTTGTTCACACGATGCCCTATTATTCCGCACTTGAAACATGTTTTGGATAATCCTCTTCCCTTTCCTCGGTCAAATATTACAAATCCTCGCAATGAGTATTATGCTACTTTCTACGCACTTCCTTTTATACACATTTATGCACTATTGTGCTCATCTTATTGTGGTTTAATATATCCACGACCAATTCTCTTCGGGCTGCACTTTGTCTCTTGTGCACCAAATTATTTTCCATCTTAAAGGATAATTGATATTCCTCCTCCATAATATAAAGGTGCATAAGACTTATCTCCTCTTGAATGCCAAACCTCAAGCCATTTATATATCTCATGACCTTCTCTTGGTTTACCTAAATATGTCTAGATCTTATCACATTCTAGTGAAACTCCTTAGTGTAGTTTGTGAGTGACATTTTTTTGCCTTAAGTTTTATAGCTTATCAAATAAAGTGATCTAATAGTTAGAGGGTAGAAACTTACTCTTTATCTTAGTGACCATTCTTCCCAAAGTGAATTTTCCTTTCCTATTCTTTGATGCTCATTTTGGATTTCTCTCCACCTTAGGGAATGCTCCTTTAACTTGGTTTGCACTACCTTTAATATGTGCGCATCGTTGATCTCTTCAAACTTGAAATACCCCGTTATGCTTGTTAGCTAATCCATTAGGTCTTCTAGCTCTAATATCCCCGAGAATGATGAGACATCCAATCTCGGTCCTCGACCCATTTTAGAAATATCCATCAAGAGTCACACTTCTCTAATATCAATAGCTTCTTCTCGTTCTTTACCTCAAATGGATCTTTCACTTTTTGCACCTTTTATGGCTCCTTCATCATCACTTTGATCATATTGAGACATGAAACCTCTTTTTCAATCTTCTTCAAAAATCACTACCCTAGTCCCTACACCCCTTCATTCATGATGTTTTCTATTGCACCCATGATAGTAGCATTCATTTCACTTCCATTTATAGCTCTCCTCGGTGACATTTTTGCTTCTTCAACTAGTTGCCTCACAGATCGGTGCTCTACTAGTCTTCACTCTCCTTAGCCACTCTCTAAGGTTTTTGCCACACTTTATTACCTCTTGATGCAACACATATGCCATGTTATAGAGTCGACAACAAATTTGACTCAATACAATGTAAATCTCTCTTTTAACTTGAAAGCCTTACTTGACATGTTATAGAGTTTATGAAAAAAAAATTTTTGACTTTAACAAGGTGGTGTATACACTAAATACTTCTCTATAGGATCCTCTATCTCCCTTCTTTGTATTGAGCTCCTCGGAATGTATCACAATGCTTCTACAACCTCCAACAACCTTCGATGAGACGTTGAATCTAATTTTATGGGCATCTCTTCCTACTCTTTCTCATTTTCAAATTCCTTCTAGAGTCTTCTCCCTTAGCCCACTCAAACTAGAATTTGGTTTTTTCTCATTAATGACTTCGAACTACCTGTTAGGTTGTGGAGCCTGTTTTCATGGGAGGAAGTGTTGAAGATTGTAAACTAAGAGTATTATACACTTTCCATAGTTATCTCTCTCGGGGTTCGGGGCTAGGCCGGGCCTTGAGCGAGGGTCCGGAGCGGTGGGTCCCTCGGTAGCGGGGGTTCGAGGGCACAACCACAAAAAAAAATTTTTTTTACCTTAAAACGTGCCCGATATACTGGGAAACGTGCTTTTCTCATATGGGTGGGATTTTTGACCCATAGGTTTATGGGACGGTTTTGGCCCATGGTTTTGATACCCATGGTTTTGTAAAATTGCTTAAGCAGTTGTCTATTTATATGGTTTTGTGTATATGGTAAGGATAATGTAACATTGCATATGTGTTTTGAATTCAGGTGTGAATTATGTAGAGTTTTTTTAGCATAGCTCCAAACAGATCTAGGTATTGTATTGAGAGAGTGGTGGCTTGTAATAAAATCTGAGCAAGTGATTCTTGGTGGACGTAGCCCAAATTGGGTGAACCACGTTAAATACTATCTCTTTGTGTTGTGTTATTTTATTCTGCAATTTTATTTGAGATTTGTAATATTTTCTGCATATTAGTTTCTATTGTTGCGATTCTGTGAGGGATTATTCCGCATATTTTATCCCTTATTTCCTAACAATTGGTATCAGAGCCTAGTTTGGTTTGCCAAAGTGTTGAATCACAGGGAAAGTTTTATCATGAGTGGGAGCTATGGCAGATGATGGAAGATCAGGGTTGATAAATTCAACGGGTAGAATTTTAGTCTTTGGAAGATGCAGATGGAAGATTACCTTTATCAGAAGGATCTTTATATTCTGTTGTCTAAGAAGGTGAACAAACCCTCGAGCATGATAGATGCAGAATGGGATTTGCTTGGATAGGAAGGAACTTGGGAAAATCCAGTTGGGTCTTGCATCTTCGGTATTATTTAATGTTTCAAAGGAAAAGACTACAAAATAACTAATGGATGCATTAGGGAAGTTGTATGAAAAACCCTCTACCTCTAATAAGATATTTTTAATGAAAAAGTTGTTTAATATGAAGATGTTTGAGAATGGTTCAGTAGCAAATCATTTAAATGATTTTAATATGGTTGTAAATATGCTATCTTGATTCTGATAGAATTTGATGAAGAAGTTAGGGCTTTATTAGTTCTGTGCTTTTACTTGAGAGTTGGAATAGTCAGTAATGGCGGTAAGCAACTCGGTTCAGCTAACTCAAAGTTGAAGTTTGAGGATATTGTAGGGCTGATTCTAAGTAACGAAATGTGAAGAAAAAGCTCTAGTGAATCTTCTACTTTAGGGAATGATTTGACAATGGAAACTAGAGGGAGACGAGAAGAATAGAGGAAGTTGTGGAAAATCAAAGAATCGGGCAAGGTCAAAATCCAAAACCAAGATAGTATGCTGGCACTATGGAAAGTTTGAGCATGAAAAGAAGGATTGTTGGGAGCTTCAGGACAAGAAGAAACAACAGGAAGAAAACAAGGAGGCAAATGTGGCAATGGGTAATGTATGTCAGGATGCTTTGATTCTTTCTTTGCACAATATTACTGAATCTTGGTTTTAGATTCGGGGGCTTCTTTCATGCTACTCCACACGGCATTATTTTGTTGATTATGTTCAAGGAGATTTTGGGCATGTTTTTCTTGGTGATGATGAGCCTTACAAAGCATAGTTGGAAAAGGTTCTATTCGGTTAAGATGTAGAATGTGAATACTTGGCTATTGAAGGATGTCGAACATGTGCCTACATTAAGACAAAATTTGATATCGACAGGCGGTTGGGAAGTGATGGTTGTCTTGTAATATTTACATTGGACTCTTGGAAGGTTACCAAGGGTGCTTTTGTGGTGGCAAAGGTAAGAAGGTTGGAAACTTGTATTTAACCACTTATAGCACTAATGTTTGTAATCTTGTTGCTTTAGAAGTAGATACAACATTGTGGCACTATAGGCTCGGTCATATGAGCCATAAGGGCATGGAGATCATAAAGAAAGATTTTTCCGGATATACGAGAGACATGTTTGGAGTTACGTGAGGACTGCATATATATGGGAAACAAACGTGAGTAAGGTTTCTCAAGGTTGGACCTACAAAGAAAGAAAGCTAGAGTTGGTGCATTCGATGTGTGAGGGCCGGCTTAGGTATCATCTCTTGGGGGTTCAAGTTATTATGTTACTTTTATTGATGATGCAACAAGGAAATTTTGGGTTTATTGTATTAGAAAAAAATCTGATGTATTTGACACTTTTGTTAAATGGAAAGCCTTGGTAGAGAATGAAATAGGTCTTAAGCTAAAATGTCTCAGGTCAGATAATGGAGGGGAGCATTGCAATAATGAATTAGATGATTATTGTTCTAAGAATGGAATCCACATGAAAAATATGGTTCCAGGAACTCCACAATAGAATGGGGTGTCAGAAAGGATGAACAAAACAATAATGGAATGTGCTAGGAGCATGAGGTTACATGTAGGACTGCCTCTTTCTTTTTGGGCAAAAGTGGTGAGCACAAATGTGTACTTGATAAACGGAGGACCCTCAAGTGCCTTGGATGGAGGCATACATGAGGAGGCTTGGTATGGTAAGAAAGTTGATTATTCATTTCTTAGAGTCTTTGGATGTGAGGTGTTTGTCCATATAGACAAGGATGATAGGACCAAGCTAGCAGCTAAATAAAAAAAATGTACTTTCATTGGTTATGGTGGTGATGACTTTGGATATAAATGTTGGAGTATTAAGGACAAGAAAATCATTCATTCTAGGGATGTGGTCTTTAATGAGAAAGTCATGTATAAGTAGCAGTTGCAAGAAAATGGGGAAGAATCCAAGAAAGAATATGCAGCGGTAAAGGATCTTCTGGATGGGAAAGTGACACATGAATCAGTTCAAGAACCTCCTCAACAAGAACCCCAAACTCTTATATTGAGGAGGTCTTCTAGGGTAAGAAGAGAACTTGAACATTTTTCTCCTTCTCTTTATTACTTATTACTCATTGATAGTGGAGAGCTAGAGAGATTTGATGAAGCAATGTAGGTAGATGTTAGGAATAAGTGGGAGCAAGCAATGGATGAGGAGCATCAGGCTCTCATGGAGAACCAAACATGGAATTTGGTGAAGCTACCCAAAGGCAAAAGAGCATTACCAAACAAGTGGGTGTTCATATTCAAAGAGGAAGAAGGAGGAAAGAAAAGATACAAGGCATGGTTAGTGGTCAAGGGGTTTGCACAAAAAAAAGGTATAGATTTTGATGAGATTTTTTCTCTCTGTAGTAAAAATGACTTCTATTAGAACTGTTCTTGGAATAGTTACAGCAGAAGACTTGCACTTAGAGCAGCTTGATGTAAATACTACATTTCTCCATGGTGATTTGGAGGAGGAACTATATATGCAGCAACTAGAGGGGTATGAGGTCAAAGGTAAAGAGGAGATGGTGTGCAAATTGAAGAAGAGCTTGTATGGCTTGAAACAAGCTCCACGTCAATGGTATAAGAAATTTGATAGCTTTATGATGGAGCAAGGTTATATTAGATGTCATTCTGACCATTGTGTATATACAAAGAAATTTGAGGATGGCAATTATATTATCTTTTGTTTGTATGTGGATGACATGTTGGTTGCAAGTAAAAACATGTAGGAAATAAAATTACTCAAGAAGCAGCTAAGTGAATCCTTTGCTATGAAGGATTTGGGGACAGCCAAACAAATCCTTGGTATGAGGATATCTCGGGACAGAAGGAATGGAAGATGAATTTATCTCAAAAAGAGTACATAAAGAAGGTCTTGGAGAGGTTTAATATGCAAGATGCTAAACCAGTTGGGACTCATTTGGTAGGTCATTTCAAGTTATCAAAGGAGCAAAGTGTCCTAAGACAAAGCGGAAAGAATCTAGATGTCCAGGTACCTTACTCATCGGCGGTTAGCAATTTGATGTATGTCATGGTGTGCACCAGCTTGATATTGCCCATGCGGTGGGAGTGGTGAGTAGATTTATGAGTGATCCGAGATAGAGATCACCGACGGGTAGTAAAGTGGATCCTTCGGTATTTGAGAGGAACCATGGGGAAATTTTTGTGCTACAGTGGATCAGACACCACTTTGTGTGGTTATGTAGATTTAGATATGGCTAGAGATGTAGAAGCAAGAGAGAATGATAGGTTATGTTTACATTGTAGGTGGGACACCGTGAGTTGGATTTCACAACTACGAAGTTGGTGGCTTTTTCAACCACGAGAGGGTGAGTATGTTGCTGCCACGAGAGGCAAGCAAAGAAATGATTTGGTTACACTAATTGCTTGAGGATTTAGGCATAAGAAAGAGGAAGGAAAGCTGCATAGTGATAGTCGAGTGTTATACACCTAGCTAAGAACTATGCTTTCCACTCTAGGACGAAGCATATACGATTAAGGTACCATTTCATCGAACAAATTTGGAGGAAGAGAAGTTGAAGTGGAGAAGATTCATACTAGTCGAACCCTACGAGACATGATGACCAAGGTGGTCACAAGGGGAAAACTGAAGTTATGTTCATCTTTGGTTGGTCTTCACAAAAACTAGTGAAGGGTAGTGAAAGGTTGAGAAGCTTGCTCAGAGGAAAACTAGTCTCCAAGTGGGAGATTGTTAGGTTGTGGAGCATGTTTTCATGTGAGGAAGGGTTGAAGGCTGTACACTTTCCACAATTGTCTCACTGGGGTTTGGGGGTGCAGCCCCAAAAAACAAATTGGCCTTAAAACGTGCTCGCTATACCGGGTAACTTGTTTTTCTCATATGAGTGGGATTTTTGACCCATAGGTTTATGGGATGGTTTTGGCCCATGGTTTTAATACCCACGGTTTTGTAAAACTGCTTAAGCAATTGTCTATTTATATGGTTTTGTGCATATGGTAGGGATAATGTAACATTGCAGATGTGTTTTGAATTTGGGTGTGAATTATGTAGAGTTTGTTGAGCATAGCTCCAAATAGATCTGGTATTGTATTGAGAGAGCGGTGGCTTGTAATAAAATCTGAGCAAGTGATTCTTGGTGGACGTAGCCCAAATTGGGTGAACCATGTTAAATACTATCTCTTTATGTTGTGTTATTTTATTCTGTAATTTTATTTGAGATCTATAATATTTTTTACATATTAGTTTCTATTGTTGTGATTTTGTGAGGGATTATTACGCATATTTTATCCCTTATTTCCTAACAACAAACACTTTGTTACCTCTTGATGCTACACATACGCCCTATTATAGAGTTTGACAACAAATTTGACTCAATACAATGTAAATCTCTCTTTTAACTTGAAATCCTTACTCGATATGTTATAGAGTTTATGAAAAAAATTGACTTTAACAAGGTGGTGTATACACTAAAGACTTCTCTATAGGTTCCTCTATCTCCCTTCTTTGTCCCGAGCTCCTCGAATGTCTCACAATGCTTCTATAACCTCCAACAACCTTCGATGAGATGTTGAATCTAATTTTATGGGCATCTCTTCCTACTCTTTCCTCATTTTCAAATTCCTTCTTGAGTCTTCTCCCTTAGCCCACTCAAACTAGAATTTGGTTTTTTCTCATTAATGATGTCAAACTACCCTAGTCAGTAGTTGAGAAATCTAGCTAGAAGGATCCATGTCAGCAGATTTTTCAAAGGGTTTTTCCCTCTTGACATATGGATTGACCCTTAATCCCCACTTATACTCTTATCGTTTCCTAAAATTGTCCTTTAGTGCCTTCGTTACGCCACAAAATCCTTCCTTTAATTAGTTCCACGCATGATCCCTTTAGAAATATCTGTGCATTCCTTCCTTTTCTCCAATGCATATTTCTTATGTGCCACCTTCATGCCCTTACAAAACTCCTACATTCCTATCCTTTGTCAAAGGCATTGCGCATTATTGAGTGCATCCTTCTTTGCAATCCAGCTACCTATCATGTCTATCGCTCAATTTGCAATACAAAAATTCACAAAAACGTGTGTGCAATCCCACACAATGGCCAAAATATTCTATTGTGCCTAATCAAAATTCCTATGCTATGCGAGACTACAAGCTATTCTCACAATTCTCTTGCATTAGTTTATGAGGCTTGGGGAGAGGATTATTATATAGGACTTGACGTCTTTGCTTTAGATATGGGGTAGGATTATTATATAGGACTTGACGTCTTTACTTTAGATGTGAGGGGTAAGGACACCAATCTACTATCTATAATTGGGGGAGGAGGGTGATAAGGCTATATATAGTCTAGTGAGGCCCATGTTCCATATATTTAGAGGTGAGGTGAGGGTGTCAATGAGATTACTTATAAAGTAGAGGGGGTGGGGCTACTTTAGATAGGACTTGAAACCTTTACTCATGAAGCAAGGAAACTATATATAGTCTAGTATGGGCCACATATTATGTATAATATAAAGGCGGGGGAAGGGGAGCAATAAGGTTAGTGTTGATCATATATGCACATGCTCGGGAGGCTAAAGGGGAGGGTAGATATATATATATATAACTAGTTGAGCTTAATGAAAGGGTATATGTAGTTGGGGTTAGACGACCTATTATTGAGAGTAGAGATAGAGCTCTCGACTAATGGGAGATATTTATATACATAGGGTTCCATTCTACCACCCACCTATTAATTGATAGATTCAACAAAAGTATACACTATATATAGTCGACAGTAGGAACTCTTTTGATGGCATACTATATGTAGGTATAGCGATAAGGCTCAATAATCATAGGATAATAGTTGCGGGAGGGTCTAAATAAATAAATTGATGGAGACTAGGCTATATATAATCGATTGTTGGCACTTGACACTCATTTGATGGCTTATTATATATAGTGATAATAATAGGGATCAATTATCGAAGCATAAAAGTTATGGGGGCTCACCAACCTATCCCCAACTATATATAGCCATAACCAACACTTGAATGGGGATCAAATGTCGAGGGTTCTGTCCCCTAACTATATATAGGCATATTAATATAGTCGGGTTTACTCTCGACCAAAAAAACTACTCTCAAACGAAGAGAATTTTTATCTCGTATGATAGGGTGAGGAAGTTTAAGAGTGAGTGTAAATAACTACTCTCCTTTTTAGTCGAGGTCCTCTAGCCTATGGCCTCAATTTTCCACATTCCATAATTTGCAAGAAAAAACATTATTTGGCTATGCTATATATATGTTATAACTGAAACTAATCGAACATGAGAGAAATTTTGTTTATCTATCGATCAATTATTGACTATATAGTTATATAGCTACCTTGGACTAATGTAATGGACTTGATTGAGAAGGTTTCAATTGTTGTTTTTCATTACATCTCGAGACCCATTGATACTAAGATTGAAAGGAGATGTAAATAGAAGGGGATAACTGATATATGAAGGAACATGAAATCATTTTATTTCATTAAAGTTACGGAAAACAATTAGGTTGATAAAGTTGTTTAGTTTCACAACATGTTTTGGCCACTTTTGGGGGTTTTAAGAGCCAACGGGATTGTATAGTACACAATAAAGTCTAGATTATTCTCCCTATTAGAATTTTTAACCAATTCATTTCAAATTGATCAAATTGGTATGTGATTTGTAAGATGGGGACACTATAGAAAACACAACTACTTCTAAGCGCCCGGTGACCTACCAATTATAAAAGTGGGATTCAAAGCTAGTAGTAAGCACTTGAAGAATAGGATTCAAGTGTAAAATATTTGTTATTACTCCTAAAAAATCTTGGTGGAGAAATAATGGAGAAATGGGAATTGGACTTTGATGGGAATGACATGAAAAGTCTTTTTAGAACCTATGATGAAGGGAAATATGATGATATATAAGAGAAATGGAGAACTCTTTATTAATGTGGAGAATTGAGTAGAATATTTTTATGGATGAGATTAAAACATTTCTCCTAACTCCCTTGTTCACTATTAGAAGAGAGAAGCAATGTCATCATTGAAAGAGGGAGACAACGAACTAAAATTCCCATGGTTAGTCATTCAATTGTTTTGCATCGTTAAATTCATATGTAACACACATTATATAGTATATATATTATGAATACTTGATTGGGACCAAGCCATTCCATATAATCTTCTTCCTCAACTTCCTTTCCCATCAGGTTGAGGCCCTTCCAATACCTTTACTCACTATTGGAAGGAGGAAACACAATTATTAGAAGGCAATGAACTGAAATTCCCATTGTCGGTCATTCGATTTTCTTTATATATATAATATGAATGATGTAATATACTTTATGATAATGCTTTATTGGGATTGAGAAATTCCAATGAATCTTCTCCCTCACCCTCATTCGTTGATGAACTCTCTCTCTCTCTCTCGTACTCTTTGACATCAACCCACAAGGTAGAGGTAGTGAAGGGAATAAATGAAATCCCCTTATGATGGATGAGTGTTGACTCACCCTCCCTCAACTCCCCATCCCCCAACACCCCAATCAAATGGTGGGTGGGATTGTGAGTGGTGTACTATGTATAGAATTATCTCCCATTAGTACGAGCTATAATTTTTCTCACTACTCTCTAAAGTAGGTTTTGGGGCTGAATTATATATATATATATATATATATATATATATATATATATTCTTTAGGATTTTTTATTATAGATTAGCCACCCTCCGCTTGTTTTGTCCATGCAGGGGTGACTTTCTTTAGTGTTTATATTGAAGGCCTAAACTGACTATGTATAGTCACCCTCTACCCCCTTAGTTTTAGATGTAAGATTGAGTGTATAAATGAATGAACATCGACTTGACATAAAAGGTCAAGGTCAAGTAGTTTGCTATCCTCTTGCTTTGTCAAATTCTCAACCTTATTGAGACATGGATGGTTCAAGCCAACCAACTCATGGTATGCATATATATAATGGCTGGTGACATTCATCACATATTTCTATTATATAAATTATGTACCTTATTTCATTCATCTCATTGGTTGTATCACGCATATAATCCATAATTAATCAAATTCCTTAACCTCCTTTTTCTCGGTGCAAGGAGAACCTCGGCCTAACGGCCTTGAATGGAGAAGCTTCCTCAATCAACATAAATTACATAAATGAAATTTTCTTGGTGGTTGTATCACATATACAATCTATGATCAATCAACTTCCTCGACTTAATTTTTTTTGATGTGAGGGAGAACCTTGGCTAAATGACCTTTTATCGGTGTTAACACTTTTAGATGCTCACCCAGTGAAGGAGGGTGAGGGGGAATGATGAAATTTTCATTGACACAAGGAAGTAATTTACCCAAGCCTAGCGGCATGTACCTATCAATTATATCCATTGCTCTACTCAAGACCAACCTTAGAGTAGAAGTGTACGAGTGCATAAATGACATTTTGTTGTTTCAAGGGCCTTTCATCACTTACCCAAAAAAGTAAGTGTGGGGAAAGCCTTGGCTGGTCGAGAGCTCTATTTTGTACTCTCTAGTTTTATGGCAGCCCATTGGGCCTCATCTATATATGTATATCCTTTCTTTAAGCACAACTTTATATAGATAGCCTAGTTGTCTAATGTAGGAGCATCATGGAATGAGAAACACTATATTGATAATCCTCCTCCTTTACATGTTGTTGAGTTGTTGGAATGTGTTAGATTCTTCAAAGATTCCAAGTGAGTCATGGAAAGAAAACAATAAGGTTTGAAATTTTGAATTTTCCTCTAAATGTATTTTCCCTCCTTGAAAGGTGGATTGAAATTGTAAAAACTTGGAAAAGAGAATATTGGCTTGAAAAGAGCTTGAAAGGTGGATTAAAAAAGGAAGGCCCTTCTAACTTGAATGGGTCTAATGGATGGATCGGAAGGATAGCCACATGAAGACTCCAATCAATGTCGAGCTCCATGGAAATCCTTTCTAATGGTTGTGGGATGCGTGGAAAACCAATGGGTGCCTCGTAATGATGTCTAGACAAGGTCATGGAATAAATGAGAGAGGTGTGGTTCTATTAGATCTATGGATGGTTAGTTGGTTCAATCCAAAATATGAGAGCTCGATGAGATTCTTCATTTAGAACATTTAGTTGTCTAATAATGTCAGGGTGGAAGTGGAGATGTTCTAAAGACCACCGCACATAATCTAGTGTCTAAGTCTAATTGGCCTTTAGGACTCCATTCGGTTGGGGGACCATTTGGATCACAACCATAAACTCTTTCTGGTCATGGTCCTTGTATGGTCATACATGTTTATCTAGACTTTGTTGTCTAGGGGCAAGTCCAATGTTCATAAGCCTTGTCAGACATGATGTTTAAAATGTTTAATTGTGTAATTTTTTTTGAGTACATGATGGTGTTCTAAGGACAAGCATACGAAGTCCAATATCTATGTCCGTAAGCAATTCAGCCCATTTGGTTGGGGGACCCGTGGATCACTACCATGTATGTTTGTTCTTTTTTTCCATGTTTGTGGTCATGTATGTATTTTAATCTTTCATGAAAATAAAAATAAATAAAAATTAATCTAAGTAAATAAAAGCTACACTATGTTTTTGTATTTTTCCAATATAAAAGAAATAAAGCAATACAAAACAATTAATCTAATTAAAAGAAATATTTTTGTGCTTTTCTAGAACTTTCTAAATTAAATGAAGAAATGAAGAAATGAAATCTTCTAATCTAATTAATAAATCCTAAAACAAACAAACAACCGGATGTAGTTGTTTATCTATGTGTGAAGAAATATAATCTATTCTAAACAATTAAAGCTTCTCTAAACTATGGATATGAATTAAATCCTCTACTCTGCCTCAGAGGCACGAAGAAATCAAAGCTTCCCAGAATCTTTTCTTCCCTATAACTTCCCCGAAAAAGTAAAGAAGGTTTTTATGGAGGATCTTCTAAATGAAATGATGCTTTGATTGATTTCTAAATTAACACAAAAGCTTTCTTCCAGAATCACCTCTTTGCAAATCTACAGAGATAGGAAAAGGAAGCTATCTATCCTAAGAAATATTTGTTGAAGGAAATGATCTACTATAGTAACTATTCAATGATTACAACAATGAAAATGGAAATGCCTTTTCTATTGTAGTAAATAATGTGCATATAAATTTCAAAACAAATAATTAAAGAAATGATGAAACCCAATTACAACCCCAACCTAGTAATTGTAGTGTTGTGGAAATCTAGTTGTGGTGTGATTTTTTGTCCCCTCAGTATTCTTTTTTGCCCTTCAGTGTCCACGTGAGTCCAGGGAGTTAGGAAATGCAGAGGAAGCTAGAAGAAGGTGTTGGAGCAAGTAATGGCTTACTAGGAAATCTGTGGCAATGCAAGCAGAGGAAGAACAATGCAAGTGAACAGCTTGATTGTGTAATCTCTAGCAGGATTGTAGTAGCATAACATAACATAGAATACATGAAAAAATTCTCTAGCCATTTTCTTCAAAAGAAGATGGTTTTATAGAAGGTTGGTTGGGTTGTGCACTATCACACTTGGCAGCCATGGGGTGCCACATCAACACATGAAGGGGTAGTTAAATAGTCAATTACAAATCACAAGTGAAAGAGGAGATTGATACAAATCAGTCAAGCTTAAAATTAGCTAAAATGATTGAAAAACATGTTAAAAGTGAATTGAAGTGAAGTAACATGCGTCTAATTCATGCATGAAGAGTTCTGGAAATTCACACAACCACCATCCTCACGCAGGGCGCAGGTTATGCAACCACCAGGTGGTGGCGGTTAGTTACACAACCACCACCACCCTAGGGGGCGGTGGTAACCACCACCTAGGGGGTGGTTTTTTTGTAACTAAAGGCCAAAACTAAGGTGAAAATGATGTGGGAAGCTATAGAAAAAGTAGGAAATGGCTAAGTAAGGTAAACTAGGCTACAAATATAAGTTACAAAGAGGTTAAGGAGCTCAAACACCTTTGGAAAAGACATGAATCATCATTGGGGACTTTTTGAACCATTTTCCAAAATGTAGCACATGTAAAATTTGGGTGCATACATATTTCCCCCTCGAGAAGCATTTTAGCCATGAAGAGGCATAAAACATAGAGTCCGAGTATGGCATTCCCAAAATGGGGAGTTAGAAGCTATACCTGACATGCCCATGTGCTAAAATGTCACCATCCAAGCTCTCACTACCTACAAAGATGAAAGAAAACTCAAGTGCAAATAGATATGATATCAAAAAATAAACACTAAAACAAAATGACAAGAGGACTTACCATCTGCATGGGGATAGAAGTATACCTACGCTGCCATGCTCTAGCCCTGTAAAGCATATACACTCAAAAAAAGTTAAAAAAATATATATATAACCAAAACATTCATTTTCAAATTCATTTGCACATATCCTCTTTGTGATTTTTGAGCTCTGGACCAACCATCACCATTTTAGTGAGAGTATAGTCAAAATGACAAGTGCGATGATGATCATCATGGCCCCGCGAGTGAGAGATCCAGCAGTGAAGACAAAGGTTAGTATTTTGCATTTGTTTATTTGAAACCTAAAATGTAAAATTTTGAAAAATCTACACCTAGGGGGGTTATTTTCAAAATTTCTTGTGTTAAAATGTTCCCTAGGGGTTGTCTAGGTGGGTCTAGCTTTTGTTTTATCTAAAATGGTCAATTTTTGTCATTTTTTTGACATTTTTGGGTCAAAGGGGATGGGTTTTCCATTCTGGACATGACCACCACCGCCCCTACACAGGTGGTGGTGGTTATGAAACCACCACCCCCTCATAGGGGCGGTTATAACCACCATGGAATTACAAAACCACCACCCTGCATACAAGGTGGTTTTTTAATTGTCGAGGAAGAACCTTATTTTGACTAACTTAGATGATTTTTTTTTTTTTTTTAAGTTGTTTTATATTGTTTTTGATGAGCTTATCCTTTGAAAACATGTTACTAACTTGCTCTTTTTCTTGTTTTGGTGAATGTAAAAGGAGTTATACATTTCATTGAGCCGAGTGAGAGAGTGTGATTGGCTTCCAAATAATTATTGCTTATCTGACTGACTTAGGAGGAGAAGGGATTTATTACATCAAGATACGGTTAGGTGGGAGGATTCAAAGTGCCACATACACATAGACCAACCACCATATTATGTGTGACTTATGTCTTATTGGGATGCCAACCGAAACACTTTCCAGTTTCTTGGTGTTAGGGAGAGTGGACCATCACTCTCGAGGATGTTTACATGATTCTTGGTGTACTTGTGACTGGGAGATGATTGACATTGGAGAAAGGTTCTCTAGATTTGTATACAGATAAATGGGCATCATATATGGGGGATGATGGGGCATCCAATGTGGGTGCCAAGTAGGGTATGTGGCTATTATCTATTTGCCTCCACACCTATCCCCACTCTCTGCAAGGCCATTATTGGTATCTTGGCCTCACTTTTGTAGGAGACAAGGGTGGGGACAAGCTCTTATACTGTTGGGCTCCTTGTTCATCATGCAGATTGAGCAACATGGGGAGGATTTTTTCTTGGGGTGTGGATATTTTTGGGACCACATACCATGATTATACACATGTGTGTGGCTGAGGCTACAGGGAAATCCCTGAGCCACCCTTCTTTAGTGATGTCTTGGGTGTATGAGAGGATCATCCCCTACTAGAGGGGAGTTGGTATATCAGATCCAGGGGCCATCAAGCCACGAGATGATGATAGTTTGTCCTTCTCAGAGGGCACACAACCTTGTTCTCATCTTTTACTACACATATGATTTTATTTTAGATACCAGACAGACATGATTGATTATGGGTGGTTAGGAGGGGACTATCCTACCATATTACTTGTCATACTACTTACTACACAAGTTAGTAGATATATATAGAGGGTGGAGGCCCACCCTTTGCTAGAGTACCCTAGCAGTTTGGGTTACCCTATGATGATGATTCTTCTTATCATGCCCATTCCTATTGTTTACCGTGTGTTAGAGAGGCACGAGATGGCCCTAAGGGCTAACATGGATGGAAAATGGTGATACCAGGAGTACCTATCTCTGTGGAGAAGGTCTTAGTTCCCAGAGCACCAACAAGGTCTTCTCTATAATTGAGGTGCACCCACTCACAATAGGGGGAGGAGGAGGAGGAGGAGGAGGAGGACAAACACAAATACAAGAGACCGAGGGTGAGGAAGGAGGAGGATGGGAGAGGAGGTTAGAGAGGGAGGGGGGAGAGGGATAGTGACTAGAGTGGAGAGTCACAGGGGAGAGATTCATGGCTAGCTGCTAGAGAGAGGAGGAGGAGGAGAGAAGAGACCCTTGTTTCTAGGATCCCATCTCCTCATGAGGGGGGGTGATGAGAGTATCGTGATGGGCCAACAGGGTTTTCCTCAGAGAGGGGGGGCACATGAGTGCCTGCAAAATGCTCCACCACCACTATGCACTAGCTGATCCTACCTGATGCCCAGAGATCCGAGTATGTAGATACTCTTCTCTCAACCTTGTTAGCTAGAAATGTTAATATGTTGTTAGCATTTGTACTTATTTTTTTTTTTTTTGAATGTTTTCTAACTCACCATTGTTTTCTTTTTTTTTTGTAGCCACTACTGATGGTGGAGATCTTATTCATAGGATCTATGTTGATACTTTATTGATCCCTTTGGGAAGACTCATGTGGAGTTGACAGAGGATGTGGGACAACCATTACAGGTTGATGACATACTGATGTATTTTCACCTCTTTGGAAGGCCATGAGATCTTGACCTCTCAGGATAAGAAAATTTCATCATACACGATGGCAGAGAGGATGGCGAGGTGGAGCCATTCACGTAATGAGGCCATGAACTAGTGGTCGATCTCATGGTCACTCTCACCACTCAAAGGCACATTCACATGACATCGAGCCACAAGCAAAGAGTCCCAACCCAACATCACGCACCATCTCAGGGTTCCCACAGAGAGGGATAGGCCATTGAGCCCTTATTGCTTTCGATGCCATTTTGTGAGGCATATATATGATGTTTTTGGATTTTTGTGCTCATTGTGAGTGTTTTTGACCACACCTAGTGTGTGATGGCATTGTATAAAAACTTGATTATTATGATATATATATATATCTCTTTTTTGATTCATATCCTTTGCACTAGAGTTGACTTCATTTATGGTTTACTTCACATGTGTACTCTTAGATGTTTAGAATTTCTATTTTATATGCTTTTCAAAATGCATGCAATGGATGATGATGCTAACAAAATGATTTTTTTTTTTTTTTTTTTTTTATATGATGTTAATGCAAACACAATGTAATGTCAAAACTTTGGTTTTTCAAGCAATATTTGATACTTCTTTTTGTTGGAAAAATGTGATGAATGTAATATGATAAGAAAATGAACCCACTCCACTTCTAACCCCACACAACTAGTAAGATGTGAGGGCTCAACACCGAGAGCCAAAGGGATGTGAGTTGTATGATTTTGATGAATGGAAGTGATGAGAGAAAGACAAGATTTTGACAGAAATCCAATTAGAAACCTACAACCTAACTCTACACATAGTTTACTACACAGTCTAGAATGTGATTTTCTTGCAAGTTTATCTAGACTTAGACCCATAGATGGCCTCCTGATTGAAAAATCTAGTTTTAAGGTTTTAACTCTTTGGAACATACACATCTAATTCATTCTTCTTGGGATTTATGATTTCAAAGCACTTTTTATTGAATGAATATTGCTTTTAACTTACTAATTTATTTGCAGAGACCCCCTACACCTTGCCCCATACTACCAGTAGGAAGCATGGGCTCATCACCAAGGACAAGGCATAGGTGAGTAAGGGCACTTCCCTCCTTTCCCAATCCTCACGCCACTAGTAAGAGGCATGGGCTCAACACCAAGGTTGGTGGGGCAAGGAAGTGTGTAAATGAAAATTTTGTATTGATTTTGACTTGAGAAATATATTTTTTTATTTTTTTTTTAAGTTTTGAGTTGTGATTTTGGGAGGGAGAACTTTCCCTAGCCTCAACCCCACACAACCAAGTAAGATGCGAGGGCTCAACACCAAAGGCTGAGATAGGTGAACAAGCATCCAGGTAAAAATGTTTAGAATGCTTTTTCTACCAAAGAGGTTTTTCTGGGAAAGATATGACACCAAGAAGCTTCTAGAAATAAACTATGGGAAAAGACACCTATGCTGGAAGAAAACTATGAGTAGAACCAAGTATGTAGGCCTTGGTAGGATTAGTGTCAAAATTTTGTCTTATCTTGTTGAATTGATGAAATGATTAGAAATGTTGATGATAATATTGTGATACTTGAAATGTGATTGAATGTTTTGCCAATATTTTTAGAAGTTTTTGAAAGTTTCTTGAAAGATAAGTTCCTTGATTACAAATTTACAAAGTGATCTAGTAGATGAAATGCAATGCGGATGCAATAGTGTACATGTGGAAATGTAGATGGATCATGCGTAGTAATGTTTTAAGTGAAGTGAATTGATGATTCACCAAATTCTTCACCCTCTAGAGTACACAGGTGATATGCCCCATTCTTGTAGTCCTCCATGACTCGATATGGGCCCAACCACTTGGGCCTAAATTTCCTTCCTTCACTAGTTTTCTTGTCTATCTAGCTATCAAGTCTCAATACCAAATCTCCAATGAATATATCATGTTCATATACCTTCTTATTGTACTTCTAACATCATCCAACATAAGCTCTATGGTGTGCCTCATCTCTAAGCCAAGCTTCATCGAGGGTTTCTAGCTCAATGAGTCATGCCTCACGATATCCTTCTTCTCCTAAGATTCCTTGTAATGATATTCGTAGACTGGGTATCTCAACTTCAAGTGGTAAGACCACTTCCAAACCGAATACTAAGGAATATGGGGTTTCCCCCATTGCATTCTTACTACATGTTCTATAGGCCCACAAGGCTGAAAATAGCTTTAAATGCCAATCACACTTATTCTCCTTAACAATTTTTTAGGAGGATGGATTTTAACATTTTATTAGTTGCCTCATCCTGTCCATTGGCCTTGAGGGTAGTATAGAGAGGTGTGTGTGATGATTTATCTTGAATTTTTCACACAACTCACACACCTCTTCATTTTTAAATGACATGTGCCATTATCGAGATAATGACCTATGGGACCCCATATCTACAGATGATCTAGTTCAAAATGAACTTTGTAATTATAGACCCCAAAATGGTGGTAAGAGGCATGGCCTCAACCCACTTCATGTGAAATACTATTTGGGCCATATTATGAAATTGTGGCCATCCATCAATGAGGGAGAGAATTTCCTATCAAATCTAAGCCCCACATGTGGAAAAGGGCCAAGGTGTTGCAATCGGTTGTAGAGCTTGGGAAGGAATGTGAATCTCATGAGAGAATTCCTGACACTTATGGCACTTGTATGTACTCTACTACTGTCATGTGTTCTAGGTGGGCCAGAAATAACCCATCTCGGTGTATCTTTCTAGTGGTTGCATGTCCTCCAAAATGACCTCCATAGACCCCGTGTGGGCTCCATAGAGGATATTTTCAGATTCTTCCTCATCGACACACCTTAGCAACATTTCAAAAGCTCTATGATAGAGAACTTGTTCTATAACTACATACTTGGCGGCTATGACATAGCCATCTTCTCTCTCTGCTGCAAGTTTTCTCCCTCAGGGTATGTGTGGTCCATAATAAAATTGACAATATCCAAATACCATGGACACACAACAATGGGAGGTCTGATTTCTATGTAGTATATACACTCATCGGGAAACTCAAGTCTACTAACTCTCCACCATCTAATGGGTTATCTTCCAACCAATCGAAATGATTTTCCCTTGATGGACTTTTTGGTTGATATAAGTTAACTCAAATTCTCCCATTAAGGTTATGAAGCATCCAAATTTCTTGGACAAAGAACCTTGTGTTAGGAATGTCTGAAGACAATTTGTTTTAACAATAACCCATATGTTTCTTGGTTAAGCATATAATGCCTTAACCATTTTTTTGCAAATACTATAGCGAGGCATTCCTTTTTCCATGCATATAACATGTGTCTCATAGTCTAGTAACATATGAATGATGAAGTAAATTACACATTCACACTTGTCATCATCTTCTTTATGCTAGCATGTAGGCTAATGAGATCTATAGCCCATGAATATAAAATGAGAGGGTGATCTGATTTGGGAGGCATGAGCATGGGAGGTGAAAAAGGAATCATTTGACCATTCAAATGCCTCATGACACTCACCATCCAGATGTTGCAACAATCCTTCTTTAAAAAATTATTTATTAGATGAATAAAAAGGTTAAATCAGGAATAAACCTTTGATTACACCAAGATTTTCGAGAAAGGACCTAATGCCCAACTTGTCATCGATGGTGGGGTCATTTCTAGAACTACTCATTTTTTTGATCCACATCAATCCCTCATGAAGAGATGATGTAACCCAAAAATTCCCTCCCATCACACCAAATACACATTTTTTAGATTCAATGTAACATCATATTCAATGAGATGAGAGAGGATGATGCAAAGAACCTCGGGTGATCACATCACTTCTTGGCCTTAGCCAAAAAGATCATCAACATATGATTCCACAATCTTGTGAATAAGATCATGGAATATGTAAGTCATTTCCCATTGGTAAGTGGCACCAACATTCTTGAGACCGAACGACATGACTGCGTAGTAAATAAGTTCCCCAAGGAGTAATAAAGGTCATCTTTGTTTGATCTTCCTCGAGATCCTAATTTGATTGTACCTAAAAACCATCCATAAGTGACAAACAACTCATAACCAACTATTTTGCATCAATGATAACATCGATGGATGGTAGTGGGAAATCATCTTTGGGACATGCTTTGTTTATATCCCAAAAGTTCAATGCAAATTCAAATTTTTCCATTCTTTTTAAGAATGGGATGATGTTAGATACCCACATTGAGTAATCGATAGGTTTGATGAACCCCACCTGTAGGAGTTTCATAACTTCCTCTTTAACCATTAGTGCCACCTTTGGTTTCATAGGTCTGGATTTTTTTTGATGGGCTTGGCATCAGATTTGGTTACAAGATTGTGGACTACAACATGAGGAGAAATTCCTATCATCTCTTTATAACTAAACGTGAAGGATTTTGAATGTTCTTTAAGAATATTCATGTGTATTTCCACTTCTTCAGAGTCAACAGAAGAACCTAACTTCAAAATTTTTGGGTCCTCCTCCATCCCGATGTTGATGTCAATCATCCCTCGATCAAAAGAGGCATTACCCTCTTCAAACTCAGGTGGGGCCAGAGGTAGTTTCTAATTCCCCTTCCTCTTCTATCTCACAAATCTCAAGGCCTTCCAAGGAGGAAGGGTCCATCATGTGATCTCTGCAAAATAGGAGGAAGAGTGAGGAATGAGAGAAAATCCTCTCTTATGATGCGATGATGTAAATCCATATAAGCGTTAAGGTATCCTAAGATAGCCTCATCATTTTTACATAATCTAGGGTAGAAGCTCATTCTCAGCCTCAACGTATGCCAAGATTGGATTTGTTGGCATTTTGTGAACTAAGGGTTCAACACAAACCAAAACTATGAAGTTAGTATCTTCTAATTCTTTTCTCGAAAAAAGTGGAAGCAAAAGTAGCTATCAAATCAATGAGAAGGTTTTGTTCACGTGGGATGGATTTGATTGAAATGAAGTCAAAACCTTTACTTAAGTTGAGTACAACAGTTTTATAGAGTTGCAAGTGTTCCACCCTAGTCTCATATACCTCTAAAACTTGATTAGCGACTAGTTCTGAAATCACCCAACACTCTAATATTACAAGTGCCCATCCTTTTGGCTACTATGAGACCAAGAAGAGAGCCTCATATTCTACACCATTGTTTGTACATTCAAAATTTAGCTTGAAGGAAAAAGGCATGACCTTCCCTCAGAGAAGTGAGGATCACACCTGCCCCAAGCCAAAGTGAAATTTTTCTCATCAAAAATTAAGAGTCCAACAATTTCTTGGGAAGATTGATGTTGATCACTTTTTTTATCTTCTTCCCTTGCTTCTGAGACTTCAACCATGCAAACTTCATCGGCTGGAAGAGAGCCGAGTCCCAGAGCATGTCCTATGCCCATGGAATCGAATGGAAGGAGAATGGGTAAATCATTCTCCAACAACTCAAAATATTCACCATGGTTTCTATTGATACCATCTCAACAATCAAGATTTCATCTTTGACCACAGAATCCCTTCATCAAACTAGTAGTTTCTAATCCATTGTGGGAATTAGTTTTGTCTCTGGTGTTGAACTCATGGGTTTGTTCAATTGGTTTGTGGGGAGCTCAAACTCAAATATGCACCCCAAGTTTTCTTCTTTAGGTTAGCTAGGTGAATGTCAAAGGGCTTTGGGTCACCCTATGCAATGAAGAATTTCCCCAAATGTAGGAATCTAACTTCCTAAATAATGTGGAAGGAATCACCTTCATGCGATGTATCCAAGGATGACCGAGAATCATATTATAGTTGGTTTCTCGGTCTATAATATAAAACTATATAAGAACCATCTTGGGCCCTAGGGTAACTAGGTAGCACTATGGTTCCAATCGATGTTGCCTTGAGGCTATCATACCCTCTCAACGTGTTTCTTGTTGAAGAGAAATTGGTTTCTCCATAGCCTAACTTCTGGAGAAATGAAAAGGGGACAATGTTGACTTTTCCCCATCATCATCATTGCACACTTTACGTAATTGTTGTAAATCCAAACTTGTAGATATATAGTTATCTGGATCACCTCTACGTGCCAACTCAACATTTGTGGGCATCTTACTGATGTCAAATATAAACCCGACATCTCTTTTGGGCTGCCCAGGAGGATGTACATCAAAGTCTATGTGATTTATTTGTGCTCTCTAGAGGAGGGGTGACATTGATCAAATGTCCAAGACCCAATGCTTCCAATAAAGCAACTCTATGAGTAGGGGAGTTCTTCAACAAATCCAAGAAGGAGATGTGAGAAAAGGTCTTTGTTAAATCAGTGATCAAGTCATAAGCCCCACCAGTTTTGAAGTGTTGGAACATCATCCAACATAGATGGGTAAATAGGAATGGGCTGAAGAGTAGTCTTGAGTTCTCGTAGTGGCGTTTATTTGGGGTTTGGTTTCTAACTCTACTAGACCCACATCTTAGTTTGTTGGTGACCATCCAACGGAGGTGCCACCAATGGGTTTGACAAAGTCAAAGCTTCATGATCATTATTTCCCACCGGGTTACCCTTGTTTGTGTCATTTGGGGTCCAACTTACCATTGTTAGGATGCATTGGAAGGGGATCATTAAAGATCTTGAGTGGTGTGTTTTTTGGGGGATACATGCCCCATGCTAGTATTCTAAGTTGGCACCATAGGATTCACCAAAAACATCTCAAAAAAGAGTTTTCTTTGGTCCTCTAGTAGAGATGTTGAATGAATTTATTATAATCATGACATGTTCTAACATCATGCCCTCGACCCTATGGAAGCCAGCAATACAAGTCAGATCATAATCCCAAGGTCTTTGGTTTGTGTTTTGTTGTGGTCCAAAGTTTTGATTGTTATTCAACTATTGGTTATTGTAATTGAAGTTCGGAGGTCATTTCCCTTGATTTTGATATTGGTTTTGGTACCCATTGGGTACTAGGTTAGGCCTTGAGCTTGAACTTGTTTTGTTTTGTTGGGGTGGAGGATGATTGAAATCCACCACATTGATCATAGGAGAAAAGTTATTACTCCTCTGATTATTACCATTTTGTGTTTGTTGACATTATTTGTGCTTGAGGTGTTAACAACATTTGGTTTCTTTGCTTGGTCTGTAACACCATCGGTCAGTAACACAACACCACGGTTTTTTGTTGAGGACCTTAGGTCCTTGATTGTTGTTTACATTATTGGGGTAACTTGAATTACCTTGATTGGGAGTGATCAATCTCCCATTTGAACTGTAGGTCTTTCACCACTATCTATTTCCACTTGATCAATGTGGAGAGCACCTCCAACACCTCTTCATAACTCCTTAGGGGGAACTTCTGGACTTCTTCCTTCATTTCCTAGTTAAGAGAGTGAAGGAATAGATCACAAAGCTCCATTTGATCCATGTTGGGAGTGCTTGTTGAAGAGTAGAGGACTTTTCACCATCTCTGATGAAATGTGCAACATTCATTGTGCTCTTTTTTTATATGTAGGAATTCCCGATTCCTATTCTCAGTAACTTGTTCATGTCAAAAATATTTGATGAATTCAAACATGAGTTGTTTAAAGGAATGTATTGAGGCCTTCAAGTATCCTATAATACCAATCGAGAGTGATTCCTTCAAGAGTCTTAGGGAAGATCTTTGCTACAACTACATCCCATGGGAAGTCTCAAATGGTGGTTTACATATGCATTTTGATATGCACATTTGATCTCCCTCCCCTTTAAATTTAGGAAGATTTGGTAGAGGTCATGGGAGCATAACACTCCATATGGTGAAAGTCGAGGGGCTCCTTAAGATATTCAAAAGGTCCCCAAGCAAAGACTCTACCATAGATGACCCTGATGGGATGGGGAGGTGGAGGTAATATAGGTGGTTGATATGGCAAGTAAAATTTGTAGAGGCATAAGGCATCCCATGTGGCTAACCATATGAGCTAGAAAAGAGTACATGTCCCCTATGTGGTGATTTGGAATACATGTGTAGATACGGGGGAGCATTACTCTGGTATGGAGTGGAGGCACAAAACCAGGGAACGTTGCATTACCAGTTGGGATGGCATTTGAGAACACACTTCTAGATGGTGCTATTGAAGGGTATCCATATGTGGTGTGAGGGGGCATACCCAAGGTGCCCGATCCTATGAGGAGATCTCTCAGGGCCTAGGAATGCACCCATGTAAACTAGAGGAGGATTTGGCGTAGTAGGTATTTGGCCAAAGTTTTGTGGATGATGGAGAATCCTTCCTTTCCCAAAGAGAAGATGAGACATGAGTAGCCTGGAAAGTTCCAATTCTCTAACCCTATCCACCAATGTCAGATGACCTCACTGATGATGGTATGGTGTTTTGTTTAGCACGCATTGTTGAACCTTGTTAGGTTGCAAAGGAGTGTGATATCCTACTATGAACTATTTGTTGTTTGGCCACCCTCATTAGGAACATTTTTTTCTATTGGGAGGGGTAGAGGTGTTATTTTGAAGTAAGACATCAACATATCCTTGCATCCTATCCAGAGATTGGTCCATATTTTTGAAGCATTTTTCACTTCGGGCATAACGTGTGCTAGGTATTCCTCATCCAATAATGGGAGTTGAATCAGATTGCATATTGATTTGTGGTCTAAAAAAACCCAGAGAGAGATCTCGACTCTCTAGTGAATGTCATATTGTTAGAATTTGAGAGTTCAAGTTATGGCGTATGTGTAAGTTGATCAATCTCCTCATCCTGACCGAGGATCCATTGTTGGTCCTTTGAGGAGGAGGAGTTTTGAGACATAGGAGATTAGTTGAGTAGTTTTCCACCCACCCATATATAGTGAGGGTGAATGTTGCCTACCCATTTGGTAGTAATATGCCTTAAGACCCAAAATGGGTCAGTTGTATTCATCTTGTCTCGACATATTCGGGGGGTATATGAATACCCACAAAATAATGGGAGAGGAAGAAGATGGATGAAAGAAATGGAGTAGGAGGTGGAAGAAGGTTATGACTATTGAAAGGTAATGTATTTTCTATGCTCTACCTTTAGAGTTTTTAGGTAATCAACCTCCTTCCCGATGTAGGGCTTCTCTTGACATCTGATGTAAAATTTAAGATCGCTTATGCGATGGAACTTTACGACCTTTAGGTACTTTCCTCTTACCTAGAAATAGGAGGGGAGATGGAGGAGCGTTTCAACTTACGAAAGCTAAGGTTCGTTTATGAAATTTTAAAAATCGACTCGGCTACCCAAAGTTTTGATTGAAGAATCGAGACTCAAGATGGAATCATCAAAAACACGATACATCGTGGAAAAAAACATAACTATGAAACATAGAAACTAAAGCATTTAGAGAACACGTAAGTCTATTCGATCATCAATTTGTCATAATTCAAAGATTACATGTCATATGACCCTCAAATGATCAAAATTTGAAATTTGAAACTTTCAAAGTCAAACAAAGCATTGTATTATAACAAAATTATAAATAATAATTGTATAGCAGACTATATGGTAAAATTGTCTACATATGTCAAAAAACAACCAAATACACTCTACATGCTCTGGTTCGTTTATGGAATTTTAAAATCGGACTCGACAATCCAAAATTTTGATTGAAGAATCGAGACTTGAGACACGGAATCACCGTAAAACATGATACATCATGGCAAAAATATAATGTATTTAGAAAACACATAAGTCTATTTTGATAATCAATTTGTCATAATTTAAAGATTATATGCCATATGACCCTCAAATGATCAAAATTTAAAATTTCAACGTCAAACAATGCATTGTATAGAAGAAAATTATAAATAATAATTGTATAACAGTACTATACAGTAAAACTATTTACATATGTCAAAAAAACAGCCAAATACAATTTGCATCCTCCTCTTCCACTTCCTAGTGTAATTTAGATTTGCAGGCTTCGAACTAGAAGGTTAGTCAATATCAACACGAGGATTGAATGTTTCCTAAAAAATGTTTGTCTTCCTCTAATGCATCAATCTCTACCGCTGCTATCTCCAATTTAGTGATATCTTTATTAGTGAATGTTGTTTGTTGAAAAGAGAGAAAAAAACAAATCAATAAAAAAGTCTAGGTGTGTGTGTTTTGTGTTTTCACCACAAAAGAGTTCGTGCAATAACCCTTCTGAGAGTTTTAAACAATATTTTCAAAATTCTGATTTTTAATTTCAGCAGACAGGAAATTTATTACTGCGGAAGGCATTTATCGAAATAAGAACTAAAAATTATCAACAAGCATTCATAAACCCTTACCAACAATTATTAACTAATTTTGAATTGAATTATGGCCAAATCAAACTGCTGGAAGTTAATTGTGCAATTTGGAAATCGCAGCAGCCAATAAATGGTTCAATTTGCACTAATTAATACTCTGAAATGTGTGTAAATGCAGATTTAGTCTCTAAAATGTAGGGTGACTTGATTTAACCAATTTATTTGATGTTATTTACTTGTAACAATTTAGAATTCAATCAAATGCAAGTCGAATTGGCAGAATAAATCAGAATTGACACCAAAGGATCTTTAATTCAATAATAATCTGCAAATATGAATGTTTAAAGTCAATTGGAGAGGGTTTTCGTCCTTCCAATGGACCTCAAGTGGGGTTTTCGTCCCAATTGGAAGAATATGAGAGTTCTCTCTCAAATCTGAAATTCACAAGTCAAGTCCATGAGTACAAATGAAGCCCTTCACCCCTATTTATATAATCTTATAACTATGGCGCCAAAACATGAAAAGACATGTCCATTCATTATGTCCGTTTATGCCTTGGCCGACCCCCTATATTTATTTATTTCACCTTAATACAAGGCAGACCCATATAATTGAGCCCATTACACTAAAACATATTAAAAAATATTAAATATTAAATGTTGCTCGCTCCTCGGTTTCTCTGTTTCTAACCACGAAGAAGGAATGGCTAAAAATCCAAACTTGGTCTTCTACGTTGGGAAAAGGGACATTATAGTCCTCCCTCCCGGGATTGCTTACCCTCTAGCAATCATAAACTCTCCATATTTTCTGCATGTGTTCCAATCTTTTGGATGTCTTCATCTTACAAGGGGATGGTGGCTTTCTAGATAAGGCATCTACCATCACAATTTTCTTTCCTTTAACATATTCAATATCGAAATCAAATGCTTGAAGTCTACTCACCCATCTTTGTTGCCGATCATTCAATTCTTTCTGATGAAGGAAAAATTTCAAACTGTTATGATCAGTTTTGACTATAAACCTCCCACAAATCAAGTATTGTCTGAATTTAGTCAAGGCATGCATGATGGCAAGCATCTCTTTGTCATAAATGGAAAGCTTCTTCTCATGTTCCTTTAATTTTCTGCTCTCAAATGCAATGGGATGTTGATTTTGCATTAGAACTGCTCCTACACCTTCACCTGAAGCATCACATGCAAGCTCAAAGGGCCGAGAGAAATCTGGGACAACAAGAACTGCAGGCAGAACACATCTCTCTCTTTAATCTTTCAAAGTTTTTTTGAGATAATTCGACCAACGTCTAAAGGAATCTTTCTTTGTGAGAGAAGTCAATGGTGCTGCAATTTGAGAAAAACCCTTCACAAATTTCCGGTAGTAAGAGCACAAACCCAAGAATCCTTTCAAATGAGATACATTGGTTGGTGTAGGCCAATCCAAAATTGCTTGGATCTTACTTTGATCAACATGGACTCCTCGAGCATTGATCACATGTCCCAAGTACAAAATTTCATGCATACCAAATTCACACTTGGATTTCTTGGCATATAAAGATTGTTGCTCTAAAATACCCATCACTATGTCTAAATGTTGTAGGTGTTCCTCCCAAGATTTGCTATAAATCAAGATGTCATCAAAAAATACAAGTACAAACTTCCTTAATTGCTTACCAAAAATATGGTTCATGCAGGACTGAAATGTGGCAGGAGCATTTGTCAAACCAAATGGCATGACAAGGAATTCAAAATGCTGAAGTGACATCTGAATGCAGTCTTGTGCACATCTTCTTCTCTCACTCTTATTTGATGGTATCCAGACCTCAAATCTATCTTGGAGAAATAAAGTGCTTTGTGTAACTCATCTATCACTCAATCCACAGGAATGGGATATCGTTTCTTGATGGTTTTCTTATTCAGCAGTCGGTAATCAATACACATTCTGAGAGTACCATCTTTCTTTTTCACCAACACTACTGAAGAAGCATATGGGCTGGAGCTAGGCCTGATAAACCCCATATCTAATAGAGTCTTGATGGTCTTCTCAATTTTTTCTTTGTAAATTTGGGGATGTCGGTAAGGAGTTGTTATAACCGGGTTCCAACTCAATCACATGCTGAAAACCTCTTTCCGGTGGTAATCCATGAGGAAGCTCATTGAAGACCTTAGCATGTTTGTCAAGTATAGCTTGAATATCAACATGAAAAGTAGACTGGGAGGAAGAACAATCAGCTCTTACCAAACAATGTGCTTCCCATGTAACCTTCCCCTTCTTGAAAGTTCTCTCCATGCTCTTTGTTGTTACCATCTGTACGGTCCCTCCTTTTATTCCATGCAAGATGACCTTCTTGTCTCCCACCATGAATTTGATCTCCATACTTTGGTAGTTTTGGGTGAATTCTCCTAAGGAATGAAGCCATTGAATACCCAAAATAACACCATAACATCTCCACAAAGATTCAATTTACCAAGGTAACGCATTGTAAAACTAAGGTTCCCAATTTATTTATACATTGCTTAATTTGACATTTTTCTCCTCTTTATTTCTCATTAATTTATCATGTCAAGATTTATTTCTATTAATTAATTACTTGTCTAGTATCACTACATCAAGGTTAGTGACTCCGAAAAGAATGAGAAGTTGAATGTTCTGATGCATGCATTAGATTTCAATGACGTTGTTTTTTTGTCAGGAGGGTAAGCAAAGCCGCGCAGTTGAACAACTTACTTGTGATGTGCAATTTTCCATCTATTGTCAAAAATGTTTTTCAGGACTCTTCTTGGGAGCTGGAGCAAAGATCATGTAAGTTAGCTAATAGTCTACTTTCCTTCAATCAGACGATGCCATGTGAATTTTGGGTTTTATTCACAGTTAATTTGGGGAGTTTTGTTTAGGATGGAGAGCTCCACAACCCATAACATAGGGAGGAGGGATAATTAATTTGAAAAGGAAGTCGCAAGGAGGCAAGGAATATGTTTGTCTCTACTCATGCTATAAACCTTTCAACCTATTTTTCTTGTATTCTTAAAAAGCCCATATACCCAGAAAATTATCATTACTTCATACAACAATGCTACTTCTAGTCAAGGGAAGTTTGTAGTTTTTTCTTACAAAATAATTTTCTTTCTAGGCATTTCCCAAAAACTATGATTAGAACACACAAAACCTCAATAAAATAGTAAATTTATTTACGATTATGACCTTTCTAGAGCTTTTAGTGTAGCATTGCTAGTATATTCAATAAAATTTCTTTCAACTAATCTTTGTTTTTGAAATTATCATCTCCACATATATATAAGCGTGTTTATGTTATTTATTCTCGGGATTTTAGATGTCAAAGAATGTGTGATTCCTTTAGATTATGCAGACTGTTTTTAATGTCCTAGCAAACGTATTCAAAATGTGGAAGCATACACAAGGCACATGAACCGTTTGACAAAATATCTTTTAAAAATAAGTCTCGTGGAATGCTGTCATGCACAAAATGATGCTCTTTAAAGCTTATCAAACGAATGCCTAAACCAGATGTAGTATTTAAGAATGTGAAGATTGTATGAAATACCAAAAATGAACTTATTGAAAGGGCTGTGTAGAATTTTAAGCAAATGTAGTTGGCAAGTCTAAAGCCAAACCCCACAACCTTTGCCAGCATCCTCATTACTTGTGCCAAAATGGAAGCTTTGCCAAACAGGGAATGGAAATCCATTAAAGCATATCAATCTAACTTCATATAGCAATCTAAATTATTTCGGCCTATTTTGTAGTTAATTTTCTCATTGGATTCAAGCTATACTCTGTCATAATGATGTCTTTGGCAGCTACTTTTATGTGCTTCTAAACTGAATTGTTGATCTTGTTACACTTATTTAGATGGTAATGTTTCTCAATTTTCTGTCCTCTGAATGAATTTCAGGAATTCCTTAATCTAAATGATGTTTATGAATTATACAAATATATTTATACTGTAGATTATGCCTATTATAAAAGAAAGATGTTGCATACAAAAAGCATTTTAAACATTAAAAATGTAATGATTTTCATCTCTCACTCATTGCCTACCTCGATAGTCTCAAGTGTCCCAAATCCTAGAGTTTTTGTGATGTTTTCCCTATCAGGATGTGTTTGCTTCTGAATCTTCCCTCTTTGTTTACTCTATGCCTAAATGCACAGTTAGCAAAAGCTGGCTCTGTCTAGTTTGGATCTGCTTTGAAATGGTTTTTACAGTAAAATTGAAGCTACTAGTATTGTCTCCTATCAACCTACATCTAATTTTAATGCGTCTTCAAATCCTTGACAATATGCGACTCTGAATTGATACAATTTAGTGCATTTTGTAGCTTGTTAAACTCAACACTGTTTTGGGAAACATACTGTTCATCACATGGCTGCTTTCTTTGACCACGAATAACCATGGAGTTACTATTTGAATTCTCTATGTAAATTTTAGCCTTAACACAACATTTTAATATCTTATTGTCTGGGTCAGAGAGTGGGTTTTTATCAGATTGTCAAGATTATTGTAACTTCTAATATTTCATTGTTAGAGGAAGAGCATTTCATTACAGAATGTTTTCTTCATTCAATCTTTTCCCACACCTAATTACTTTTTCAATCCTTTTTTTCTTATAATTTTACTATTAGATACTTGATATAGGGATTAAATTGATTTTCCAATTTTCTGGTTTACATTAGATATATGCATATGCCTAACATGATACCTCTAAACATAGTTTCAACTACAAGTTTTGCTCAGACTTGAGTGCTTTCCTTGTTTGGTAATGGGGCAGCTTCCTTAAAAGATAAACTAATTTTCCAATTTCCTTGACAATTTACACTACATATCCATATACGCCTAACATGATTGCTTTCAAGTGTTATTACTCTATGAACACTACTTTCAACTACAATTTTGCTCACACTTGAGCGCTTTTGTTCTTTGGTAACTGGACAGCTTCTTTAAAAGACACAAAAAAAAAGTGAATTATTACCAAATGTACACAAAATTTGTTGAATTAGCCTTTGCATATTTTTAACAATATCATTAATAATCTATTATGAATCTCACAATTCATTAAAGATTTGCAAAGTTTTATGATGGATTTATGATGTAAATTTCTTGTTCAATAGCTTACACTAATACAATTGTACAACATGTTTGTAATCACAATTAGTTTGCGCAGCTTCCTTGGAAGACATGAATGCAAAAGAAAAAAGTGAATTATTGCCAAATGTGCACAAAACTTATTGGATTAACCTTTGCATATTTTTAACAATATTACTAATAATCTATCATGAATCTCACAATTTAGAAAAGATTTGTAGTAAGTTTTATGACGTAAAATTCTTGTTCAATAGATTACATTAACATAACCACAACATGTTTATAAGATCACAATTGGTTTGTGCAACTTCCTCGAAAAAATGAATGCAAAAAAACAAGTGAATTATTACCAAATGTGCACAAAATATTTTTAACAATATTACTAATAATTTAGTATGGATCTCACAATTCATCAAAGATTTGCAAAGTTTTATGAAGCGTTTATGATGTAAAATTATTATTCAATAGATTACATTAACACAACTGTGCAACATGTTTGTAATCAAAATTGGTTTTGTTCAACGTCCTTGGAAGACATGAATGCAAAAAACACAAGTTAATTATTACCAAATGTGCACAAAGCTTGTTGAATTAGCATTTGCATATTTTTAATAATATTACTAATAAGCTACTATGGATATCACAATTCATCAAAGATAGTCTACTATTTAATAATAAGTTTTATGATGTAAAATTCATGTTCAATAGATTACATTAACATGTTTGTAATCACAATTGGTTTCCACAACATTCTTAGAAGACATGAATGCAAAAAAAAAAAAAATAACCAAATATTCACAAAACTTATTGAATTAGCCTTTGCATATTTTTAACCATATTGCTAGTAATCTAATATGGATCTCACAATTCAACAACGATTTGCAAAGTTTTATGATGGGTTTATGACATAAAATTCTTGTTCAATAAACTACAGTTACACAACCATGCAACATGTTTACAAAGTTTTATGAAAGGTTTATGATGTAAAATTCTTGATCAATAGATAACATTAACACAACCGTGCAAACATGTTTGTAATCACAAAAGACATGAATATAAAAAAACAAGTTAACTATTACCAAATGTGCACAAAGCTTGTTGAATTAGCCTTTGCATATTTCTAATAATATTACTAATAATCTATTATGGATCTCACAATTCATCAACGATTTGTAGTAAGTTTTATGATGGGTTTAAGACATAAAATTCTTGTTCAATAGATTACATTAATATGTTTGTAATAACAATTGATTTGTATAGCTTCCTTGGAAGACATGAATACCAAAAAAACAAGTGAATTATTACCAAATATGCACAAAACTTATTGAATTAGCCTTTGCACATTTTTAATAATATTACTAATAATCTACTATCAATCTCATAATCAAGCAAAGATTTGAAAAGATTTATGATGGGTTTATGACGTAAAATTCTTGTTCAATATATTACATTAACACAACCATGCAACATGTTTGTAATCACAATTGGTTTATGTAGCTTCCTTGGAAGACATGAATGCGAAAAAAAAAAGTGAATTATTACCAAATATGCACAAATCAGCATTTCCATATTTTAAATACTATAGGTTTATGACATAAAATTCATGTTCAATAGATTACATTAACATGTTTGTAATCACAATTGGTTTCGGCAGGTTCCTTGGAAGACGTGAATGCAAAAAAAACAAGTGAATTATTACCAAATATACACAAAACTTGTTGAATTAGCATTTGCATATTTTTATCAATATATATTTTTTATAGATACTATAAGAGTTAATGACCCAACCATCTTGCACACTTCATAGCACACTAATGCAAGGCAAGTTCTCCCAATCAGGCGTGTAAAAATGCAAGGGTCACTGTCCCCTAGGGCTTGGGGATTAAAACTTGGGTGGGTGGTTGGCAGCACTCAAAGCCCATCATCGGTCCCACCCTTGTGCCCATATTTTTTAACACTATTACTAATAATCTACTATGGATCTCACAATTCATCAAAGATTTGCAAAGTTTTATGATGGGTTTATGATGAAAATTCTTGTTCAATAGATCACACTAACATAACCTTGTAACATGTTTGTAATCACAATTGATTTACTTTTAGCAATCATCCAATAGAACAAAAAAAAGTCAAATGTTGCCAAATATGCACAAAACATATTGAATTAGCCTTTGCATATTTTTAACAATATTACTAATAATCTACTATTACGTAAAATTATGATTTAATAGATTACATTAACACAACATTGCAACATGTTTGTATTCACAATTGGTTTGTTTTTAGCACTCATCCAATATGACAATGGAAATGGTTAGTTTTATAGCCAAACCGATCATCCATTGTGAACAACCACCCACCCCATTTCTACAAATATAACAATAGAAACATATGCAAAATGTGGAGACACTTTAGTAATTAACAAAGCTCTTGATTTTTTTGGGTCAAAATGTATAATATCTATCTATTTGAAAACATATAAATTGTAGGATTAACACAAAGAAGAGGGTCTATTATTAACATATTGGCATGATACTACAAACCCACTACAAAATTTTTGCTACTATATTACCACAAGGGTCTATTATTAACATATTGGCAAGATACTACAAACCCACTGGAATTTTTTTGCTTACTATATCACCACAAAAAAAAATACTTTCAAGGATAATACACCACTAAATTTTTGTAATGTTAAATATACAAGATTTTTTTAAATACCAATTTTCACTCCAATGAAACATCAAAATAATTAAGTTTTTAAAATTAATATTTAATATCTACATAAATATGAATTTTTTTGATACATGAGCTTCTCTTAGCTTCGAGAATTTTATTCTCTACTAACAGGGCCAACCACGTGAAGGTGGAAGCTCAACCTGCCCCCTCCGTTTCTCCATGCCCCCATATTACTCCAAACAAACACATACAATCAAAAGACAAAAAACAAAGAAAACATCAACCTTCCCCTTCTTTCAACCTCCATTCCTCCATATTTCTTCTCAATCAAAACAAACACATAAATATCAAATACACAAGGGAAAAAAATGAATACTCAATTACAAATGCATATATCATACTTTTTAACAAACATAAAAAAACATTCCTCCTTCCCCTCTTCTCATCCTCCATTCCTCCTTATTACTTCTCAATCAAAACAAACACATTAACCAAACAAATTTAATATAACACAAACATAAAACATTTTTATCAATTTTAATTTTTTTTTTTACTATTTAAAAAGACCTTCTTCCCCTCCTCTCATCCTCCATTCCTCCTTATTACTTCTCAATCAAAACAAACACATTAACCAAACAAATTTAATATAACACAAACATAAAACAATTTTTTTTTTTTTTTATCAATTTTAAAATATTTTTATATAAAGATCCTCCTTCCCCTCCTCTCATCCTCCATTCCTCCTTATTACTTTTAAATCAAAACAAACACATGAGTATCAAATACACAACCAAAGGAAAAAAGAATACACAATTGAAAATATATTAATTTTTGTAAATTAATCCAAAGTGTGAATGAACAAACAATAATAATTATGCATAACTAAATACACATTTTCCAATTAACCTCGATTCAAATTATTTAATACACACATTAACCAAACAAATTTAATATAACACAAACATAAAATAATTTTTATCAATTTTAATGTCTTCTTAGATCATCTTCATTTCATTCTAACCAAACATAAAAAGAACATATGAGATTTTTTTAAATGCAAAGTAATTGAAATTAAATGTAATTATTCTTCCTCTCACATAAAAGAGAAGTTTTTTTAAAATGTGAAGTGTAAATAAAAAAGAAATTAAAATTATATGTAATCATTCTTCCTCTTTCCAATATTTCAAGTTAAAAACAAGTGCATAAATTAATCAAACAAATTGGTGGAACATTTATTCTTAAAATAAATCACCACTTTTTTTTTTTTTTTTTGAAAGGATGGTTAGGGAAACAAACTTTAAAATCATTTTATGTTTATTAAAAACTATATAATTAATCTTCTTCCCACTAACACTAATGATAATACATTGATCATGAACCAAAATAAATAAATGAAAGAAAAATGAAATTTGAAACTATCTACACAATACACAATACGTACTTTTAATCTTTTATTTAAACAATAAATATAGAGATTATTTTAAGCTATAATTTATAATTTAAACAAATTTTAATTATTGTTTTCTCTACACATTTTTAAATATTTAAGATAAGATTTTTTCATAAAAAAGTTCATTAATAAATAAAACAACTCATCATTACAATAAATTGAACTATTAAGACAATTAACCAAAAAAATAACCACCTTTACTTTTATTATTGTTAGGTAGTTTCTTAAATGTTATTAAAAATTTTATTATTGTTGAGTGAGTAATTATTTATTAATGTTATTACAAATTTTATTATTCTTATCACAGATAATAAGATTAAAAGTGCTTAAAAAAACATATTAAAATTTTAAAAGAAATAAAAAAATTAAAAATAAAAGTACATGACACCCCCTCAAGGATGTCCATGGCCATCCTTGAGGGTACTTGGAAAGAACCTTTTCAGACCTCCCCAAAAGAAATATTTTATTTATTAAAAATATTGTAGCAAAGTTTACTAATAAACACAAGAATAACACATTAATACTAAAATATGTGCACTCTTACTTTAAGTCTCATTTAACTCATGTACAACAAATGCAACTCTTACTCTCAATGCATTCTCCTTTCCAAAATCTCATTTACATATTTAGAGCCGATTGCAAAAAAAAAATACCAAAGTGATAAGAAGAAATCACGCTTTAAAAAGCATTGGGAAAATAAGTAGTAACTCACTTTGTATGGGGAATAGCCTACAAGAAATACATAGGTACTTAAAAGGAAAAATGTCCCATCAAGAGTTTCACTTCTTTGAAACTACGAAAGCATTTAGAGGTCCAAATGGAATCAATTCTCAAAAAATTAAGCAATAAAATAATATACAACTCACTTAACTGTAGCCTAATCTATCTCCCCTTCCTCACCATTTCCACGAGTACCCTTCATCATCCATTTTCATTAATAACCCCAGTCACTCCAAGGGATTCCCTCCATGCAGTGGATAGGAAAATAACCATGTTGAGAAGTTTTGTGTGCCTCCAGATCTTTCAGAATTCATGAGAAGGCATAATAAATTTCGACAGTTCTACAGATTTCTTTTAAATCTCAAATTGAAAGACAAATCTAGTAGTATAAACAAAACTTAAATCCACCTACAGTAAATCCAAACATAATGAAGACGTAGTGAAAAAGTATGATAAAGAGAACTTAAAAATCTACCTCTTTGTAAAGCCAAACCCGCAACTTCGAATCGATCTCCAACACTCATTTTGCTTCAACAATGAGACTCAACTTCAGATTTCTATGTGAGTGTCTTTTCGCTTCTTTTCAAGTCTCGCTTTCTCTAGAAAATGTCAATCAATAAACAATCCTTGAGGTTATCATTTCATGGAAAAAAACATGATCAAATACTCTTACAAAAACATAAAACAGAGGATTAATATCTACATATGTAAACCCTAGTAACATGTATGTTAAAGAACAAAAACAAGAGGATTAATATCTAATAAATAAAGGCTAGTACTACATAACCAAACAAGTTTTCCTCTTTCTCACAAAAATTAAGATCCCTAAAACTGTAATCAACAAGAGACCTACATAAAAACTAAGATCCCTTTCACATATAAAACTACGATCCCTCTCTCATAAAAATTAACATCCCTAAACCGTGATAAACAAGAGACCTAAACTACAATATCACTCACCAAATCTGTCTTCTCCCATGGAGAAGCCCACGCATAGGATTCTACACTAAAATATGCTCATGAGATGAAACAAATGACCACAAGGAAAATTAATATTACAGCTGAAAATACTAGCCAAAAAATTATAAAGCCTAAAAATCAGTGCATTAAACACTAAAACATTCAATACTATAAAATAAAACTATGAGGCCATGAGAAACATCGACACGACATTAACCAAAATAAACCCCGGATCTCGAGAGATCAAACAAGGCATTAATGAGAACAAAACCTTTTGAACAAAGATCTCACTAAATACAAAATCCCATGCATAGAATCAACCGTATGATATAAACACCTTGGCAAGTCACAACTAAACAATCTATTTCTGGTTTAAAAATCACTAAAATCTAAACAATATGGAGATCACTAAGAAATTTACACCTAAAATGTCTATAACGCTAAACCCTACAACACACGCATGCATCCTAAATTCTTTGCATTTATTTGAAGATCCATCAAGTCAAAATCAAAGCCATACAGGGGGGAAGGTTGTTTTAATGGGACCTAGAGGAGAAATATAAAAATGCTTATAAAAATATGCAGTTCTACAAGAAGAAATACACTTACTAGAAACTCGTAACAAATCAAGGAAGAACATGATATCATGTCTTGTTCCTCTCGCTCTAGTCCGCTCCCCTACCCCTTTGGCTCACTCCAACAGAACAAAACAATAAACACAGACAAAAACATAAATCAAAACCCAAAAGAGGATTTAAAACACACACACAAACACAAATTGCATGGCCATGCGATGCAGAGACTTCACAGACTCCATATAAAAATGAAAAATACAAATTCCAAACCAAAAACACAGGACTCCGGACCAAATAACAAACACAAATCAAATTGACTCCCCCACCCCGAAAAAAAAAAAAAAAAAAAAACACACTATACAACAAAGCGATCCCAAGAAACCCTTTATCCTTTGAAGTTCAACGGATCTTTTAGCCACGCTTGCTTTCCACCTAGTTTTCATTTTAACCGCTTACCACTTTCAAGTATTTTTTAAATTTTTATCTTTTTTCATAAAAATGAATGATTTTTTTACCGGCATGTTTCCATACTTGGATTGTCCATGTGTTTTGGGGTTTTTCTATAGTTCCATGTTTCTCATTGCAAAAATTTATACGACTTTGGTTTAAGTATCACAATCACAATTATACAATTCTTTTATTTATGGATAGATCATGAAAAGACCAAAAGCTTTAAAAAAACCATAAAATTTCCTCAGCACTCAGTATTGGGAGTAATGAAAACTAAACATTCATAGGGAAATGTAAAAGTTTAAAAATTACCTAATAAATAGGGAATCCATAATAAATTCATGTTGCATATCCAATATGGAAGCAAAAAGAAACCCTTTAGTAAAACACAAAAACCACTAAAACACAACATATTTTCCACCCCCACACAATTAATGTAGAATAACTACAACCTAATTTATCACACGTGTTGGTTGTCATCATGAAATTTTAAAAGTTATGAACTACCTAGTTGGTTGTCATTTGGTTTGTTAAAAAATTAAATAGGCCATTGGGAATGATTTCAATTGGATTTTATTTTGAATACAAATAATATAAGAGATCATTGAATCCCACAATGGATGTTTGAATCCATTAATCTTATGTTGTCTCCTCTTGGGGTACGATAGAAAACACTTAGATGTGCACTAATATGGGTAATTTTTTTCCCGACATTAGCTAGGGTTCAAGTGATGATCTCAAAGTTTTTTTAAGACCTCAAATGTATAAATATTGAGATGGGATAAGAGAAAAGAAAATTTCACAGTGGAAAATGTTTTCTAATTGGTTAATAGTTCAAAATGGTGCCTCAAAATTTGGTGATTTTTCCTTTCATCATGGTGGCCCATTTTCCTAGGAATTTATTGTTCTTAACCTAGCCCCATGTTTGCAAAAAAATATTTCTATTCACCAAAATAATTTTGAATATATTTCTAAGCGGGTTCTCTCGCCCTTGTTGCCGCATTTTAATATTGTACACAATATGATTAAGTTTGATTCATCATGCATTTAACAATGATGATTCTTTATTTTTCCCTTTCCCTTTCCTCTTATTGTACACATTTCTTTGTAGATCATTTTCAAATATTACAACTACCGAAGCCATTTTATTCCTCGTCACAATCGCCTATTTTTAATAACCCCATTACATTATTTCAAGGAATCGCCACTAATTTCTCCACTCATGTTACATAATTGTTAGGATCACCACTAAAATTTTCCCTCTCCTTGCATGATTTATGGGGAATCGCAGAAATTTTCCCTCCCATTACACAATTGGCGAAATCACCACTAAAATGTTGGCACTACTTACGTACCAAGAATGACCATAAATAGTTGGGTATAAATCAGAGAAATATTATTTTCATATTGACATGTTCTTATATGAATCTATACACCACATGGTCCAATACTTTTCTCCTATTCTTAGAATCGGATATAACAAATATCAACATGTTATAGTTTTCATACGGATTCGATTTCAAATACCGACTTGTAGGCTATACAAATTATAAGGTATGGGAAATGTTTTTTTAATCTTATTATTATTTAAACGATTTTTAATCGATAACCATAAAATTATATATCAAATCACAATCGGGACCACCCATCAATATATTATATAAAAAAATTAAAATTATAATTTACAAATATGCACTCATGGTTTTGCTTTACCTTATTTTTCTTAGAGTTATGTGTTGTAACAATTTCATAATACTTTTTCTTGGAGATTTATCCCATGTCCGTTAGAATAGTGGTAAAATGATGTGTTTATATGTTGAAGTTCTTTCAAATTAATACAAATTGAAGTACTCCAAAGACAATTATTCCTTTTGTGTGAAGCGTTAAATTGTGAAGTAAGAGGAAATGTAAAATGTTTCTAAGTAAAAGTGAAGGATTTGAAGGGTTCCTATATCATTCCATGCGGAAAGATCTTGTGAGCTTAGATTTCATGACTTTGAATAAGATTTGAAGGTTAGTTCTAAGATTATAAAGGCTTTCACAACTTGAACTCCTATATTGTACCTCATGGCACAATCATGTAGACTCAAGGTTTTAGAGACAACAGAAATGTTGGTGAAGGTTGAAGAATATCCCTTGAGTTAGGGCCCTTAGTGATTTGTAAACATGGGTAAAAATTTTGAACTTACCCACAAACCCTTATAAGCACTGCAATATTTTATACTCCACATGTGTTATCAACTTCAAATGGAAAATGCAATGTAAAATAAAGCACATAAACACTTTGCACAAAAATTGAAAACGAAGTTCGGCATTGCCTACTTCTCTAGGTTCATATGAACCGATTCATTATGCTTCTAAATGCAAACTAGTACAATGACGCAATGAATCCAACGGATATATCCACATTTTCTCTTTGGATCCATCAGCACCTCAATCTCATAAAACACCAAAAGAATTAATATGGCACCCTAAGTAATTTTCTCACCTTTTTTGCTTTTATGTGCACTTCCTTAATGATGCCTTCAAAGTGACCTCATGCATTTAATATTATAGTAATTCTTATTCTCCATCTTGTGCACAATATGAAGCCAATGCTTATTCACCTCTTTCCATCTTTCAAACATGCCTAGCTTACAACTCACCAAGTGTGCGAGCACTCTTGTTACAAGGTCATCAATTCTTGACACATCCATCACGTGACATTCCATTTGATGATTGACCTCAACTGTCATAGCTTCTACGCCTACCTCATCATCCAAGTATGGATCTATTTCATCTTTCGAGCTATGCAGTCTAGTCACATTCTTTATAAGTTTCCCGAGTGAGTTGCATTATTCTCCTTGTAAAGTAGAAGAAGTATTCATGTACCCATGATAGCTGTCATTGATACATGTGTTTTGGTTTCCCAAATAATTGAAACTCATAAAGTGAAGCAGCCCCATGCTCTCCAGGGTCTTATATGTCTAATCATCGTAGATTCTCTTCCCGACTCCATCATTTTGTTTGTCTTGATGACCGTGTCCTTCTGCAATGTCACCCTCATTCTTCTGTGAGTGATGATTAAAATCACTAATATGTCATTTTGTCTCACCGATAATTTCCACGACTTCCCTCAATGATCTCGCCTAGATATTACATCTTAACAAGCCACTCATCCGACGCTTCCTTTATCACAGGATTCTTTCCTTGTTCACATATTTCTTGGGTTTCATTGTTAAATGTTGTAATAAAAATTTTCCAACTCGTAAGGTTACCTAGGTATTATATCGCTCACCATTGCTTACTCCTAGAACCCATCACCTTCTTGCCTTCTCTATTTTCCCTAGCCCGTGTGCCCTAGCTATGATTTCAAATTCCAAATCCTAGCTTTGTAGTTCAATGTTCAAACTTCTTACTCTTCCTTTCACATGCCTCTCTCTTACTCACACACTTCCTTCAAGGAGCTCCCGATCAAGTCGTGTCAAATCTTCTCCAAGAACTCATCAAATCTCTCTTCTGTGCAAGCTTTTCGCACCGGTTCACACTTTAACTTCTCTTCAAGGCTCGAATAATCTATCATGTAAGGTAAGAATGAGTTTTCTCACACCCCTTTTACAAATTTTTCACAATCTTCTCACATTAATTGTTCTTCACCTACCACCGTACTATTGAGTTGTGGAGCTCAATTACTTCAGTTTAGCATGCAATATGAAACTTGTAGGAAAAATAGTAACCCACATCAGTTATGGATGGACCGAATCAATCACATATGACCGGCATCAATAAGGCAAAGAGGAACCAACATCGGTTACCTATGCAGGAGTGTTTTATTTAACTCTCAAGAATTAGATCTAATTTTAGCATTAAAGCAGATCTATTGATTGTAATTGCATGGCTAAGTGCCCTAAGTTTGTATATGCCTATATAAGCATGAAATATAGGGTTTAGAAGTAAGTGGAGTGTGTGTTAATGATTATTGTGAGAATAATTTTGAGAGAGAGAATTCTTGGAGAAGAAGGAGAAGCTTGAGAGAAAGAAAGTACTATACATTTGAGAGGTGTGGAAGATTATAAATCTTCATTGTATATCTTTTGAAAGCTTTGGATAATAGATTGGCTTGTTTCTTGGTGGATGTATCCCACACTGGGTGAACCACGTTAAATTTGGTGTTGATTTATATCTCTTGTTTTGTATATTTCTTCTGCATGAATATCCACTTTTATTGCATGTATGCTTAGATCTGATATATAATCTATACAACCTTGTGCTAACCCCAACAACTGGTATTAGAGATTTGTTTGAGGGTTTTGTGTGTTGACATATTTACTCACAGAGGGTTTTCTAATTGAGTGGGAGCTACAACAATGGTAGAAAACAAATACAAGGTAGAGAAGTTTGATGACCAAATTATCAATTATGGAAGATGCAGATTGAGGATTATCTAGTATCAAAGAGATTTATACTTACCGTTGGATGAAAATTCTAAACCTACGAAGATGAATAATGAAGAATGGAAGATTCTTGACATAAAGGCTTTGGGATCTATAAGATTGAGCTTGATAGCATCCGTGGCTTCCAATATTATAGAAGTGACTTCTATGGTAGAGTTAATGAAATCTCTTGCTAATTTATATGAAAAACCTAGTGCTTCAAATAAATTTTATTTGATGAAGAAACTATTTAGTTCTAAGATGCATGAAGGTGGATATGCATCTAGTCATTTGAATGATTTTTGATCTATTGTAAATCAGTTAAAATTGGTTGATATTCCATTTGATGATGAAGTGAAAGAACTTTTATTCTTATGTTCTTTGTATGATAGTTAGGATACTTGGTAATTGTTGTTAGTAATACAACATCTGCTAATAATATTTTGAAGTTTGATGATGTGGTTAGTATAATCTTGAATGAATAAATTCATAGGAAAAGTATAGAGGAATCATCATCTGGGAATGATTTGAATGTAGAAAGTAGAGGCTAGAAAGAAGGAGAGATCCAAGAGTAAGAATAATGGGAAATCAAAGTCAAGGGATGACAGATCTAAATCCAGAGGTAAGGGAATTACTTGTTGGAAATGTGGAAAGAAAGGACATGCAAAGAAAGATTGTTGGTCAAAGGATAAAGAGAACCAACACCTAGAAAAAGGTAAAGAGTCAAATAAGAAGGAAATATTACAGTAGAGAGGTAATGCAAGATGCTCTTATTCTTTCTTTGGATAATAGAATAGAATCATGGGTTTTAGATTCAGGATCTTATTTCCATACAACCCCTAATAAGGGTTATTTCAAAAATTATGTCCAAGGGAAATTTTGGGCATGTTTATTTGGGTGATGATGAACCTTGCAGTGTTACTAAAAGGGAATTCATCTAAAATTACAGAATGAAAATACATGGGTATTGAAAGATGTGAGGCATGTGTCAAGCCTCAAGAGGAATCTTATTTTTGCAGGAAACTAGGTGAAGCTGGTTACATGGTTACATTCACAACAGACTCTTGGAAAGTCACCAAGGGTGCTTTTGTTATGGCAAGAGGTAAGAAGGTAGGAACGTTATATTTATCTACATGTGTTATTGATTCATTTTCTATGTTATCTACTTAATATTCAGATGCATGCATGTGGCATAATCATTTGGGCCATATGATTCAAAAAGGAATGCAGATCTTAAAGGCTAAGGGTAAGTTATCATATTTGAAAGATTTAGATCTTGATTTCTATGAGCATTGTATCTTTGGAAAGCAAAAGAGAGTGAGATTTCTCAAAGTTGGGGCAACTAAGAAGAGAAAATTGGAGCTTGTACACTTAGATGTGTGGGGACCAGCCTAGGTAGCTTCTCATGGAGGATCCCAGTATTATGTTACTTTCATTGATGATGCTACAAGAAAGGTATGGGTTTATTGTATTAAACATAAATATAATGTTTTTGATACTTTTAAAATATGGAAATCCCTTGTTGAGAATGAATCAAATTCAAAGTTAAAGTGCCTTAGATTTGAAAATGGTGGTGAATACTGTAGCAAGGATTTCAATGATTATTGTTTAGTGAATGGAATACGTAGAGAAATAACGGTTCAAAGAACACCACAAGAGAATGGTGTTGCAGAAAGAATGAACATGAAAATCATGGAACATGCTAGAAGTATGAGGATATATGTTGATTACCCTTGAAATTTTGGGCGAAGTAGTTGATATAATGGTTTATTTGATTAACCATCCTTCAAGTTCACTAGATGGAGGAATACCATAGGAATCTTGGACCTAGAAAAGAGGTAGATCTTTCTTTTCTTAAATTTTTTGGTTCATAAGCTTTTGTGTATATTGATAAGGAAAATAGAAAAAGTTGGATGTAAAATCCAAGAGATGCACTTTTATTGGTTATGGATCTAGTGATTTTGGATTCTTTTTTGAGATTTAGAGAATTATAAAATTATTAGGAGTCATGACATTGAATGGAATGAAAAGAGAATGTACATGGATCAAATTTTGGTACCCAAGGATGAAACGGTTGAGAAGTTTGTGAATGAAAATGAACTCTCGGATTTAAAAATAATATCAACAAGGTTACATCAGAATTGTGTCGTTGACCACATGTCGGTTGACATCACCCACGAACTAGTATTGGTTACAGAAGAGCCAAACCGATATCAACGATGGTTAGCTGAACAATGTCGTTATAGGTGACTAGTGTTGGTCACTTTAAAATTGAAACAAATGTCCAGGAGGTCCACAATGAGCCTCTGGTACCTCAAACTTCTGTGAGAAGGTCACAAAGGTAAGTAAACCTCCATAAAGATTTACACCTTCTCTATCTTATTTATTATTGAATAATAATGGTGAACCAAAAATTTTTTTAAAGAAGAAATGTAGGATAAGACCATGTGTAGTGGGAGCATGTCATGATGAGGAGATGGACTCCTTGGAACAAAACCAAACTTGGGATTTGGTTAAGTTGCTAGTAGGTAAGAGGACATTGTAGAACAAGTGGGTTTACAGGATCAAGGAAGAAGAGGGTGGACAAAAATATACAATGAAAGACTTGTAGTAAAGGGATTTACACAAAAAAGGTATTGACTTTGGTGAAATATTTTCTCCTATTGTTAAAATGACTTCCATACGTATTGTATTGAGTTTAGTTGCGATGATTTGCATTTAGAGAAACTAGATGTGAAGATGGACTTTCCTTCATGGTGATTTAGATGAAGAGATTTATATGCAACAACCACTTGGGTATGAAGTCAAGGGTAAGGAGAAATTAGTGTGCAAGTTGAAAAAGAGTCTATATGGGCTCAAACAAGCTCCAAGGAAATGGTACATGAGGTTTGATAGTTTCATGCATAAGCATGGTTATTTGAGATGTTAATCGACCATTGTGTTTATTCCAAAAAGCTCGAAAATAGGAGCTATATTATTTTGTTATTGTATGTGGATGATATGTTTATTACAAGGATCTAGTATGGAGGACATTGGTGAGCTTAAGGGAAAGATAGCTCACACATTTTTATGAAGTATTTAGGAGCTAAAACAAGAATCCTTGACATGCAAAATACACAGAGACAAGAAGAACACAAAATTGTATTTGTCTCAGAGGCTTATATCAATAAGGTGTTGGAAAGGTTTAACATGCAAGATTCAAAACCTCTAATTACACCTATGGCATGGACACTTCAAATTGAGCAAACATTAGTGTCCTTCATCACATGAGGAGGTCAAATACATGACATGAGTACCATATGCTTTAGTAATTCTTGGATTCTCATGTATGTTATGGTTTATACCGAACTCAGGAATAGATCTAATTTAGTGGGAGTTAAAGTAGATTTATGTCTAATCCGTGCCCTAAGGTAAAGAGCATTGGAAAGAAGTCCAATGGATACTGGGTATTTGAGAGGGACATCTAGCATGCAATTATGCTATGGAGGTTTGGATATTTATTTATGTGGCTATGTTGATTCGTATATGGCTAGAGATTCTGGATGGAAGAAGGAGCACTTACTAGATATATTTTCACATCGAGAGGTGGGAAGATTGTAGATATTCAATTGTCAAGATTATAAATATTTGGTAATAGATGGCTTTGTTTACTTGAGGAAGAGTATGTTGTAGCTACATAAAGGCTTAAATCTAGGAGATTTATATGGATAAGAATTTTCATGAAATATTCATTTTAAATGAGCTTAGATCTGATATGATTACAAATTGTTTAACTCCAACATGATATGAGTCTAATTCATATAGATGGTAAAAACTTCATAAGGGAGTTTTATTAAAATATTCTTGCAAGATATCACTTCATATGTCATTGATTGGAGGATACCACTTTCAATTTTCTTAAACTTTATGAAGATTACAATTTTGTATAGAGTGAAAACCTTGTGTCCTATATAGTCGAAGCCATTAGAAAAGAGAAGTAAGAAATCAAACCAAGATCTACACTCCACTTATGTTGGTATTCGAAATTGAGACTTGAAGAGTATTATTGAAACAAATCTAAGGAAATGATCCAAGAATGACGTCTCTAGAGCTAAAGTGGATGATAGAGTGGTTTATTTTATCTCCATAGTTTGGTGAGATTGTTTAGTTTGGAACTCAATTACTTTTATTTTGATGAATATTTTTAACTGGTGTGATGGAAAATACATTGGGACCTAACATCGGAATTTGGTGGGTTAGTTTTAGGGTTGAAATGATATTGTCCTATCCATAGGGATCCAAAATGAATCTACTTCATCAAAACAATCAACATGAAGAAGGAAAAATGAAACACGGAGGTTCTATCTTTTTAGTAATAGGACCGCCGCTCTATGCAGAGCAGAGTGGTTATACAAAACCACCACCCAACTAGGGTGGCGGTCCTGAGGACCGCCGGTCTACATTGGGTGGTGGTCTTGGCTCTTTTGGATAGAAAATGAAAATATGAAATGAACAACCCAAAATTTGGAAGGTTGTCATGTCTCTTCTCCTCCATGACCTTTCCCATTCTCCAAAGGCATGGGAGGACATGGGAAAGGCTATAAATACATGTTTGTAGAAGAGAATAGGATCATCAAAGCATGAAAGCAAGTGAGAAAGAAGTTCTTAGTGCTGGAATTGTGTTTTTAGAAGAAAAGAGTGTTGAGACAGAGAAAAACAAGTATTTGGGAGGAAGTGTGAGATATTATCTACTTCTCTTTCATACTTATTGTAAATTATGTACTTGTTATTTTGAATTGGCCAATAAAAGTGGGAAGAAAGAGCAATTTCCCTTCCCGACTGGTTTTTCCTCCTCTGGAGGTTTCCAGGATAAAATTTGTTGGTGTTTATGAGCTTAAATTCTTTCCTTTCCTACAATTGTGGATTCTAAGCATAAGCATAATTCATTCACTAGCTATCTCTATCATTTTCTAATAGAAAGTAGAACAACAACGTTTATTTGTGTTTCTGGATAATTCCAAAGTTGAAGAGTTTACAGATCATTTTGGTATCAGAGCTAACAATTATCCAGGACTGTGGTATTCATTCTTGGATTTGTATGACAGTGACGAGATCTAAAGGCGAAGAGGCTTTACCTTGCGATCCAAAAATTTCTACAAAGAAGTGGAAACAGAGAATTTGGGGACAAATGGAGGAAGAGAACTTGGTCCGTAGAATCGAGATGTTGGAGACCATGATGGATAGGATGTTTAGAAGGCAAGAAGAGCTTGCTGATTTACAAAGACAACTTCTGTCAAACAAGACTCCATGGACTCAATGGTTCGGGGCTTAGCTGAAAAATTTTGGCATAGGAAGGAGCCACCATGAGGAAAGTTATGGGGAAGAGCATGAAGAAGAGACTTCAAACACAAGAGAAAAGGTAAAATCCATCATACTCCTTTTAAAGTTGAGACAAAAGTTGATATTAAAAGCTTTGAAGGACAAGTAGATGCGAGTTGCTTGATAAATGGTTAAAATAGTTAGAAGTCTACTTTAGCATCCATAATGTCACTAAGGCATAAGGATCACCTTTTCATGTCTCAAAATGGAGGGACACACTCTGGTTTTGGTGGGAAACCCATCTAACCACTTGTGAAAAGAAGAAGCATCCTATTGTGAAATCTTGGCAAGAATTTAAAGAATTACTTAGAGCTAACTTCTATCCTATTGGCCACAAGACTAACCAAATGATTAAATGGCAGTATTTTAGACAAGGCAGTGGTCAAAGTGTGTAGGACTATACTACGGAGTTTCGAGGCAGGCCATGTTGCTAAACATGGACTTGGAGGATGAGGATATTCTAACTAAGTACTTGGGAGGACTTCACACTCACCTTCAAAGAAAATTCATCTCCACAAAGCCCAAAGATCTCAACGAGGCGTGTGTGTGCAATACATACTACATAGATGATGAAAAGAAGCAAGGAGAAGCAGAGCCAAGGGAAAAGCAATCAACAAATCAGCAGAAAAAGAGTATGGGCAAACAAGTAACAAGGGTAAGTGGAAAGGGAAAGGTAAACAAGTTGCCACTACTTTAAATACTTGTAAAGATCCCAAGAATTTTTGCAAGAACTGTGATATTAATGGTCATACTGACGCTACATGTTGGAAGTTACATCCGAGTTACATCCAAGAACCAAACCAAGGACTCAAAGAAGTCCATGACAAATTGTAAAAATAGAAGGGGAGGTGGAAATCGAAGATGACTCTGATGTAGATGAAAGGCTTGGATGCACGGCCACCAACATGGACAACCAGAAGAGGAGATGAGTAGACTATTCCAAATCAAAATCCAAATCAAGAGAACTAAGGTAAATGCTTTGGTTGATACCGGTTCTCAATCTAACTTGATTTCTAAAGTAGTTGTAAAGAAGCTTGGTCTTGAGACTTACGAGCATCCACACCCTTATCCTTTGGGTTGGGTGAAGAAGGGTGTTGAAATTCAGGTAACAAGAAGATGTAAGGTCAAGTTTGGGATAAATTCCCAGATATATTGATGTTTTGGAAGCTGACATTATTCCACTTGATGCTTTTGATGTTGTATTCGGAGTCCTTACTTGTATATCAGGATGCTATATTTATGAGAAGGAAAACCGGTACAGATGGGTCAAGGATGGGATCAACTACAACATCCGGGCACACTAGCATAAGACACATGGGTTACTATGGTGAGTGCTAACTAAGAAAAATGACTTATTCAGGAAAATCATAATCAGTTTTGTTTACTTTTGTTAAAGGATAAACAAGATGGGGTAGAAGTTTTAGAGATTTCTAACCAGGAAAGCATGATTTGGATAGTATTATTCAATCCTTTTTAGGAAGTTTTTTCAGGCTCCTAGTGGGTTACCACCAAAACGAGAAGTAGAGCATGAGATTCAACTATTGCTAGAGTCCCCTCTACCAAACATCGGGTTGTATAGGAAATCCTTTCTTGAGAGTACTGAAGTAAAGAAACAACTCCAGAACTACTAGACCAAGGGGTGATACGTCCGAGCACCTCACCATGTGGTTCACCTATTGTGATGGTGCCAAAGAAGGATGGTTCTTGGAGAATGTGCATCGACTACCGCACTTTGAACAAGATCACCATAAAGAACAAATATCCACTTCCCGCATAGATGATCTCTTGGACCAGCTTCAACATGCCAAATTCTTCACGAAGTTAGATCTCAAGTCCGGTTATCACCAAGTCAGAATGAAGGAGGAGGATATATGGAAGACTTCCTTCAAAACAAAACAGGGTTTGTATGAATGGTTAGTACTTCCTTTTGGGTTATGCAATGCACCCGCTACATTTATGAGATTGATGAATGATGTATTGTGGGATTTCATAGATTCATGTGTCATTGTATATCTAGATGATATCTTGATTTTTAGTGCCACATGGGAAGAACATCTAACTCATTTACAACAAGTCTTGCAAGTTCTCAAGGAGAAACAACTTGCTTTGTAATATGAAGAAATGTGAATTTTCCAAATAGTCACTTGTCTATCTTGGGCACGTGGTTGGAGGAGGAGAGCTACGAGTGGATCCAAAGAAGGTGGAAGCCATCACTAACTGGCCAACACCAACAGGAGCCATAGAGACTAGGATTTTGTGGGAGCAGTACAGTACATGCGGAAGTTCATTCCGGGCTTCTCTCATGATTGCAACACCTCTACACACAGTGGCCACAAAGAGTAAGGGTTTTGACTGGGGTAAGGAACAAGAAAATCCTTTGAGTTATTGAAATACAAGATTAGTCATGCTCCAATACTTTCTCTTCCTAATTTGCAGTATCCTTTTGAAGTAGAGATAGATGCCAGTGATTACGCCATGGGCATAGTGTTGCTTCAAGGAGGTAAACCCGTATGTTATCATTATGAAACTTTCACTTCAGTAAGTTAAAGGATATTCAATATATGATAAGGAAATGTATGCACTAGTTTAGAAATTAAAAAATGGAAGCATTATTTGTTGGGTAAAGAAACTATTGTGCACACTGACCACAAACCTCTCCAATATTTACAAGCATAGTCTAAATTACAGTAGGCAAGGCACTACAAATGGATGGGGTTCCTTCAACAGTTCCATCTGGTGATCAAATACAAGAAGGGTAGTACAAACTTGGTGGCAGACATGTTGTCTAGGCCACCCACACAGAGAAGTTTCCTGTTTGGCCACTATCTCTCAGATCGAGCCCTTCACGAAGGAAGCTTACAGAGAGGCATATGCCCAGGACAAAGACTTTGGGGTGACATTTCAGCAGTTGTAGTCCCAAGGGGCTAAAAGGATAGGGATTGAAGATTTTTATCTCAAAGATGGGCTGCTCTACCGATGGGGGAAGCTTTGTGTGCCAAAAGAAGAAAGAATTCTATTGATGAGGGAAGCACATACCTCAAAAGTAGTGGACATTTCAATGTTGGTAAGACCCTAGCCCACTTGCAAAGGTACATGTATTGGCCCAATATGCAAGAAGAAGTATCAAAATTTATACATGGATGTAAACTTTGTTGTACTAGCAAGCCTAAGACTAGGAAGGAGGGTTTGTATATGCCTTTGCCAGTACCTACTCATCCATGGGAGGACATTTCTATGGATTTTGTAGGAGGATTACCTATGTCTAAACATGGCCATGACTATCTATATGTTGTTGTTGATAGATTCAGTAAGATGTGTATTCTTATGGCATGTAAAAAGATAGTAAAAGCACATGAGGCAACAAATATTTTCTTTGCTAATGTATGGGTGCATTTTGGTTTGCCAAAGTCTATTGTTTCTGACAGGATTCCAGGTTCTTGGGGAAGTTTTGGACTACTTTGTGGGACAAGATGGATACCAAGTTACAAGGAGCACAACTTTCCATCCACATGAGATGGACAGATAGAGGTGGTAAACAGGACTTTGGTACAACTGATCAGAGGGTATAATAACAAATATCCAAGGACTTGGGATGAGTCCTTAGCCTACATTCAACATTCCTATAACCAAGCAAGTACACACATCCACTATGAAGTCACCATTTGAAGCATGCTTGGGATATCTACCTACAAATCCACTGACATAACAGTTGGGGATAGCAGGATGAGGAGGAGACACGAGACACAAAGGTGACTAGAGAAAAAAATTCATTGAGAGGATCCGAAAATCCATCTCAAAGTCAAAGAACAACTAGAGAAATCTCAAGCCAAGTACAAAGCTAGGCATGATCAACATAGGAGAGAACATAAAATTCATGTTGGAGATAGAGTTTGGCTTTACTTGAGCAAGGAGAGATTACAAGGTCAAGCACGGAAACTCAAGCCACTACGATATGGGCCCTTCACCATATTGGAGTAGGTTGGAGAAAATGCTTTTTGACTTGACTTGCCACCATTTATGAGGATGTACTCTATAGTAAACTATGAGAACTTGCACCTATATGAGCCATCCATGCTAGATGAAGATGAAGGACTACAGTTTTCTACCTTCCATTGAGGATTGTGTCTTGGACTCACGAGGTGAATTGAGGAGGATGTAGTGTCTGCAATAGAAGGTCAGAGAGACTAGGAGAGGTCCAGGAGTCTTGGCAGATTGGACTGAAAGGAAAGACACCAAGGCAGGCCCGATGGTACTCAAAGGAGCAAGTGAGGGAATTATTTCCTCATCTACTCCCCCACTAAGCTTTTGTGGGACCAAAATCCTCCTAAGCGGGGAGGTGTGATCCATAGGGATCCAAAATGAATCTACTTCATCAAAATATCATCAGCACAAAGAAGGAAAAAATGAAACATGGAGGTTCTATCTTTTTAGTAATAGACCACCACTTGCTATGCAAAGTGGTGGTTACAAAACCACCACCCAACCAGGGGTGGTCTTGGGACCACCTTCTGCATTGGGCGATGGTCTAGCTCTTTTGGATAGAAAATGAAAATATGAAACAACAACCTAGAATTTGGAAGGTTGTTCATGTCTCTCTTCTCTCCATGACCTTTCCCATTCTCCAAAGGCACGGAGAGGACATGGAAAGGCTATAAATACATGTTTTTGTAGAAGAGAATAGGATCATCAAGCATGAAAGCAAGTGAGCAAGAAGTTCTTAGTGTTGGAATTGTGTTTTGTAGAAGAAAGGAGTGTTGAGACAGAGAAAGCAAGTATTTGGGAGGAAGTGTGAGATATTATCTACTTCTCTTTCATACTTATTGTAAATTTTGTACTTGTTATTTTGAATTGGCCAATAAAAGTGGGAAGAAAGAGCAATTTCCCTTCCCGATTGGTTTTTCCTCCTCTGGAGGTTTCTAGGATAAAATTTTTTTGGTGTTTATGAGCTTAAATTCTTTCCTTTCCTACAATTGTGGATTCTAAGCATAAGCATAATTCATTTATTGTGAGAATAATTGTGAGAGAGAGAATTCTTGGAGAAGAAGGAGAAGCTTGAGAGAAAGAAAGTATTGTACATCCGAAAGGTGTGGAAGGTTGTAAATATTCATTGTATATCTTCTGAAAGCTTTGGATAATAGATTTCCTTGTTTCTTGGTGGATGTAGCCCACACTTGGTGAACCACGTTAAATGCAGGTGTTGATTTATATCTCTTGTTTTGTTTATTTCTTTTGCATAATATCCATTTTTATTGCATATATGCTTACATCGGATATATAATATGTACAACCTTGTGCTAACCCCAACACATACTTCTACTTTAACTACACTTTTTTTTTCTTTTTCGTGATTTTTCGTTACTTTGTTCTGTGAATTATAGTCATAACCTTCTCGGGCGCCCAATATTTCCCAAGCCACAAACCTCCTCATGTGTTCCTTCCTAACATCAGTACATAAACCTTTTGCGCCATATACCAAGTAGTTCATCATACCACTTTACTACCTTACATTACACTACAATGTGATCCTTCTTCTCGTGTGGTCTTCAATCTAAGCAATTTTATTATTATCACTATCCTTCTCATTTCTAACAACACCTTTTCCCCTTTTTGTGCACACACCTTGAAAATGACACACCATTCTTCTTCTATCACGTGCACATCTTCATAAACTTCAAAGCACCCAAAGAAGGTCTCTTTTTGTGCATTTGCACTGGGCTCACCCCACACTAAATGTATGTGCGGTCCTCTGCGCATGAACTCAAGTATAATAATCAACTTCCCATGTACAAGCACACTTATTACAACAAAACAACAAAAAATCAAAAATTGGAAAGAAAAACATGAAAGGGAAACCTAATATAAGTGGCAATACTTACTTATTACAAACACCAAGAAGCTTATTTATAGTAGGGATTCAACCTACTCCCATTGAAGTAACCAGGCAACATGGTGCCATCCAAAGCACCTACAATTGACATGTGCCTAATTCAAGTATCTTGGTTACTACAAAAGGTCCCAACTAATGCACTTTCAATTTCCCTGGGTGGTGTGCAAACTTGGAATCATAGAGAAGAACCATCTTGCCTATTGAAAATTTTGTGTTCTTAATGTGCCTATCATGTCAAGCCTTCTCATTCCTCTACCACCAATGCGTAATGATGCATCACTCATCTAATTGCATTAGTTTTTCAACATGCTCCTCTATAACTTGTTAATCATCTAGTCCACACGCACATGCATGCATACGAAAGGATTGAAACATAAAATCAATTGGTAGTACTACTTCTACACCAAAAATCAATTGAAAAGCTATGGCCTTGTTCAACCTTTTATAAATAGTCATGTAAGCTCAAAGTATGACTGACACTTTATCATCCCAATCCTTTCTTCCAACATCACAATTTTTGTCAAAGTGTGTCTCAAGATCTTGTTGAAAGCTTATGCAATACCATTATCTTAAGGGTGATAAGGGGTAGTTTTATGGTGTGCCACCATAAAATCTACTGAAAAAATTTATGATTGTCTCATTCAAGAAATGAGTTCCTCTATCACTAGTCAAGCTTAAGGGACAACCATACCTATTAATAATATTCTCCCATAGGAACCTTGTTGTTGTGGTGGTAGTGCAATCCTTTGTAGGTGCTACCTCTTCCCACCTCGTTAGATAGTATGTATAAGTGATAATGTAGCACACTCCAGTTCAACATGGAGGTGGTGTAATAGGTCCTACAAATTCAATGACCCATTTTTCAAAAGGCTATGTGCTTGTAATAGGTCTCAAAGGAATCTCATCTCTATGCCCTAGCTTTCTAAGGCGCTGAAAAAGATCACATACTTTCACATACTCTTCGGTGTCCATGTATAAGGTCTCCCACTAAAGGCTAGCCATAATGATCTTACACGTGGTTGCATCACCTACATAATTTCCTCCTACTATTCCACCATGACCCTCCTCTATAATCACCTCACACTCATGCATTAAAATACACCTATGCACGCAGACCTCATCCTTTCTAGTTTGTACAAATCTAACTAATCAATTGATAAGGTGTTGCATGTATAACAAGCTGATTTTTCTCAAGTTTCTTCATTCCCTCTGGTGTTAATCCATAGTACAAAGAATACCCCTATGTCTTCCAAATATACGGGTACGTGATTCAACTAAAAAATTGTGCATTAGGCATAGTATTTTTAATGCTCAGTGCGTGCTCACTATAATTGATTATTGATATATGATCAAGCCTTGAATTACTTTTTCTTGGTTTGAAAAAAGCTGTGAAATCAAAAATTATCCAAAATTCACCCCTCAAGGTAATTTTGATAACATGCATCAAATTCTTTAGTCCCAAGCAATTATATTGATTCAAGGCAAAAAATCGTGTTTCTGGGGTCCCCTCGGCTTCTTTCTAACTCTCCTGTCCAAGAAGAAAACCCAGCAAGTTTTAAAAATGTGAAAAAGTTGCAGAAAACAAGCTTGGGGGAAAAAATCATGAAAAATGGCTAAGTCTTAGTCCTCGCAAACTGAGGGACATCTCATGGCGCGAATCGGCCGAAGGCATAGATCTGCAGAAAAGGGACATCCGGGCTCGGGAAGGCGAACCGGCCAAAAAGTGGAAAAAATTGACTAAGTGTTGTTTTCGTGCAGTTTGGGACAGCCGGGCCAAAAGTACGTAGAGGAGCGCGAATGAAGCCGCCGAAAAGCATATGACATCTGGGCCAAGGGTAATGGGGCGAAAATCTCCGGCCAAGAGAAAAAGTTGTCAAGTTTGGGACAAAGCCGGACAAAAGTACGCGGAGGAAGTGAACCGGCCGATTCAGCCAAAGCGAGAGTCTTTCGTCAGAAACATTTTAGGACATCCCCAAAGGTATGTGTGGGGCGCGAACCTACCGAAAAAGCGAAAAGGCAATGGCGAAAGAGGGACAAGGAAACCCGAATCGGCCGAAGCAGATTTTCTTCCCGGGACAGGATTGGGACAAAGGTATGCGTGGGATACAAGGGACATGAAAAGTCGAAGCGGCGATGGCAAGAAGAAAAGTTAACGTTTGACCCGTGAAACTTCAAACGGCCATAACTTTTGACTCCGAAACTCCGATTTTCACAAAATTGGACTTTGGAAATCCTCTATGCCAGCTAGCCGATTAATGCTCATTCTGTCAAATGAGGGTAGATATATTTAAATAAAAGAAACATATTCGGCTCCGGCCTTCCATTAATGCTCATTCTGTCAAATGACACGAAAAACGCTGATTGACCCAAAATAGCTGCCCGCACTCAGAAGGCCATAACTTTTGCATTTCTCAACGAAATCACACAAAATTGGTACCGTTGGAATCGTGGCTCCGAGCCCAATGCACAAAAATCAATAAATTCCAGATTTGGTGAGATATTGATGGATATTTTTATAAAACGTGGCCGAGTTCATAACAGTGTTTCATTTGGTGGTTGGGAGTGCAATTAAGAGGCATGGTCATCATTCTTTCTCTGCTGCAGCACCTGGGACAGTATGGGGAGCCTTTTACAAGTAATATATAATCATTTTACTCCATTTAATGCCTCTTACAGGTGGTTGAAGGACATATTTCGGGATTTCCATTTTCCCTTCTCTTTTCCTTCTCATTTTTCTATAAATTGGAGTGTTGGGCTCATTGTAAAGGAGGGAGTTTTCAGATAGCAAAGCTCTGTCAAAATTTCTTTGTGAAGCCAATGTGCTATAGGCCCTTGTAGTGGACTCCTTGCATGGTGATCTAGGCCCTTATCCTGTAATAGATTGAATGTGCATATCATGAAGCAATAAAATATCAATTTGTGGATAAATCTTCCCCTAGCTTTGTTTTCTTGCATTCTTCTTGCCCCTTTAATAATTCTACAAGAATATTGTGTCTATTATTATGTTCTTGCAAGGATCCATTATCATTGTGTATGCTTGGAATATCGTTATGAATGCATTTTGCTAGATTATGGAGAACTAACATCACCTCTTCTAGTGTGCACTTTGCCACAGTATTTCACGCATTTGAGACTACTCTCACACCCTCCTTTTACGGTGTATCACCGCTTTAGTGTAGGCTTTCATTTTATGCATTCTCTCTCTGGGTCCCTTGGAAATTTAGATTAGAATAGTTAGTTTCTCCCCGCATTAGAGTAGATTGTGGCGGTGTAGTTTAGGAGCAGAACTCTTTCTCTCACGGAGGTCTATCTCAAGTAGCAAAGTCCTGAACTTGGAGATAGTACCCATGTTATCCAATCACACCATGAGTTCAAGTATATGCACTTGTATAAACACAAGGGTGCTTTGTGATTCAAAACAACTATAACACAAACTCTGAAAGAGAAGTATCCACTGAAAATGTGACCTTACAAAATAGGCTTGTTGACCTCGATATTTCAATTCCATATGATTTGTATAAAAGATAAATGGGGTAGCCAAAACTATTGTCTAAAATTATGAAGCACATAGATCATAGAAAAAGATTTGTGCTCCATTGTTGTATAATTATGCGTTGTAGATGTGAAATTCCTTCTTGTAAAGCATATGGGATGATCCATAATCCCTTCCCTTGGTTACACAAGACCGCACCAATTTCCATTCCAGAGGCATCAACGTGTACATGAAACAATTTATCCCATGAAGGAAAGCACAAAATGGGTGCGGTGGTAAGCCTCTTCTTCAATGTCTCAAATGTCTATTGTTGTTTATCACCCTAATAAAAGTTCCCTTTAGATTTGAGAAACTATTCTAGGGGTGTGGAAATATTTGCATATCCCTTGATAAACTTCTTGTAGTAGCCAATATGTCCCAAGAATCCATGCACTTCACTTTGATTGGTAGGCTCTTCCAAACCCAAAATCACAACTATCTTAGCTAGATCTACCAATAACCCTTCCTTCCGTAGGATGATATGTCCAAGAAAAGTTCCAAAAGGTGTATAAAAGATGCACTTCTTAATGTTAAGGGAGATGTTCAACTACCTGCACCTCTCAAACATCAACCTTATATTTTCACAATGATCCTAGACCGGCCCATAGATAGTCCAATCATCCAAATATACTTGCAAGAACTTATGAATGAAGTCCTAGAAATCATGTACAACAATGCGTAAGAACATGGTTGGTGCATTCTTCAATCTAAATGACATAACTATGTATGCGAATCTTCCCACTCAGTGGAAAGTGGTCTTGGTATGATGCACACTTGATGATAGCTTGAAAATCCATCTATAAACAAATAGATTTCACACCCCACTACTCCCTCCAAGATCTCCTCTGTAAATGGGGTAGGAAAAGGATCAATGACACATGATGCGTTCAATTATTTGTATTCCACACAAATCTCGATCCTCCCATATTTCTTGATAATGATGATCATAAGGCTTACCTACTCTAACTCTTCAATGGGCTTAATCATTACAGACTTGAGCATTTTATCAATCTCCTCCTTTACCTTCACATGCAAGTTCATATTCATCATATATGGTCTCTTCCAAACAAGGTGTGTGCCTTCTTTCAACTTGTTTTCATGTTACCCAACAAAGGGTGTACCCTTTTTAACTCATGCTAACCTCTTGGAAAGAGATCCTAAAATCATGCAAGAGCTCGATGATCATGGCTACTTCTTGTTCGACCAGTATTCTCTAATGATTGATTCCTTAGGATCATCCTAAGTGCATATATTAACCTTATTCATTTTTATTGGAGAATGGTACGTGCACGTCTTTTCATCAATCCATGACCTCGTGCACACCTTCTTATGGCTAACATCCAAGTTTTGTACCTTTTTATCATCAATCATGTATACTAGTAATCCTTTTAACTTCCAGTGTAACCAATTGTATCGCATCTTCTTCTTCCAAATCACCTCAAAATCGGAGTTCACCAAGCACTTTAAACAAGAGTTCTTCGCCTTTGTGTTATCCACTAAAGTGATGTGATTCACAATCTGTAGGGCCTCATGTAGAAGTGGCTTATTAGAAAAATAATAAAAGGTTTTAACCATACCTACAGTCATCTCTTTCCAACTCACATTATCCCTTTTCGACTCTGCATGCACATATCATGTGCACACATCTTCACAATGTGGAGTAGAAATTATGTACATAAAGTGATTGTGCTAAAACCTCACCACCTTTCACCTATAGTCTTCACAATTATGGACATGTACAAATCTGAGTCTTACCATGATATTAACATATGTGCGTAGGTACGTTGTTCCAAGTAAACCTGGTGGAAAAGGTGATTATCACTTCTTGTCATTCCAAAGAATATATCTATGTATAGACCACCAACGTGATGTTGTCACATGCGCAAGGTATAAACCAACATGTTTCTTCTATCCCCTTCATTCGACCATGAGTCTTCATGGCACACAAGAATGTATCAGGTTTCCCTTCACCAACATACCTTGGTATATGAGCTGATCCTTGTACCTAACCATGCACAACCTAATCATCCTTGTGACTTTTCCCTTGACTCTGCGCTGAACCATATCATACGTGTTACGAGCTCGGTTATCACAAGTAACACTAGTAGTGTCACTTATAGAATGTTTCTTTCCATTAAAGCACACCTTCCTTGGATGGTTCCACATTCTTTCGATTGTGCACAGTCTATGCATAGATTCTATTGAGATCTTCTTCACTCAGGGGCTCAACATAAGGCTCTACCTTTTTTATCATGCAAAAGAATGATCACGCGCTCATCTTTGTTCTCAAAACTTATATATCTCTTGTTTAAAGTGTATATCAACATTATTCACATAACACCAAGGTCACCCAAGTAATATTGGAAAGTTATCTTATTCATGCAATCCCTAATACCTCAAAGTCTTTAGTAAACTTAGCTCCCTAAATAGTAATGGATGCATCCTTCAAAACCCCAATAGGCATGCCTTAGTTTTGCTTCTCCATATACAAAATGTTTGAAAATGGTTGCAATGTTGGTCTCCCCATCTAATTCCATGCATCTTGAGTAAATACATTTACCTTTGTACTTGTGTCAATCGAATGTTTCTTACTAACCACCCATCAATCACTGCATCAAGTGTAATTTCTTTGTCATATTCATGGTTATGTGGTGGCAAGTTTGCATGTAATATTTGTCACTCGTGCTCAACTCTAGCACATGGTAACTTATCACATAGTCATTCCCTAATAGTGGGATGATATTCTCTTGGCACAACATCTTACACACTTCTTTCAAGTCATCCACATCCTTCTACGGAAGTTCAACATTTTTCATGCATTCCCTCTCACACGCTTGCTTCTTTCAAGCATTGTATTTCCCCCTGAAGGTCCCTGATGACTCCCATCATTTTTGGTAGAATTCCTTCTAATGCATCGGGTTTGGATACTTGGAATGCACCACATTTTCTCTCCACATGAGTGGCTTAGATTTCAAAGGATCGCGTGTGTGTTGCTTCAGCGCACTTGGTTAATAACATGGGTTGTAGCTCGAGATCGGGCATCCCCTTAGGCATCCAATGATAATCTACACATGTTTTACCTTGATCATTCAAGTTCCATTTTCCTTCTTCTAAATATTGCACATGTGATCATACAAATATGAAAAATCTTCTAACTTATGCTACTTTCGCACCATGTGTAGACTACATATTGTGGGCTCTCACATTGATAATGATCAGGGGATCCGTAATTATAACAAGTTCATTGTGTGAATTTTCCTCTACTACCTCCTCCATGACCACGGCCTTGATATCCTCCATGGAAGCCTCCATTCCTATTATCCCCATTATTGCCCCCTTCATTCCTTTTTCCTTCTTACTTCTTTGACCCACTCTCCACACTAGTCTGGCGCACTCCTATTTCAATGGCTTAATAATTATGATCAATCAAATTATGTCATGGGTATGGGAATTTAAAATCTTACAATACATGGACACTTTCTTCTGAATCACACACTGTAAGAGAGGAAAATTCTAGAAATCATGGTCCTTGCAGAAAATTTCACAATCCAATAACAACGCGCGCACTGACTTGTGTGGGAAATTATCCTTAGTATGTCCCTCAACCTCAAAATTTATGCACCATATACCACTTGTGTCTCATGTGCTGAGTTGGAAGAAATTCTCTAATTTCTTTGCCATGATGACTATCTACACCTTTAGGAATGGGTTCACTCCGGTGCAACACTTCCAACCACATCAATGTGCAGATTTTCTTCCAAGGCCTCGCATGTATCGACATATGTCTTATGAGATAGATCCCTTCATATTGGAGTCAACAATCCCAAAAAACCATTGTGCATGCTAAATATGATGAATATCATAAGACAATTTGGAAAGAAGAGTCTTAAAACATGTTTCATATTCCCTTACACTTTTAGATAAGCCTTGTTTGATATCTTTGAGTGCGTTGATGCTCGGCTACTCAAAATACACAATATGAAACTCAACAAAAATATAGTATGCAAGAATTATAGTCCACCACCACGGTCGATGTGGGTCATACTTCCAATACCAACTATACACACGCCCTTGAAGAGTAGTGGAAAATTGGCTTTCCTACCTATCAGATGTCGTGATTCCCTTAACATGCCATAGTAGTTAACACTTATGCACATGCTCTGTTACATCTTTAATACCTCTATACTATGGTAAGTGGAGAGACATCTCATAGTAAACTCGAGGTGTTTGTTACAGCTAGAAGTTGTTGAGGTGGTTGTTGTGGATGTGGACCCTATCCATTAGAGCTCCCACCAGTATTCCCTCCAGGTAGTTGCCTATTCCTCCCCCGAACCTCCTATGCCCCTATTATAGGCTACTAGACCTAGTTGATGAACTCCCTTGTGTCCCAGTTATAGTACTAAATTCGACACCTCACCTACCGCCTACGTGGTCGTAACACCCACAAAAGTCCTCCCAATGGTCTCGCACTAATACTCACCTTCACGATCATACACTCTGTAAGCAATCCTCCAAGCATACTCCTAAACATCGGCACCTGTTGCGCTACCATAAGTATATTTGTAGTCTAATGCACTTTTGAATTCAAAAACATGATATCTACCCATGTCTATTTTCTTTCATGCACTAGTCTCTTCTCAATAACTACATCTGGATATGGAACACCATACACAAGGGCTAGGTGGCTAGGTGGGATCAAATGTGTGCATGTGGTCCTCATTATTTTTTCGATGCACTCTCATCCAAAGCCGAAGGGGATCTTCTACTGTGCTTGCCCAAAGTTGGGAGGATCTAATGTTGTGGCTCCTCATCTTCTATGAGAGCTTCAAAACCTTCACGAGCCATCATTCCCCTCAACCTGAGTGAATCCTCAATGTCCTACGCATGTGTCATGTCCCTTTCTCGTACTTCATTAAACATAAGCCATCTTTCCTCTCTTTTTCTTTCCTTCGTCAGTCTACCATCCTTCTCCACACCTCGCTCTTGCCCTCCATGTGGTGGGGGTTTAGCTAGCCATAAGGAGGCTCTCTAAATCTTTAGGTGTATGCATGTAATTTTGTACAGAGGTTCTGGTTCAAAATTCCTACTCTAAAACTACCAAGGAGACAGGGTTGAGAGAAACATGGAAATGGAAACAAAACTAAGCAAAAACAAAGAGGTGATACACCAAAGGAGTGCTGAACTCCTTGCTTTGCAAAAATAGACACAAATCATGAAGATTGCAGCAAAAAACATGCACAAATTACTAGAATGCAATGAAGGATCAGAAGACAATAATAACTGCATGAGAGGATTGAAAATTGATCACAAAACATACATTATCATGCCCATATTTGATACAATACATTGCAATAATAGCAAAGAGGCAAAAAATGTGTTACAATCTCCATGGGAGGTCTGAAACTCCTTCAAATCCACCTGCTAAGGGGAAAAGAAGAGCTTGCAGAAGCAAGAACATCCAACCTTTTACAAATGAGCCAAATCTAGGCTTTTAATGGCCAAGCAAGAAGAAGAAAAGCAAAAACGCGGAAAAATGATTATGAGTTCAACTACCAATCAAATCCCTTCAATTTCACTCTACAAGGTGATGGGCTTCATGGAAAACCCATACGCCAAAGTACATTGCTCTAGATCCAAAAATGACCCATACTTCATTAAATTTGGTGGTTGAATGTCATTTCTATATTTTTTGCATGCCAGATGTTTTCTCATTTTTCTCCCACAAATCTCCATCAAAATTCAAAATTGAACCCTCCATCATGTAGATAATTTTACCATCTTTCCAAAGATATAAAGAACATGAGAATCCAGCTCTGGATCAAAAGATATGGCCCTCTGAAGATTTAGGGCAAAAATGGCGAAAATAGGGCAAAAATGGGTTCGTGGGCCGAAATTTGAAAATTTTCCCTTTTTTGAATTTGGGAAAATTTCCCAAAAAATCCCCCCCCACCGCTCCACTGCCATGTGGCACCTTTCCATTCACTGATGGAACGTGGGCCGGAGGTCTATCTTTTTCCTTTGATTTTTGCATTGGGAAAATTTTCCCCAAAAACCCCGCGCTCCACTCTCTGTTGCCACGTGTCACCTCCTGGTTGCTTGGTGGGGGCACACTTCTATTTTTCACCCTAGCACCTTTTGACCACTTTGGAAAATTTCACCAAATCCTTCCGCCCTCTCCCCCCCACCAACTTGGACACATGTGTCATCATTTGTTTGCTTCGGTGGGGTTGCAAAATTTCCAATTCTTCCCTTTGCACATTTTGCAATTTTGGAAAAATTGCCAAAATTCCCCATGCTCCCCGATTCCGCCACCAAGGGACACATGTCATCCTCTGTTGGCCCATGGGCCTTCACAAATTTCCTTCATCCTCCTCTGCGGGCCTACGGGCTGATTTTTCCCTTTGCGCCTCCACCAATTCCTTGGCGAATTTTCCAACCTACCTCCGCCGGCCCGGCCTCCACTGCCACATGGCATCATTTCATTGGCCGCGGCCTATCAAGGGAAATTTTCCCCAAAAAACTCCACCGAGCCATAACTTGAAATTTACAAGGAGTTAGGAGGAAAATTTTACCTTTCTGGAAAGGGGAAGAAAAATCCTATCTGATGGAGCCATTTCTAGAAACCCTTGAGTACTTGAAATGTGTGAAAATTGAAGTTGAAGCACAAGGAAGGGAAGAATGAAGGCAAGTTAGCCAAAATAAGCAGGGGCTCATTTTGGATAACAATTTGGCGACTCTCAGGGGTCATCTACCTACTAGATGAATGATCAATGGCCTTTGAAGCATCCATTGGGCATGGAGTCAAGCCTAAACTAATTCTTCTAATCTAAACTATGAAAATATGACCTCTGAGCCACTTGAAACCCTAAACTTGGAGTTGATCTTCACCAAAACCCACTGAAATGGACTATGCAAGAGAACAAAACAACACCAAAAAAAACTATGTACAAAATTGAAAATCATACATGCTCCAAATGGAACATGTAGAGTGTGCACAAGCACTTCTTCTACTGAAAGAAACCTACCTACTCTACTCTAACTGGAAGCAAAGGTGGGCTAAACAAACCCTGCAACTGAGTTGTGTAAAATAGCTTCCTTTCTTCAAAATGGGCAGCCATGCAAATGATTTGAGCTGAGTATGGCTGCTTGGATGAGTGGAAAATCAACAAGAAGCTGGTCTTCTACCCAAATTAGCAAGGTGTCAACTGAAAGCAAATTGAATACCTCTTTTAGTTGCTCTTGCATTTGGATTGAAGAGGTATGGCAGCTGATCCTTGGTACTTTGTAGCTCATCCTCATGCTTAGAAGCAAGCATGACTGGTTGTGACTTCTCCTTTGGCTCCAATGAAGCCAAATACCTTATTGGGCAAGGTCTGATCCATTTGATATGCCCATAGCTCTGATTTTCAACTCCAAAAATGGAGTCTTCTTGTAGACACTTCTTGAATGGATGGTGTGGAAGAAATGATGGAACTCTTCTTATTTTTTTCCTTCCTCTAATGAAGAACATGGAAGATTTAAATCTTCCAATCTTGATTCCAAAGAGCTGCTATAAGATGCAAGCTGCTGCAAATGAAATTTCTCCTCCATGACAACAGGCTCAAGTGTTTGGAATGTGGATGATGAAGGAGAAAATGGTGTGATTTCAACCGGTTCCTCTTCATCAAAACAGTCCTCCAAATCTGATAGATAAACTACCTCATTGTTGTCCTGCTGCAAATGTTCAACCTCTCCCATGGTGTTCTCTTGATCTGCAACTTGATCACCATGGTTTCTTTCATCCTCCAACATTGAGTTTGAGAGATCAAACTCTTCTTCAACACTAGAACTCAAGAGAGATGAAGTAGAAAGAAGAACTGAAGGTTCTTCTATAGCCTACTTTGTGCTCAAAGCTTTTGGATCTGCACTTTTCTCCCCACAGCTGGAATGTGCTCCTCTTCTTTTAGATTTGGAGCAGCTTCTCCTTCCTCTAGCTGCTTGAAGGAAATCTTGCTCTTGATTGAACTCTTCCTCTAGCATGAAGTTTTTCAAGTCAAACTCTTCAATCTGCTGCTCTAGAGGACAAGTTGGGGCTGCAAGATCTCTTTTAGAGCTTTCCTCTTCCATGGCTGATTGTGCAACTTGAATTGGATCAACATCTTCTTCAAGTAGAGTGCCAACATGGACACTACATTCTGAGAAAATTGATTGCTGATCTACCTCTTCTTTTTTCTCTTCTTCTGCTACAACAAAATCAGTCCTAACCACCACTTGTTCTTCAACCTTTACCTCCTCTGTAGGCTTCACCAGCAAAGGAATTTTCTCAATCCCATATCTAAGAGCCAAACTTACTAAGCTCTTAATCATTCCTTCTTTTCTTGGTTCTTCCTCTTGCTATCCTTCATGACTGATTTTTGTAATTTCTTCTTCCCAACATGGATTTGGGAATGCAAGAGGAGGGGTGGGTTGTGACTCAACCATTTTTTCATTTGTTTGTGGTGGTGGAAGAGATGAAACTTCTTGTTTCCTTGGAGTGGAAGGTATTTATTTTTTCTCTTGTGGAGGGGATTTGGATTTGGAAGGGAAAAGGACAAAGAATTGAGATGAGGTGGAAGACTAGGAGATGGAGAAATGGGATCAACATTTGGGGCAGCATATGGGAAACTTGAAGCTTGACATTGCTGAAATGATACAGATTGAGAAAGAGGAAAAGAAAGAGTATGAGATGGTGTGCTTACCCATTGACAAGGTTGTCGAATACTCCTCTCATACACCTCTATTCCCTCAATCCACTTTGCAAGTAATGGCAGCATTGTAATCATGAAGTCAAGCTTCTCTTGAGGGCTGTAATGCCTTGGAAAAGGTCCCACCCATGGACAAGGTGCTCCACAACCGATTCCAAATGCTTTCATTTGTGCTTGAGCCCTGATTGCACCATGCCAATCTCCATTTTTTGGATTTTCTCCAAAATCAGCATCTTGCATTTGATTGTCTTCATTGTATGCATACCCTACTCTTGAAAGAACCATAGCCAAACTGATTTTGGCTTTGTTGCTCATATGGGTATGCATGTTGATCTTGAATCTGCTCAAAATGTTGATTTGAAGGAGTTGTAAAACATGTTGGAGGTGGATTTGGATGGCACTTGCTATTGTAAATGTGAATTCCATGATGGAAATGAAGTCATGATTGCACAACTTCATGGGATGAAAGAAGATGGAAGAGATGGAAGGAAGAATGGATGAAAAATGAATGAAAATGAATGAAAAGGAAGGTCTACAACTTCAGAGATGGGTTGTTTACTAGATGGAGTCACCAGATGTGTTTGCAATTGCCTCCAAAGGCTGAAATCTTCACAGAACACACCAACCTACAAAAAATGAAGTGGAAGACCTCTAGGTCCCACTGCATGCCAAAACTGTTAGTGCAAATTCACAAAGACCCCCAAATGACCTTCATAGATCTACTTTTCTAAGGGTCATTTAGTGTGATTGCACAACATTGAGTTTTCTCCAAGGTGTGGGGCCTTGCAAGGTGAGAAAACTCTCCAGATTGATTGTAGTTCTTACTCCTCTATTTAGGTGTATGCATGTAATTTTACAGAGGTTCTGGTTCAAAATTCCTACTCTAAAACTACCAAGGAGACAGGGTTGAGAGAAACATGGAAATGGAAACAAAACTAAGCAAAAATAGAGAGGTGATACACCAAAGGAGTGCTGAACTCCTTGCTTTGCAAAAATAGACACAAATCATGAAGATTGCAGCAAAAAACATGCACAAATTACCAGAATGCAATGAAGGATCAGAAGACAATAATAACTACATGAGAGGATTGAAAATTGATCACAAAACATACATTATCATGCCCAGATTTGATACAATACATTGCAATAGCAAAGAGGCAAAAAATGTGTTACAATCTCCATGGGAGGTCTGAAACTCCTTCAAATCCACCTACTAAGGGGAAAAGAAGAGCTTGCAGAAGCAAGAACATCCAACCTTTTACAAATGAGCCAAATCTGGCTTTTAATGGCCAAGCAGAAGAAGAGAAAGCAAAAAATGCGGGAAAAATGATTATGAGTTCAACTACCAATCAAATCCCTTCAATTTCACCTACAAGGTGATGGGCTTCATGGAAAACCCATACGCCAAAGTACATTGCTCTGCAGATCCAAAAAATGACCCATACTTCATTAAATTTGGTGGTTGAATGTCATTTCTATATTTTTTTGCATGCTAGAGATGTTTTCTCATTTTCTCCCACAAATCTCCATCAAAATTCAAAATTGAACCCTCCATCATGTAGATAATTTTACCATCTTTCCAAAGATATAAAGAACGTGAAAATCCGAGCTCTGGATCAAAAGATATGGCCCTCTGAAGATTTAGGGCAAAAATGGTGAAAATAGGGCAAAAATGGGTTCATGGGCCGAAAATTTGAAAATTTTCCCCTTTTTTGAATTTGGGAAAATTTCCCAAAAATCCCCATGCCCCACCACTCCACTACCACGTGGCACCTTTCCATTCACTGATGGAATGCAGGCCGAGGTCTTGTCTTTTTCCTTTGATTTTTGCATTGGGAAAATTTTCCCAAAAAACCACGCTCCTCTCTCTCCGCTGCCACGTGTCACCTCCTGGTTGCTTGGTGGGGGCGTGCTTCTATTTTTCACCCTGGCACCTTTTGACCACTTTGGAAAATTTCCAAATCCTTCCACGCTCTCGACCCCCACCCAACTAGACACGTGTCATCATTTGTTTGCTCTCGGCGGGGTTACGCTTCCAATTCTTCCCTTTGCACATTTTGCAATTTTGGAAAAATTGCCAAAATTCCCCCATGCTCCCCGATTCCACACACCTTGGTTGGCTGCAGACACGTGTCATCCTCTCGGTTGGCCCACGGGCCTTCACAAATTTCCTTATCCTCTCTCACCTCCTCCTTTTCCTTTGGCATCATTTCATTGGCCAATTTTCCCTTTCGCCTCCATAACTTGAAATTCCTTGGTGAATTTTCCAACCTACCTCCTATTTGATGGAGCCATTTCCGACCTCCAGTACTTGAAATGTGTGCATCATTTCATTGGGAAAATGGGCAAGTTAGCCAAAATAAGGGAAAAGAATTTTTCCCCCAAAAACTCCGCCAAGCCATAACTTGAAATTTACAAGCAAACATGTCAATGATCATAATCCATCCACCACAATCCATCATAAAAAAGTATTACACTATAGAAGATGAATATAAAACTAGTATAATAGATCTTTGGTTCATACACACAGATATCAAACCCTAGATCTTATCTTTACTACATAACATAAAATCTCGGAACTTAGACATGGTGACTGGTATCGTAACAATGATATACATCACATATATATGGGTGGGGACTTTCCCTTCACCGCCTTATGCACTTCTAATAATAGGTGTGCCCAAATTAGACTACATGTATGCTTTACATAACAACTATTAATAGATTATCCTATAAATGGAACTTTCTTTAATCCTATTAATAACCTCCATGCATGTGATTGATCTGTATGTACATTATCCAAAAATAGCCTTTTCTTGGCCGCTAAGTCATCATGTTTTAGTCCTTTGCTTGGTTGGCACTCCATCCTACTTTTATATTAAAGGTGATAGAGCTCCCAAAAGAGTTGACTAGTGATTGATGAGGTTCGACTAGTGATCCGATGAGGTTCCTTCAAGATTTTGATAGAGGTGTGTTGGTGATCACAAGTGTAATGGCATTATACAAAGGTGCAAAAATCTATTCTCCAATCCAGTTCTCGACTAACTTACCATTGTAGCGATAAAATGGGCAGGAGGACGATTTAAGTAGAATCGACAATGTCCGCAAAGATCACCAACGATCACAGATTTCCATCAATTTATCCATTTAGAGGTTATAAACCAATAAGGGAAAGATAGCAAATGGTTGAAACCACTTGCCATCCGAGGTTTTAGGTTGTTTGATGAACAATGGGAGGTTATGGATTTGGGTAGGAAGAGGTTATGGGGTTAGGATGGGTAGGATAAATTAGGATAGGTTGGTTTTAAGTGGTTAGGGGAGGGTAAATGATATTTACACAGGTAAATTAGGATTTTACCAAGGTAATTTATAATATACTTAGGATAGAGATAATAATGATAACCATGATAATATGATTAATGTATATTGGGTCACCTAGGGGTGAAAAATGGTGTCTACACATATAATCGGGAAATTATGGCTATACATATAGTTCTAGTTATGGTGCTCCTTTTATATCAATATATAGTGATGATACCCCTATCTATTTACTGTGTGTGTGTGTGTGTGTGTGTGTGTGTGTGTGTGTGTGTGTGTGTGGGTGTGTGTGGGGATAGGATATATTCCATTGGGAACTTAGATGAAGAATGGAATTACGCAATATATTAAATATCAACTCTCGACTTGCTTCATGTTGTGTATGACTATTTTGGAGTGCCATCTCCTCCTCCCTTCATATATGTATCTAAAATAGAAAGGGTCTCTCCTTGACATCTTTCTATATAGGCCCCGACTTGTATATCTTAGTCAAGAGCACCATATATGGATAGGCCCCCTACCCCGTATCATATCTAGATAGGGGTTAGGGGTTAGAGAAAGACTCTCATATTATATTCAATCTTACTACGGATAGGGCCAACTCCATATATCTCTATCTAGAGGTGCTTCAAAACTAACTTGACTATATATATATATATATAAATATTATATAGATATGATAGTATACGAGCCCCCATACATACCATACACATAATATGGGGGAAGATAGTGGTCAGTGTCTAGATTATAGGAAAAATATCATTAAAATGGTATAGTGTAGAACGTGTTGTTTTGGTATTAACTATATTGGGATCAATCAATGAAAATAAAATAATACCTAATGTATTTAGTCTCCTATCTCAACAACACATCATTTTGATATTAGATCACTTTTGGCTACCACATTTAATATTTAATCTTTAAAGGGGGTTCTAAATGCTTACCAATTTTTGGCATTCTAGTATATGATTAGCCTTTGTCCACTATTTATTATAATTGCATTCATACTAAATATGTAACACACATATCCATAAACATTTAACTAGGTCTAAAACAAATGTAAAACATTAAATTAGACTTATTTGGTTTTCCAAAACCAAAGCAACAAATAAATAAGTAGGGTTTAGGATTTATCTTATTTTAGGGAGTGATTATAATATAGTTGTTATAATCTAACACCATAAATAAAGGATTTTTAGTAAGATAAAGAGAACCAATGAAAATCATATCAACTAAATCTCATACACTTGATATTTTGTCATGTACAAACTACCAACTTGATGTTTCTTTAGAAAAAGAATTTGATTTGACAACTAGACATGTCAACTTTGGTGTACCAATAATCTTGCTCAATTTTTTAATACTCTATGCTAATAATTATGAAATGGCACTTTCCCCTAATTGTGCAACTAGCTCTAAAATCATAAGGAAACCCATATTTTTTGTGGTTTATGTTATAAAGATATAAAGGTTGATATACCTTGATATTTTTCATGCTTCTCAAGGAAGTACAATATGAAATTTAACACTCCAATAATTATAGTAATTCATTTCTCAAGTCACCATTTTATGAACTACAAGAACATAAGCATGGTGGGCATGATTTACAACATTGTAAACATGAATGTAAACCAATGAAGTATTATCCGAATCTCTAACTTCATCAAGAGGAAATGCCACATATGAAGTTTTTTTTTGTATATCCTCTTTTTCCACTTTGGAAATATAGGCATCCCATTCCTAACCACTCTTTACATACCAACGATGTTTTCAAAACAATTGGAACACCAATAAAAGACAAAAAAATTCATATTTTCTCAATAATTTTTCATAGGACATCCTCTATTTAATAAGTGAAATATCACATAAATTTGTATAGTTTTTGACAAATGGGTGTTTTCCATCATCTTACAAAACATTTCTTGAGTGGTACCTTCACTCATAATAAGCTTTGATTGATTTTGTATGTAATAATCATATTATTTTACATTATTTTCATGTAAATATTCCTCACTTATTTTGACAGTTTGGTCTCAAATGAATGCTTAAAATAAGTTTAATTCTTCTATCTATATTATTCATACAAAATGGTGCGCAGCAAATGGTGCACACACACACACTATATATATATGTGTGTGTGTGTGTGTGTGTGCACCATTTTGTATGAATAATATAGATAGAAGAATTAAACTTATATATATATATAGTTACATAAATTAGCGAGTGAGTAATAACCATATATGTCGTACATGTTAAATACTCTACGTGAGTTATATTAGCAACTCACCAAATACAAACTATAATATCTCACATCTTCATATTGAGAAATTTTCTAACTACCACATTCCTATGTGAGCACTAATTTACCTAACATTCCCCCTTTTGGTGCAAACACAAGAAAAACATAGTCACACTTCTTCTATAGTGTGTCGCCTCTACATGCTCAAGATCTAGATGGTTTTTGTTTTTAGGATAACCAATAACCTCCAAAATAGTTTTATAAGTGGCTGACCAATAATCCAAAACAAAGGATAGTTTCCTAGTGGAACAACAACCACAACAAAGGACGGTTTTCTAGAGGCTTGTCAACAACCACAACAAATGATGGTTTTCTAGTGCCTTACCAACAACCACAACAAGGATGCTTTTATAGGTTAACCAAGAACCATCATTATAGTTTTCTCCTTATGTTTTTTTATCACTATATTACAAAATTGAAGGAAATAATAACACTCTACAAATTGATCACGAACAAATACAATTACTCCGAAAGAGAATTACACCATAGCACACACAACTGAAAAACAAACTACCACCATAGCTTTGTGCAGCCCCCACTATCATTAGTGATTGACAAGAGATCGTTGATTGACTTCCAACCTCCTAGGCCTCCATCATCTAGTGTGACAATTTGCTTACTTAATTGAATGGAATTTGAAGCTCAATGATTTTCACATTGTTTATTATTTCCACCCCACAATGTGAAATTGTTTATTTTTCATAGGACATCAAGTAACACCAAAAATACATATGTAAGGCTATTTTTGTTTTTTCAAATTTCAATGAGTTAAAACAACAATAGACACTTTACAACTTGGAAAATTGACTATAGAAATTTGACTATGGCAACATGACTTTTGAACCACACAAAGACATGACAAACTTAATAGAACTAAGGAATCAAATTTTTAAAAAAACATGAAGACACACTAATGGCACTTTTGTTACATAATTTTGACTAATAGTGCACACTCATTTTATGTAAACAAAATTACATAGGATTGCTTGCATCACACTGTGTCAAAGTCACCCGTGGAGCACAGATCCTAGTCTCAAATCCATTTTGACTCTTCTGTGTCAGTATTTTTGAGGCCTTGCGCTAACAACAAGACTCGGATCAGTGGTGGGCTAATTGAAAACCATGTAATGAACATCACCAATAGACCAAGGGCCCTTAAATAGAACAAAACAAACTTAAAAAATATTGAACAAAACTCATATGGACTGGCTTACACATGGCGGAATGCATGGATTTTATGTAAACAACACATTTGGAAAAGGATGACTTGCAAATTGTGTGATTGACGAGGAGCCAGGACTGTCACCAAATCCTGGCTCTTCCACATAACATATAACGTAAATAACATACACGATTGGGAATCAGTGGAAGGTAGATATGAAACCATGTAATGATTTCTCTGTCGTGGAACTGCAAGCTGTGATGAATAGGGATCAGGCGCTTCGTGGTTACAACATAATAACAATATTGTGGCTTTAATAATGAAACCCACCTGCAGTTTGTGTAGGATCTCACTGTAATTTGGAGGAGCTGTGATGACGTGAAAAGAGGATATACAAGATATAGTGAAGACCAAATCACAAAATAATGTTATAACTTTGCATTCCAAGCTCGATGTGATGACACTAGTCGTTCTTCAAACCCAAGTGTCGTAGTAAATATCATATCTTCTTGCAGACTATATAGATAGAATTTCTAATACATAAATATAACAATATAGATAGAACAATATTTGCATCTGCAGGACTACTATACACAGGGCTGGTCTTAATAATTCAGTTGGTCAATGTAGATGGTAGGTCATTCCAGAGAATATCTTTCTTACATTTATTGATCAAAACAACAATCCAGGAAGCAATTCTAGTGGGACAATTTCTAGGAGTCATAATTTTTGTAGTGTAGTTTGATTGACTCCATTCAAAATGTGTGTCGGAAAGTTTGGAATGTATATAATGTCGTGAAGGGGTGTGGAACTCTATTAGAAAAGTTTGAACCCTAAAATCCACATCTAAAGCCTCAAAATGCAATTTTTGTAGTATTGTCTAAAAATAGTAATTTCGCAAAATTTCACATATGTAATTCATGGAAGGTGAACCACCTCATCTCCCTCAAGATTAGTGACCTTCCACATTCTTGTAGATGTCTCTTTATATTTCTATAATTAGGTATATAAGTATATGTAACCCAGAAGAGAGGGAGACACATTTCCTTGCAAAGACATCTATTGTAATTTCAGTCTTCTGAATAATATACATCTCTTTTTAGAGATAGATTTACTGTTTACATCTGGCACAATTGTTATTATGTCCTTTAATCCCAAAACCCCTGAGTTTTGGATCACTTATTTCTACCAATTATAAATTCTACACAAGATTATGTTATTTTAAACACAAAAATAATGATTTGATAAGTAATGTCCATTTTAGGGACTCAAACAAAATATCAAAATTCTGATATGAAATTGCAGCAGACTGTTCTTTTATAACAGCGAAGAATTTCTATGGAAATATGTATGTCAAATCAACTGAAAATGATCTCTAAATATTATTAAATTGATTTCCAACAATTTGAAACAAGTTCAGACCCAAATCAATCTAATATGTACTAATTATATAAATATGGAAAGTAACTACAAACTGGTAAATCACAGCACATCAATTTAATTTGAATGGGCCTCAAAATGGAATAAATTTGCGTGCAAATTACTGTTGTAACTTTCTAAGACCCAAATGATCTAATTTAGATTAGATTTTTGAGTTTATTTACTAAAATACAATTGAATTTCACCTCTTATGCAAATTGTCCTTCTTGGAAATACACCATTAAAATCTGATTTGACAAAATAATAAGAATTTATTAATTTGCAATGATTACATAATTTTTTAAGACAAATATAGGGTTTATGCCCCTTATATTGGTCCTCTAGACGGGTTGCGTCCCAATAGGTTAAATATGAGATAAATCTCTCATATTTGGAAATTTACAAACAAATACATACATGAAAATGAATCTCATAACCCCTACATATACTAATTAGAAGGGCGGCGCCAAACTTGGAAAGACATGTCCATTCCTTTATGTCTTTTAATTAACCTTAGCCAACCCCTTTAGTATGATTATTTGTTAATAAAGATGGACAATAAGCGTTGCATTATTTCTTCTTATTTTTTTCTTTTTTTAACCATGAAGAAGGTCTTGCCCGAAAATACGAATGGTCTTCAATTTTGGAGAAAAGGGACATTACAGTCCTCTCTCCCCAAGATTGCTTGCCCTCAAGCAATCAAAACCCCCTAGGTCCCATGTGATCCATTTTGTCTTCTTTGTGTATCCATACATGGAGAAAATTCCTTCAGTAAAACATGAGTGTTTAGTAACACTCCTTGAAATCATGTCATTATCTTTTTTTCCCGTGGAGTCTTCACAATCTTCAAGCATTTGATGGCTCCCTTGTTCGAGTTTGTAATCAAGCATTTTCTTTTTGTGGATCCGTAAAGTAATGGCTACCCTCTCCAACCCAATCATGGAGACCATAATAGCACTCATATGTCATAATCCATCAATCAAATGATGAATATATCAACTTATTTTATCATATTATGCACGCAAATGTTACCTCAAGCACAACATCTCTCCCCTCTCAAAATTTTCCAAATACAACCGACATTGCATCCTAATTGATTAGAAACCCAATTCATACCTTATCATTTCTTGATCCTAACTCCATAGTGTTGTAGGGGTTGGAAATGATCTTCTTTCATATGCTGAGGATGCTATAAACAAAAATTATTATGCCTTTCATTGAACCTTCTTTGAGCTAATCCACATGTGGCTATGCGCAGTTCGTGAGTGAGAATGGTTTCCAAGGGACTAAGGCTTCATCCTTAATAGTAGTAATCTGAAAATATCTCATATGCACCACTAAAAATAAAATGTTTTGGAAAGTATTCATGCCATGTCTCTTAACTCTTCCCATACCTTTTCTTGAAGACCATAAGTTTGTGGTCATGCATACATCCTCCTCCGAAAGCACTTTAACCAAACACCACAACTGCTGCCCAAAATCTTAAAATGAGCTTCCTAGCTTACAAAATTATGTTTCTTTCTCATCACATGAAGCCACGTATGCAAGAGGACATCCCAAAGTTCTTCTTTTTCTATGCTCACAAAGAAATGAGAAAGCTGAAGTATAATGCATACCAATATAGAGAAGCTAAAGAACTTTGTACCTTTCTTGGTGTCAATTATGTTCCCTTATGAGAAGGGACAAAGTAATTGAAGCCAACATACCCTTGTGTCTCTTAATGATGTATCCTTTGTATGGATCAACAAGCTCATGGTCCTCTTTATGGAGTAGAATGATACTCACTCTTTTCCTTTTTTGGCGTGTTCCTTAGGCACCAAATTGTGAAAAGAAAATATACCACCCAAGATGTGACCATTATAAATCATATTCATCTCCCTATCTTTCTCAAAAGCATACCCCTCAATGATTATTATGGAATAAGAGATTCAAAATATGGACAATCATACCTTGGGCTATTCCCAACACCTATGCTCATGTCAAGTGGTAGATGACTTGGGCAGTCTTGAAACTCATGCTTCCTTCATGTTCTTTAAATGATTCATGGTGAAGGTGAATGTTGTTCCTCAAATCTTATTTTTCTCTTATTTTTTCAACATACATACATACCTGTCCTTCTCATTGTGCAAGATGCTTTGATTCCATTCTTTCTTTCCAAAAGCATATATATCAGCTAATTTATAGGAAATATCAAATAAGAAAATTTCTAGCTTTCAAATAAGCCATCGGGCTTGCCATGAAGATAACAACTCATATTTTCATCCATATTCCATATGCATTTATCCTTTTTCCTTTGATCTTCCTGAAATTATTTGTGATTTCCTTTGCTCCCACATATATAATATTGATTTTGAAATGAGACCTCTTACTATAATTTATGGCAGCATCAATGTAGAAACAATCATCCATACCTTTGTTTTTCCAAAAGAAACCTCCTATTCTTAACACATGTTGGTCATAAGGCAACAATAGATGAGAAAGTGATGAGGCATAATTCCCCTTCTCCTTGCTTGATGATTTCTTACATTCTTATTATTTAGTGTGATTGTGATTAGTTGATGCCTTTGGCTGCCCATTTTGTGTGTTCGGGTGCTCACAAATTTTAGACCTTGGCTGCCCTACATTACCTCCTTTGGACAGCAGATGAATAACTTCAACCATCAAGCTTTCTTCGTAATTTAGAGCTCCAATTTTGCTCCTTAGATTTTTCTTCGTTGTTTTCCTTTCATCATTATGGATGCCACCATTGGATGTTAACAATTCATTAACAAATATCAATGAACTCATACCTTGCATGGAGAACTTTGTTGCCCATGATAAAAAATGGATTCTTCTTTGGCATTGTTTGGAAACCTTCACACCTTGAATGAATCCAAAAAAATCTGAAATAATGTGTGATATAGTTGTTCCAAACCAGCAACATTAAAGATTGTAATGAAAAGCTTGGAACACCATAAATTCACCCTTATGCTTGGGTCAAATAAATAGTGCTCATTCCATATGTTCTCTTCCGCCCAAGCTTGCATGATTGGTATCGGTTCATCATTTTCATCACATTCTTTATGAGGAGTTTTCTTCTTTTACATATCCCCATAGGACTAACACCACTCCAAGGAAATATTTTCGACATAACCATATCAAAATGATGATCAACCAATCTAAGAGTGAAGTACATACCATGATTCTTCTTAGCTCTTTATGATTGCATACTAGGAAGTAACATATCCGAGACGATCCTCTGACCTTGATCACATACCTCTGAGAGTGACTTGGAGACTCATTTCCAAGTTCACTTCTTCATCTTCATTGTCCATTATGAATAACGGATCAGCGGGCTGTTCTTTATCATCCCCATCTTGAGTTTTATCCGCTCCCAATATTATAGCTTCTTGTTTACCATCCATGTTCTCCTCAATTTTATCAAATGCAACATTATCATGATTAATGTGACATTGATTAATACTTACTTTTGGAGAATTGACAAAGGTAGGGGCTGAGTCATTCTTCTTGGCTTGTTCTTCTTCTCTTTCCTTCGTTATTGCTTCGTGTTCATCATTTTTAAATTTATCATTTGCATAGAGATCTAAGCAATGATCAATGGTGATCATTCAGAACAATGGTGGTGGGGCTACTACATTATTTTCTTTAGCTCATTCCTTGAATGGTTCTCCATCATTATTGTTGATGTTATTTGCATTTTGTGAGAGGTCTTTATGGCCATTTATTTCCTCTTCAAGGACATGCTGACCTAGAATACAAAGTTCCCATCTTATGAAATCTGGAAATGGCATGGCAAAATATCAAAATTTGATATGAAATTGCACATACTGCTCTTTTATAACAACAAAGAATTTCTATGGAAATATGTATGTCAAATCAACTGAAAAGGATCTCTAAATATTATTAAATCAATTTCCAACAATTTGAAACAAGTTCAAACCCAAATCGATCCAATATGTACTAATTATATAAATCTGGAAAAGTAACTGCAAACTGGTAAATCACAACACTTCAATTTAATTTGATTTGGCCTCAAAATGGTATAAATTTGTGTGCAAATTATTGTTGTAACTTTATAAGACCCAAGCGATCTGATTTAGATTAGATTTCTGAGTTTATTTACTCAAAAACAATTGAATTTCACCTCTTATGCAAATCGTACTTCTTGGAAATACACCATTAAAATCTGATTTGATAAAATAATAAGAATTTATTAATATGCAATGATTACATAATTGTTTTAAGACAAATACAGGGGTTTTCGTCCCTTATATTGGTCCTCTAGAGGGGGTTGCATCCCAATAGGTTAAATCTGAGATAAATCTCTCATATTTGGAAATTTACAAACAAATACATACATGAAAATGAATCTCATAACCCCTATATATACTAATTAGAAGGGTGGCGCCAAACTTGGAAAGACATGTCCTTTCCTTTATGTCTTTTAATTAACCTTAGCCGACCCCTTTAGTATAATTATTTGTTTATAAAAATTACAATAAAGATAGACAATAAGCGTTGCATTCTTTCTTCTTATTTTTTTCTTTCTTTTAACCATGAAGAAGGTCTTGCCCAGAAATCCGAATGGTCTTCAATTTTGGAGAAAAAGGGACATTACAGTCCTCCCTCCCCAAGATTGCTTGCCCTCAAGCAATCGCAAACACTTGGGTCCCATGTGATCCTTGTTGTCTTCTTCTGTGTATCCATACAAGGAGCAAATTCCTTCGTAAAAACATGAGTGTTTAATAACACTCCTTGAAATCCTGCCATTATCTTTTTGCCTGTGGAGTCTTCACAATCTTCAAGCATTTGATGGCTCCCTTGTTCGAGTTTGTAATCAAGCATTTTCTTTTTGTGGATCCGTAAAGTAATGGCTGCCCTCTCCAACCCAATCATGCAGACCATAATAACATTCATATGCCGTAAATCCATCAATCGAATGATGAAGATCTCAGCTTCTTTTATCATATTGTGCACGCAGATGTTACCTTGAAGCATAACATCTCTCCCTCTCAAAATTTTCCAAATACAGCTGACAATGCATCATAATTGATTAGCAAACCCAATTCATACCTTATCCTTTCTTGATCCCAACTCCTCCATAGTGTTGTAGGGGCTGGAAATGATCTTCTTTCATATGCCAAGGATGCTATAAACAGAAAATTATTATGCCTTTTGACTGAACCTTCTTGTGAGCTAATCCACATGTGGCTATGCAGGCTGGTGAATGAGAATGGCTTCCAAGGGACTAAGGCTTCATCCTTAATAGTAGTAATCTGAAAATAACTCATATGCACCACTGAAAATAAAATGTTTTGGAAAGTATTCATGCCATGTCTCTTAACTCTTCCCATACCTTTTCTTGAAGTCCATAAGTTTGTGGTCATGCATACATCCTCCTCTGAAAGCACATTAACCAAACACCACAACTGCTGCCCAAAATCTGAAAATGAGCTTCCTAGCTTGCAAAATTCTGTTTCTTTCTCATCACATGAAGCCACGTATGCAAGAGGACATCCCAAAGTTCTTTTTTTCTATGTTCACAAATAAAGGATAAAGTTTAAAGTATAATGCATATCAACATAGAGAAGCCAAAGAACCTTGTACCTTACTTGGTGCCAATGATGTTCCCTTATGAGAAGGAACAAAGTACTGAGGCCAACATACCCTTGTGTCTCTTAATGATGTATCCTTCGTATGGATCAGCAAGCTCATGGTCTTCTTTATGGAGTAGAATGATAGTCACTCTTTCTCCTTTTCCAACATGTTCCTTAGGCACCAAATTGTGAAAAGCAAATATACCACCCAAGATGTGACCATTATACATCATATTCATCTCCCTATCTTCCTCAAAATCATACCCCTCAATGTTTATTATGGAATAAGAGATTCAAAATATGGACAATCATACCTTGGGCTGCTCCCAACACCAATGCTCATGCCAGGTGGGAGATGACTTGGGGCAGTCTTGAAACTCATGCTTCCTTCATGTTCTTTAAACGATTCATGGTGAAGGTGAATGTTGTTCCTCAAATCTGATTTGTCCCTTATTTCTTCAACATGCATACATTTGTTACCAATGTCCTTCTCATTGTGCAAGATGCTTTGATTCCATTCTTTCTTTCCAAAAGCATATATATCAGCTAATTTATAGGAAATATGGAATAAGAAAATTGCTACCTTTCCAAATAAGCCATTGGTCTTGCCATGAAGATAACAACTCATCTTTTCATCCCTATTCCATATGCATATCTCCTCTTTTCCTTTGATCTTCCTGGAATTATTTGTGCTTTCCTTTGCTCCCACATATATAATACTGATTTTGAAATGAGACCTCTTACCAGAATTTATGGCAGCATCAATGTAGAAACAATCATCCATACCTTTGTTTTTGCAAGAGACACCTCCTATTCTTGAAGCATGTTGGTCACAAGGCAGCAGTAGATGAGAAAGTGATGAGGCATAATTCCCCTTCTCCTTGCTTGATGATTGCTTACATTCTTGTGCTTTAGTGGGGCTGTGATTAGTTGATGCCTTTGGCTGCCCATTTTGTGTGTTCGGGTGCTCACGAATTTCAGACCTTGGCTGCCCTACATTGCCTCCTTTGGACAGCGGATGAATAGCTTCAACCATCAAGCTCTCTTCGTAATTTAGGAGCTCCAATTTTGCTCCCTTAGATTTTTTCTTCATTGTTTTCCTTTCATCATTATGGATGCCACCATTGGATGTTAACAATTCATTAACAAATATCAAGAACTCATACCTTGCATGGAGATCTTTGCTGCCCATGATAAAAGAGGGATTCTTCTTTGGCATTGTTCGGAAACCTTCACACCTTGAATGAATCCACAAAAAATCTGAAATAATGTGTGATACTGCTGTTCCAAACCAGCAACATTAAAGCTTGTAATGACAAGCTCGGAACACCATAAATTCACCCTTATGCCCGGATCAAATAAATAGTGCTCATTCCATATGTGCTCTTCCGCCTCAAGCTTGCATGATTGGTATGGTTCAACCTTTTCATCATATTCTTTATGAGGAGTTTTCTTCTTTTTCCATATCCCCATAGGACTAACACAACTCCAAGGAAATCTTTCCGACATAACCATATCGAAAGGATGATCAACCAATCTAAGAGCGGAGTACATACCATGATTCTTCTTAGCTCTTTGTGATTGCATACTGGGAAGCAACATATCTGAGACGATCCTCGGACCTTGTTCACATACCTCTGGAGTGACTTGGAGACTTATTTCCAAGTTCACTTCTTCGTCTTCATTGTCCATTATGATTAACGGACCAGCGGGTTGTTCTTTATCATCCCCATCTTGAGTTTTATCCGCTCCCAATATTATAGCTTCTTGTTTACCATCCATGTTCTCCTCAATTTTATCAAATGCAACATTATCATGATTAATGTGACATTGATTAATACTTACTTTTGGAGAATTGACGGAGGTAGGGGCTGAGTCATTCTTCTTGGCTCATTCTTCTTCTCTTTCCTCCGTTATTGCTTCTTGTTCATAACTTTTAAATTTATCATTTGCATAGAGATCTAAGCAATGATCAATGCTGATCATTCGAACAATGGTGGTGGGGCTGCTGTATTCTTTTCTTTAGCTCGTTCCTTGAATGGTTCTCCATCATTATCGCTGATGTTATTTGCCTTTTGTGGGAGGTCTTTATGGCCATTTATTTCCTCTTCAAGCACATGCTCACCTAGAATACCGAATTCCCATCTTATGAAATCTGGAAATGGCATGGCATTACGGATGTCTACTGGTAGAGCTTGGTACTTTTTGAAGAGTTCTTCCACTTCCGTGAAAGTCTCTTGTCCCGCCATGATGTCATCAACTGAATTTCTTCCAGGCCTTAGAGGAAAATGCTCTGATACCACTGTAATGTCCCTTTTTAGGGACTTAAACAAAATATCAAAATTCTGATATGAAATTGCAGCAGACTGTTCTTTTATAACAGCGAAGAATTTCTATGGAAATATGTATGTCAAATCAACTGAAAAGGATCTCCAAATATTATTAAATCGATTTCCAACAATTTGAAACAAGTTCAGACCCAAATCGATCCAATATGTACTAATTATATAAATCTGGAAAAGTAACTGCAAACTGGTAAATCGCAGCACTTCAATTTAATTCGATTTGGCCTCAAAATGGTATAAATTTGCATGCAAATTATTGTTGTAACTTTCTAAGACCCAAGCGATCTGATTTAGATTAGATTTCTGAGTTTATTTACTCAAAAACAATTGAATTTCACCTCTTATGCAAATCGTACTTCTTGGAAATACACCATTAAAATCTGATTTGATAAAATAATAAGAATTTATTAATATGCAATGATTACATAATTGTTTTAAGACAAATACAGGGGTTTTTCCCCTTATATTGGTCCTCTAGAGGGGGTTGCGTCCCAATAGGTTAAATCTGAGATAAATCTCTCATATTTGGAAATTTACAAACAAATACATACATGAAAATGAATCTCATAACCCCTATATATACTAATTAGAAGGGTGGTGCCAAACTTGGAAAGACATGTCCTTCCTTTATGTCTTTTAATTAACCTTAGCCACCCCTTTAGTATAATTATTTGTTAATAAATTACTAGACAATAAGTGCTGCATTCTTTCTTCTTTTTTCTTTCTTTTAACCATGAAGAAGGTCTTGCCCAGAAATCCGAATGGTCTTCAATTTTGGGACATTAAATGATATATATTCTTTTTTTCCTTACACAAGGCATGAAAAACTCACTCGCACTTCCCTTCATCTTCTTATACTTCTCCATATGAAACCTACTCTTATACCAAATGATAGGTTTTGTCAAAATGAATGCTCAAAATTATATTAATTCTTCTATCTATATTATTCATATATATATATATATATATATATATATATATATATAGTCACAATCTCTTATAAATTAGGAGTGAATTATAACGATATATATCCGACATGCTAAAAACTCTACATGAGTTGTATTAACAACTCACCAAATACAAACTATAATATCTCACATCATAATATTAGGAAATATTCTAAGTACCATGTTTTTGAGTACGAATTTACCTAACATATTTTCCAACTTACAATTGATTTCTTCTCTTTATTAATAATTATTTTTCATAAACATGTTTTTCTATGTTGTCTCCGCGATGCACATGATAGTAAGTTGTAAGAGCTCACATCCACTAATGCCATCTATGCATGACAAAGAAAGAAAGATACGAAGTTACCTTACCAAGAGGATTGTACTCGAGGCATCTGGAGGAGGATGTAGCACTAGAACAACAAACCAGAGATCCACATGAATCTTGGCAGTTTGGAAGAGAGAAGACACCAAGTCGACCCGGTGGTACTCGAATGAGCACGAGAGGGGGTTGATTCCTCTACCACTACCCCACTAAGCTTTTGTGGGACAAAAAGCCTCCTAAGTAGGGGAGGTATGATCCATAGGGATCTAGAAAAGCACACCACTTCATCTGTTCCATCAACACCAAGAAGGAGAAACAAGAAAAGTGAAAGAAAATGAGGTAAACGGAGGTTCTCTGATAGAACCGCCTGGCGCCCGAGCGGCGCGGAGTCTTGAGACCGCTGGTCTACACATGGCAGCGGTCTTGACACTTTCAAACAGAAAAGAATAATGGAATGTGAGTGGATGCGTTCTTAAAGCACCCGGTCGTGTCTCTTCCTTCCATGCCCTTTCACATCCTCTAAAGTGCATGAGAGACATGGGAAGGCCTATAAATACATGAAAGGAGCAAGAGAATAGGCATTCAAGATCCAGAGAGATTGAGAAGTTGAGTATAATGAGAGGAGTGAGCAAGATCTTCAGTGTTGGAATGGAATTGTAGGAGTAAGGTGTAGAAACAGAGCAAGCAAGTAATTGGAGAGAAGGTTTACATTTTTTCTTATTTTCATACTTATTGTAATATGTAATTTTCTATATTAGGCCAATAAAAGTGGGAAGAAAGAGCAATTTTCCCTTCCCGACTGGTTTTCCTCCTTGGAGGTTTCCAGGATAAAATTGTTGGTGTTGAATTTTTGAATTATTTCCTTCTCCAATTTCCTTTCTATAGCACTATATAATCAGTCACGAAGCTCTAATTTTTCAAGCAAATATGTCATTTTCCAAAGTTGAAAGTAGAACAACATAATTGTGTGATTCGTAGAGTTCCAAAGTAGAAGTTTACAGATCACATTTGGCCACTTGGTGGCTCTAATTGGCTTCTCATAAAGGACGCATGGCAAACTCAAGTATCTATACATATATATAAAACCTTATGTTTTTGGAGCATTCTTTCCCTATAAACTATAGAGACTCCTAGATTGCAACACATTTTGCAATCTAAGAGTCCTAGATCACTCCCAAACTTCCTCCATGTTTATATGTTTCCCAAACACTAGATGATATGAGATCATGGGATTAACCACATGGCACAATTAGGAGCTCCACCTTTTATATTCCACAACCTTTTCATTCTTCCTTTGTCTTCAATGTGCGGTTTTGAGTGCATTAGATTGTGAAACATGTCACAATCTAAGGGCCCTAATTCAAAGTATATTCTTCAACCTTCACCAACCTTTCTATTGTCACTAAAACCTTGAGTCTACATGATTGTGCCATGTGGTACAATCTAGGAGTTCGAGTTGTGAAAGCCTTTATAATCTTAGAAATAACCTTCAAATCTTATTCAAAGCCATGAAATCTAAGCTCACAAGATCTTTCCACATGGAATAATATAGGAACCCTTTGAATCCTTCAATTTCACTTAGAATTTTTACATTTCCTCTTACTTCACAATTTAACACTTTACACAAAAGGAAGAATTATTTGTGGAGCACTTCCCTTTGTATTAATTTGAAATAACTTCAACATATAAACACATCATTTTACCACTATTCCAATGAATATGGGATAAATCTCCAAGAAAAAATACTATGAAATTGTTACTACAAAGGTAATGAAACCATGAGTGCATATTTATAAATTATAATTTTGAATTTTTTTTATATAATATATTGATGGGCGATCCTTGATTGTGATTTGATATATAATTTTATTATTATTGATTAAAAAATCACTTAATAATAATAAGATAAAAACATTTCTCATACCTTCTAAGTTATATAGGCCTACAGTCGGTATTTGAAATCGAATCCTTATGAAAACTATAACATGCAATATTTGTTATATCTGATTCCAAGAATAGGAGAAAAGTATTGGACCATGTGGTGTATAGATTCATATAAGAACATGTCAATATGAAAATAATATTTCTCTATTTTATACCCAAATATTTGTGGTCATTCTTGGTAGTTACGTAAGTAGTGCCAACATTTTAGTGGTGATTTCCTGCCAATTGTGTAATGGGAGGGAAAAATTTACTGCGATTCCCCATAAATCATGCAAGGAGAGGGAAAATTTTAGTGGTGATCCTAACAATTGAGTAACATGAGTGGAGAAATTAGTGGCGATTCCTTGCAATAATGTAATGGGGTTATTAAAAATAGGGTGATTATGACGAGGAATAAAATGGCTTTGGTAGTTGTAACATGTGAAAATGATCCACAAATAAATGTGTACATTAAGAGGAAAGGGTAAAGGGGAAAAATAAAGAATCATGGTTGTTAAATGCATGATGAATCGAACCTAATCATATTGTGTACAATACTAAAATGGGGCAATAATGGCGAGAGAACCTACTTAGAAATATATTCAAAATTATTTTGGTGAATAGGAAATAATTTATTGCAAAACATGGCGCTTGTGGTTAAAAACAATAAATTCCTAGAAAAATGAGCCATCATGATCAAAGGAAAAATCACCAAATTTTGAGGCGCCATTTTGAACTATTTACCAATTAGAAAAATAGCCACTAAAATTTTCTCTTCTCTAATTCCATCTCAATATTTGTATATTTGACGTCTTCAAAAAACTTTGAGGTCATCACTCAAACCCTAGCTAATGTCGGGGACAAAACTTTACCCATATTAGTGCACATCTAACTATTTTCTATCATACCCTAAGAGGGAGACAACATAAGATTAATGGATTCAAACATCCATGGCGGGATTCAATGATCTCTTATATTATTTGTATTCAAAATAAAAAATAAAATCCAATTGAAATCATTCCCAAGTGGCCTATTGAATTTTTTAACAAAACAAATCACAACCAACTAGGTAGTTCATAACTTTTAAAATTTAATGATAAAAAGGGCACAATCCATCATCTCAAGAAAAGTTGCAGGGGTTTTATGTAAGTTATAGCCTTCATATCCCATATAGTTCATACATTGCAAATATGCATGATGGATAGGATCAACTAAAGTAAGCAACATAATGAAAACACAATCACGATTGACTAGCATACAACCTCCATCGTGAGTCAAATGTATCCAACATGAGTCGTGATGGGAATGCTTTCATTGGAAAAAATGGAGGGCGACCCAACTCTCTAATAAAATAATTACTTTCACATTCAATTCTCCTCATATGACTTATTATAGTTGACTTTATTGAAGGATTCTTAGGATTTTAATTTGTTCACACATATGAGTTTGCTTCATGAGGATGGATCATGGGTATTGATTGAACACGTCAAGTAAAAAATGGGTACATAGTTTATCCAAAACTTTACATTTCATTTTAATGGACTATGAAAACATAAAATCTCTACTCAATTTTTAAAATGTATTTAATGTAAAAATTAATTGTATAAGTAATATGTAGTGATCCATTACATCTAAAAGTGGCAAGTTAAGATGTTGCGATGACATTATGACCAACACATATAATCTAGCATACCCAAGGTAATATCATCTTTAATGTCAACCTATAAGGCCAATATGGGCCATATGTTGAGTCATCAAAGGCATGCAAACTAAACCTACAATAATCAAATTTCATGATGCACCTATTTTTATTGCATTTTGTTCCACATTTTGAATTCAACAACATGGATATCCCTCTGGGTGCCCTTGGTTAAGTGGGTGATAAAAAATTGGGACCATCATTTTAGTTATTAGAAAAACATCCCTTGTTTGAAATATTTATCTCAAGAAAAATGTCATAATTTGGTTAAGGAGGTGTGTTTTAGTGTTATCTCTCATTTGCTTAAAACTATAGATTTAGAGTTTTCCATATTTGAGTGTAGCTCTTGGTATGGTATTAATTAAGACAAGGGAGGTGGGATTTTATGGAGCCTTCGATGCATCACATGGTTGTAATTTAGATATGTTTTTTCTCACTAGATTTTCTCTTCTTTATTTGGTTCAACTATATGCATCTCTTGGTTTATTTGCCTTTATTTATTGATGTAAATGGACATGGCTTGATTTAACTAAGTGTATGACATTATTTGTAAGTGTCGTATATAAAGTTTCTTGTTCTACTCTTATCCTATAAGTTGACTTGATATGTGTGATAAATTGGGTTGTAGTTATTCTACATTAGTTGTGTGGGGGTGGAAAATATGTTGTATTTTAGTGGTTTTTGTATTTTACTAAAGGGTTTTTTGCTTCCATATTAGATATGCAACATGGATTTATTATGGATTTCCTATTTACAAAGATTTAGTAGGAAAAATTTTAAACTTTTAAATTTCCCTATGAATGTTTAGTTTTCATTACTCCCAATACCGGTGCTTTGAGGAAAATTTATGGTTTTTTTAAAGCTTGTTGGTCTTTTCGTGATCTATCCCCAAATAAAAGAATTGTATAATTGTGATTGTGATACTTAAACCAAGGTCGTATAATTTTTTGCAATGAGAAACTTGGAACTATAATTGTATAGTTCATAGAAAAACCCCAAAACACATGGACAATCCCGAGGAGCGTGGGGGTGGAGCGGGGTCGATAGAGAGGATACATGGAAACATGCCAGCAAAATTTTAAAAAAATACTTCAAATTGCTAAGAAGTTTAAATGAAAACCAGGTGGAAAGCAATGTGGCTAAAAGATCCGTTGAACTTCACAGTATAAAGGGTTTTGCTGGATCGCTTTGTTGTATAGTGTGTGTTTTTTTTATTTTGGTTTCTAGAGTTATTTTGATGTGTGTTTGTTTTTGGTCTCTATTCCTATGTTTTTTGGTTTGGAATTTGTATTTTTCATTTTTATATGGAGTCCGTGAAGTCTCTATGTCGCATGGCCATGCATTGTCTTTGTGTGTTTAATCCTTTTTGGGGTTTTGATTTATGTTTTGGTCTGTGTTTATTGTTTTGTTCTGTTTTGAGTGAGTGGAATAGGGTAGGGAGCGGATTAGAGCAGAGGAACACGTCAGATACATATTCTTCCTTCAATTTCTTCGAGTTTCGGGAAGTGTATTTCTTCTTATAGATATTTTTCCTCCAAGTTATATTGAAACAGCCTTCCCCTTGTATGGCTTTGATTTTTTCTTCAATGGATCTTCAAATAAATGCAGAGAATTTAGGTTGCATGTGTGTGTTGTAGGGTTTAGCTTTATAGATGTTTTAGGTGTAAATTTCTTAGTGATCTCCATATTGTTCATAGTTTATTGATTTTAAAACCAAAAATAGATTGTTTAGTTGTGACTTGCTAAGGTTTTATATCGGAAGATTGATTATATCCTTCAAGGGATCTTCAAATAAATGCAAAGAATTTAGGTTTAGTGTGTTGTAGGGTTTAGCTTTATAGACATTTTAGGTGTAAATTTCTCAATGATCTCCATATTGTTCGTTTATTGATTTTGAAACCAAAAATAGATTGTTTAGTCTGACTTGCCAAGGATTTTATATCGCATGCTTGTTTCTATGCACAAACTTCTCTCGTATTTAGTGAGATATTGTTAAAAGGTTTTGTTCTCATTAATGCCTTGTCCGATCTCCTAGATCTAGGTTTATTTTGGTTAATGTCATGTCTTATGTTTCTCATGGCCTTATAGTTTTATTTTACAGTATTGAATGTTTTAGTGTTTAATGCACAAATTTTTAGGCTTTATAATTTTTTTGGCTGGTATTTTCAGTTGTAATGTTAATTTTCCTTATGGTCATTTGTTTCATCTCATGAACATATTTTATTGTAGAATCCTATGTGGGGCTTCTCTATGGGAGAAGACAGTTTGGTGAGTGATATTGTAGTTTAGGTCTCTTGTTCATTACATTTTAGGGATCTTAATTTTTTTATGAGAGAGGGATCTTAGTTTTAAATGTGAGAGGGATCTTAGTTTTTACGTAGGTCTCTTGTTGATTACGCTTTAGGGATCTTAATTTTTTTGAGAAAGGGAAATACTTGTTTGGTTATGTAGTACTAGCCTTTATTTATTAGATATTAATCCTCTTTTTTCTGTTCTTTAACATACATGTTACTAGGGCTTTACATATGTAGATATTAATCCTCTGTTTTATGTTTTTAAGAGTATTTGATCATGTTTTTTCCATGAAATGATAACTTTAAGGATTTAGCTTCTATTGTTTGTTGATTGACATTTTCTAGAGAAAGCGAGGCTTCGAGAAGAAGCAAAAGACGCTCACATACAAAGTTGAAGCTAAGGTTGTTGTTGAATCAAAATGAGTGTTGGAGATTGATCCAGAAGTTGCAGGTTTGGCTTTACAGTAGGTAGATTTAAGTTCTCTTTATCATACTTTTTCACTACGTTTTCATTATGTTCATTTCATGTATGTGGATTTAAGTTTTGTTTATACTACTAGATTTGTCTTTCATTTGAGATTTAAAGGAAATCTGTAGAACTATCGAAATTTATTATGCCTTCTCATGAATTTTGAAAGATCTCGCACTTTCTCAAATAGGTTATTTTCCTATCCACCGCATGAATCCCTTGAGCAAATCAAGGGATAATGAAAATGGATGATGAAGGGGTACTGTGGAAATGGTGAGGAAGGGGAGATAGATTAGGCTACAGTTTAGTGAGTTGTATATTATTTTATTGCTTAATGTTTTTGCTCGAGAATTGACTCCATTTGGACCTCTAAATGCTCTGCAGTTTCAGCAGGTTGAAACTCTTGATGGGGACATTTTTCCTTTTTAAGTACCTCCATACCTCTCTATTTCTTGTGGGCCATTCCCCAGATAAAGTGAGTTACTACTTATTTTCCCGAATTCTTTTTAGAAAGAGTGATTTCTTCTTATCACTAGTATTTTTATTTTTTTGATATCAATCGGCTCTAAATATTTACAAGATCTCTGATCTACAATGGAAAATATGGCATTTGATTTATCAGATCTAATAGTTGCATTTGTTGTATGTTGTTTGCAGCGTAAATGAGATTTTTCTTTAAGAAGTCTGCTGAGAGTAAGAGTTGCTGTCATTTAATTTAGACTTAAATTGAATGTACATATTTTAGTATTACTGTGTTTATCAGTAAACTTTGCTACAATATTTTTAATAAATAAAATATTTTTTGGGGGAGGGCTTGAAAAGCCCTCCAGTACCCTCAAGGATGGCCATGGACATCCTTGAGGGGGGGAGTTTACTTTTATTGCATTTTTTTAAAATATATTTTTTAAAGCACTTTTAATCTTAAAGTTTGTGATAAGAATAATAAAATTTGTAATAACATTAATATATAATCACCGACTCACTCACCAATAATAAAATTTGTAGTAACATTAATAAAGGATCAAAAAATCACAGGTTACTTTTTTTAATTGTCGTAAATTATAGTTGTTTATTATAATAATAGTTTAATTTATTAATGACTTTTTTTATGAATATCTCATCGTAGAGAAAATAATAATTAAAATTTGTTTAAATTATAAATTATAGCTTAAAATAATCTCTATATTTATTGTTTAAATAAAAATTAAAGTATGTATTGCTTTAGTGATTGAGTTAATAGTAAATAGTTTCAAATTTCATTTTTAGTTCATTTATTTATTTTGGTTCATGATCAATTTATTATCATTAATGTTGGTGGGAAGAAGATTAATTATATAGTTTTTAATAAACATAAAATGATTTTAAAGTTTGTTTGATTAAATTATGCACTTTATAAGCTATATTAACAATAAATGTTCCACCAATTTGTTTGATTAATTTATGCACTTGTTTTCAACTTGAAATATTGGAAAGAGGAAGAATAATTACATATAATTTTAATTACTTTTTTATTTACACTTTACATTTTTAAAAACTCATCTCTTTTATGTGAGAGGAAAATAATTACATTTAATTTCAATTACTTTTTTTGCACTTTAAAAAACAAAATCATTTGTTTTTTTTTTATGTTTGGTTGAGTGAAATGAAGATCATCTAGGAAGTTATTTTATGTTTGTGTTATATTAAATTTGTTTGGTTAATGTGTGTATTTAATAATTTGAATGAGGTTAAAGGCAAAATGTTGGAAATGTGTGTATTTAATTATGCATAATTATTATTGTTTGTTCATTCACACTTTGCATTAATTTAAAAAATATTATTTTAATGTTTCATTGATGTATTTTCAATTGTGTATTCTTTTTCCTTTGGTTGTATTTGATACTCATGTGTGTTTGTTTTGATTGAGAAGTAATAAGAGGAATGGAAGATGAGAAGAGGGGAATGAGGAATCTTTTTTCAAAAATAAAAAAATTAAGATTGATAATAATGTTTTATGTTTGTGTTATATTAAATTTGTTTGATTAATGTGTTTGTTTGACTGAGAAGTAATAAGGAGGAATGGAGGATGAGAAGAGGGGAAGGAGGAGGAATGTTTTTATGTGTATTTGATGATACTCATGTGTTTGTTTTGATTTAGAAGTAATAAAGAGGCATGGAAGATGAGAAGAGGGAAGGAGGATTTTTTTTTTTTTTTAAATTAAGATTGATAAAATGTTTTATGTTTGTGTTATATTAAATTTGTTTGATTAATGTGTTTGTTTTGACTGAGAAGTAATAAGGAGGAATGGAGGATGAGAAGAGAGGGAAGGAGGAGGAATGTTTTTTTATGTGTATTTGATGATACTCATGTGTTTGTTTTGATTGAGAAGTAATAAGGAGGAATGGAGGATGAGAGGAGGGAAGGAGGAATCTTTTTTTATAAAAATATTTTAAAATTGATAAAAATGTTTTATGTTTGTGTTATATTAAATTTGTTTGGTTAATGTGTTTGTTTTGATTGAGAAATAATGAGGAATGGAGGATGAGAAGAGGAGGAATGTTTTTTTATGTGTATTTGATACTTGTGTTTGTTTTGATCGAGAAGTAATAAGGAGGAATGGAGGATGATGGGAGGGGAAGGAGGAGGAATGTTTTTTTATGTGTATTTGATGATACTCATGTGTTTGTTTTGATTGAGAAGTATGGAGGAATGGAGGATGAGAGGAGGGGAAGGAGGAAATCTTTTCTTATAAAAATATTTTAAAATTGATAAAAATGTTTTATGTTTGTGTTATATTAAATTTGTTTGTTAATGTGTTTGTTTTGATTGAGAAGTAATAAGGAGGAATAGAGGATGAGAAGAGGAGGAGGGAATGTTTTTTATGTGTATTTTGATACTTATTTGTGTGTTTGTTTTGATTGAGAATTAATAAGGAGGAATGGAGGATGATGGGAGGAAGGAAGGAGAATCTTTTTTTATAAAAAAATATTTTAAAATTGATAAAAAAATGTTTTAATTTTGTGTTATATTAAATTTGTTTGGTTATATGTTTGTTTTGATTGAGAAGTAATAAGGAGGAATGGAGGATGAAAAGAGGAGGAATGTTTTTTTTGTTATATGTGTTTGTTTTGTTTTGATTGAGAAGTAATAAGGAGGAATGGACGATGACAAGAGGGGAAGGAGGAATCTTTTTTTATAAAAATATTTTAAAATTGATAAAAAATATTTATGATTGTGTTCTATTAAATTTATTTGGTTAATGTGTTTGTTTTGATTGAGAAATAATAAGGAGGAATGGAGGATGAGAAGAGGGGGAGGAGGAGAAATGTTTTTTTATGTGTATTTGATACTCATGTGTTTGTTTTGATTGAGAAGTAATAAGGAGGAATAGAGGATGAGAGGAGGGGAAGGAAGAATCTTTTTTTATAAAAATATTTTAAAATTAATGAAAATGTTATATGTCTGTATTATATTAAATTTGTTTGTTAATGTGTTTGTTTTGATTGAGAAGTAATTAGGAGGAATGGAGGATGAGAAGAGGGGAAGGAGGAGGAATGTTTTTTATGTGTATTTGATACTCATGTGTTTGTTTTGATTGAGAAATAATAAGGAGGAATGGAGGATGAGAGGAGGGGAAGGAGGAATCATTTTTATAAAAAAATATTTTAAATTGATAAAAATGTTTTAATTTTGTGTTATATTAAATTTGTTTGGTTAATGTGTTTGTTTTGATTGAGAAGTAATAAGGAGGAATGGAGGATGAGAAGAGGGGAAGGAGGAGGAATGTTTTTTTATGTTTGTTTAAAAGTATGATATATGCATTTAAAATTGAGTATTCATTTTTTCCCTTGTGCATTTGATATTTATGTGTTTGTTTTGATTGAGAAGAAATATGGAGGAATGGAGGTTGAAAGAAGGGCAAGATTGATGTTTTCTTTGTTTTTTGTCTTTTGATTGTATGTGTTTGTTTGGAGAAATATGGGGGCATGGAGAAACAGAGCGGGGGGCCAAGTTGAGCTTCCACCTTCACGTGGTTGGCCTTGTTAGTAGAGAATAGAATTCTCGAAGCTAAGAGAAGCTCATGTATCAAAAAATAATTAATCTTTATGTAGATATTAAATATTAATTTTAAAAACTTAATTCTTTTGGTCTTTCATTGGAGTGAAAAATTTAAAAAAACTTGTATGATTCTTATTTGTGGTTGTAATTTAACATTACAAAAATTTAGTGGTGTATTATCATTGAACTTTAGTGTTTTTTTGTGGTGATATAGTAGCAAAAATTTTCCAAAGGGTTTGTAGTATCCTGCCAATATGTTAATAATAGACCCTCTTTTTGTAATATAGTAGCAAAAATGTAGATATTAAATATTAATTTTTAAAAATAATTCTTTTAGTGTTTTATTGGATTGAAAATTGGTATTTGTGGTTGTAATTTATCATTACAAAAATTAGTGGTGTATTATCATTGAACTTCAATGTTTTTTTATGGTGATATAGTGGCAAAATTTTTCAAGTGGGGTTTGTAGTATCATGCCAATATGTTAATAATAGACCCTCTTCTTTGTGTTAATCCTACAATTTATAGGTTTTCAAATCAAGAGCTTTGTTAATGACTAAAGTGTTTCAACATTTTGCATATGTTTTTATTGTTATATTTGTAGGCATGGGGTGGGTGGTTGTTCACAATGGATGATCAATTTGGCTATAAAACTAACCACTTCCATTTTCATATTGGATGAGTGCTAAAAGCAAACCAATTGTGATTACAAACATATTGCATGGTTTTTAATGTAATCTATTGAACAAGAAATTTTACGTCATAGTAGATTATTAGTAATATTGTTAAAAATATGCAAAGGCTAATTCAATATGTTTTGTGCATATTTGGCAACATTTCACATTTTTTAATCTATTGGATGATTGTTAAAAGCAAACCAATTATGATTACAAACATGTTACATGGTTCTCGTTAATGTGATCTATCAACAAGAATTTTACATCATAAACCCATCATAAAACTTTACAAATATTTGATGAATTGTGAGGTCCATAGTAGATTATTAGTAATAGTGTTAAAAAGAATGGGCGTAAGGATGGGGCCTGATGGTGGGCTTTGAGTGCTTCCCACCCATCCGTGTTCTAATCCCCCAAGCCCCAAGGGACTAGTGACCCTTACATTTACATGGCCGGTGGGAGGACTTGCCCTAAATTAGCGTCCATGAAGTGTGCAAGGTGGTTGGGTCATTAACTCCTATAGATATATAAAAATATAAATTATTAAAAATATGCACATGCTAATTCAATAAGTTTGTGTATATTTGGTAATAATTCACTTTCTTTTTTGCATTCATGTCTTCCAATGAAGTCATTTAAACCAATTGTGATTACAAGCATGTTAATGTAATCAATTGAATATGAATTTAAAATATGGAATGGCTAATTTGTGCACATTTGGTATTAGTTCACTTTTTTTTTCGCATTCATGTCTTCCAAGGAAGCTACGTAAACCAATTGTGATTACATGTTAATATAATCTATCAACATGAATTTTACGTCATAAACCCATCATAAAATTTACTACAAATATTTGATGAATTGTGACATCCATAGTAGATTATTAGTAATATTATTAAAAATATGCAAAGGCTAATTCAATAAGCTTTGTGCACATTTGGTAATAATTAACTTGATTTTTTCACATTCATGTCTTCCAAGGAAGTTGCACAAACCAATTTTGATTACAAACATTTTGCAGGTTGTGTTAATGTAATCTATTGAACAAGAATTTTACATCATAAACCTTTCATATAAAACTTTACAAATCTTTGATGAATTGTGAGATCCATACAAGATTATTAGTAATATTGTTAAAAATGTGCACATTTGGTATTAATTCACTTGTTTTTTTGCATTCATGTCTTCCAAGGAAGCTATGTAAACCAATTGTGATTACAAACATGTTAATATAATCTATCAACATGAATTTACGTCATAAACCCATCATAAAATTTACTACAAATATTTGATGAATTGTGACATCCATAGTAGATTATTAGTAATATTATTAAAAATATGCAAAGGCTAATTCAATAAGCTTTGTGCACATTTGATAATAATTAACTTGATTTTTTCACATTCATGTTTTCCAAGGAAGTCTGCACTAACCAATTGTGATTACAAACATTTTGCGGTTGTGTTAATGTAATCTATCGAACAAGAATTTTACATCATAAACCCTTCATAAAACTTTGCAAATATTTGATGAATTGTGAGATCCATACAAGATTATTAGTAATATTGTCAAAAATATGCACATTTGGTAATAATTCACTTGTTTTTTTTTGCATTCATATTTTTCGAGGAAGTCACAAACCAATTTTTATCTTCTAAATATGTGGTTATGTTAATGTAATATATTGAACAAGAATTTTATGTCATAAACCCATCATAAAATTTACTACAAATATTTGATGAATTGTGAGATCCATAGTAGATTATTTGTAATATTATTAAAAATATGCAAAGGCTAATTCAATAAGCTTTGTGCACATTTGGTAATAATTAACTTGATTTTTTCACATTCATGTCTTCCAAGTAAGTCATTGTTGGAAATATTGTCATTGATGTCAAAAGAGGTGCTGAATCGGTAAATAGAAATCAGCCGTAAAGTAAACGGAATTATTGACGGAAATGGTAGAAAGTAACGGAAATAACTTGAGAGTATGGAAGGGTAGAAAACAAAAGTTTAAATACATGAAAACAAGCATTTTGCATGAGGATTATCATGGTATAAGCGAGATATACACAGCTATACATAAGAGAGAGATATCCACATTTTAAGGTGTTCATATGCAATGTTTTATGGTGAGAAAGAAGATTTAATGATGGCTGGCAATGATTTAATGATAACAATGATTTGTCTAAGGAGGGGCAGCGCTCCTATCAAGTGGTTAATTGCATTGATTAATGTGCATTTAATAATTATGGGCTGCATTAATTATTCTTTGGTTTTAGCCGACTAATGCACTTAATTAAGTTGTGTTAATGGAAAGGTTGTGTCGGTTGGAACGATGTGTCTTTTCGAAAAGGTACAAAAGGCTATATAAGAAGATTCATATGAGACTTATTAAGCATGGATTCAAGTTGAATATCTTAAGGAAAAAGAAGAAGAAGAGGAAGCGTAAGGGCAGAATTTTAGAACAGCAAATCTGAAAGTAAGAAGAAGAATTTTCCATTATTCGTTGAGAAAGAAATAAGTTCAAAAGTGGAAAGAAAATTTTGTAAGGAAGGTTGGTGCCTTCATATTCAAAGAGATTGGTGTCTCTTGCAATGAGTTGGTGCTTAGCAAAAAGGGGTGGGTGCTCATGTAGGTCAAAGCGTACAAATTTTTGAGAAATATATATAAATAAAGAATTTTCTCCATGGTTTTCTCCAAAGGGTTTCACGTATATCCGTGTCTACTTGCATTAAGTTTTGTGTTCTTTGATTGATTTGATATATTCACATTGCTCGTGATTATAGATCTAAGTTTAATTATTGAAGTTTGAAATAATATCATAATCACCGATTCACCCCCTCTCTCAAAGTATTATCTTGTGCTCAATAATCGTATCGGAGCGGTTCCTTCGAGGAACAATCTAACAATGGAAGGTAGATCTCGGGAGCACAAATGGCTAGTCAAGTACAAGAAGGTTTTCCTCGAACAAGGCTCCCTTGTTTGATTTGAACAAACTATGCATTTTGGAGCATAAGAATGAGAACCTATCTGATGGCACTAGGGTTTGATATTTGGAAATCAGTAGTGGTCGGATATATCATTCCATCAACTTCGCCAACAGACCAAGCCAGTAAGAAGGCTTTTGAAAACAATGCCAAGGCGATGAATGCAATCTTGTGTGGTCTGTCAGAGTCTGAATTTTTCAAGGTAATGCAATGTGACATGGAAAAGGAAATATGGGATAAACTTCGAACAATATATGAAGGTGATGATAAGGTTAGAAAAGCTAAGCTTCAAACCCATAGGAGAAAATTTGAGAGCCTAAAAATGAAGGATGAGGAAGATGTTACAACTTATCTTCTGTGGGTGGATGAAGTCACAACACCATAAGAGGGCTTGGAGAAAATATTGAGGAACCTGTGATTGTCCAAAAGGTCTTAAGATCTTTACCATTAAGATTTGATGCTAAGGTGTCTGCCATCGAAGAAATGAAGGATCTTGACAAGCTAAGCATGGACGAACTACATGGAATATTGACGGCTTATGAAATGAGGACCGAGTCTAATAAACCAAAGAAAGAAGGAAGCCGCATTCAAAGTCTCGAAGAAAAAGGAAATCAAGGAATCAAGCGAATGATGAATCAAACAATGAAGAAGATGAAAAGGAAGCTTTATTCATTCGAAAGCTAAAGAAAGGATCCGGGAGATACAAAGGTAAGTTACCATTTAAATGTTTTAACTGTGGTAAAATTGGTCATTTTGTAGCTAAATTCCCAGAGAAGGAAGATAGCGAAGATGAGGAAAGCAAGCCCAAGTTCAAAAGATAATTCAAGAAAAGTAGAGACAAGAAAAGATTTGAAAAGCAAAAGAAGAGACTATATTCAAAAAGAGGTAGCAGCTCATCCGAAGAAAGCGGAATAAGTGATTCAGATAGTGATGATGAAGAAACATTGTTTATGGCTATAGAAGAAGGTTCATCAACTAGCAAAGTTGATTTGGAAGGAATCAAGGACATAGAAGAAGAAGGTGAGGTAAACCTCGAAGAAGAACTCATTTGTGCATTGGGTGAAATAAAAGAACTCAAAAAGAGGAATCAGAAGCAAAGACTTCAGCTCCAGAAATATGAAGAACAAAATCAATCTTTCGAAGCTAAGTTAGCACAGAGTCTTGAAGAATCAAAGAATCTAATCATTGACCTGAAGACCCAGATTGAAGAAGCAAAGAGAATTGAGGAAGGGTTGAGAATTCAGCTCAAGGTGAAACAAGAAGAATGTGAAAAGTGTGAGTCAGAGATTGTTGCGATGAGAAAAGACTTAGAAAAGGTAAATACCAAACTAATGAACAACTTGAAATTTGAAAAAGTACTAAGGTTCTAGATGAGATTCTAGAAAATCAAAGATCACCATCCAACAAATCAAGACTCGGATATGAACAAAAACTAGAGAAAGCTTCAAATTCCATTGAGATTTCGGAGAAGAAAGGTTTAGAAAATGCAAAAGTTATGAAAAATTCTAAATTCACCTACGAAGAATAAAAGCTAAAAGGAAGAGGAAACTACGAAGACCAGTTCCATCCACAAGGAAGGTGTTAAAGAGAATGACATCAAAAGACCATTTACTCCACGACATAGGAATATGAACAGGTTCAAAAGTTCCTTTCATGGTTATTGTTTTTATTGCAATATAAATGGGCATAAAAAGATAGAGTGTAGAAATCGAATGAGAGATAATGAATCCTAGAACAAACCAAAATCTGCTCATAGAGTGTTGAATATGAACTATAATTCATTTTCTCCACTATCCTATTATAACAAGGAAGCCATTATCCTGCTACAAGTGCAATAATTATGGACATATAGCATGCTTTTGTAGAAGTGTGTTTGACTCGAGACAATATCAAAAGACAAATCCTTTAGATACAAAGAAAAGGGAGGCTACGAAATCCTGGACAAGGAAGCAGGAGAAAGATGGGCTAGACAAAGAAAAATCCATGCTCATTCAAACAACTTTTCATGCTCGAGATGAACTCCAGGACAACGAGTGGTACATCGATAGCGGATGTTCAAGACATATGACTAGTGATAAAAGTAAGTTTCTCTCCTTAAAGAAATTAAATGAAGGTACAATAAAATTTGGTGATAATGCTACACAGTCAAGATCGCTGGAAAAGGTACAGCCGAGTCCTGGATAATAGAAAAACAAAAACAGAGAATGTTTTGTATGTTGAAGGATTAAAACATAACCTCTTAAGTGTGAGTCAAATGTGTGATCAGGGACACACTCTTAAGTTCTATGTCAAGGATATGAAATAAGGAAAGAAGATACAGGAGAACTAATTGCAGATTGCCACCGAACTACAAATAATCTATATATGCTCAGAGAAATAAAAGAAGAAAAATGTTTCCTAAGTCAAGTTGAGGAGAGTTGGCTATGGCATAGAAGGATGGGACATATAAATTTTGATAATCTTGTGAAGATAAGTAATAAGCAGGCCGTACGGGACATGCCTAAAATAACAAAGCCTTCAAGTACTCTATGCAAGTAGTGCTAGCTTGGGAAGTGCACTTAACAAGATTCAAAACAAAGGAGTATTCATCCACCAAACCATTAGAGCTAATTCACACTGATTTGTGTGGACCTACCAGAACGAAAAGTATTCAAGTCGAGAGTTATTTTATGTTACTCATTGATGACTACACTAGAATGACATGGGTAGCATTTTTGAAAGAAAAATCTGAAGCATTTGGAAAGTTCAAAGCTTTCAAGGCATTAGTAGAAAAATAAACAAGGTCAAGATAAAATATCTAAGGTTAGATCGTGGAGGTGAATTCATGTCAAATGAATTTATTGAATATTGTGAAGACCATGGAATTAAAAGACAATACTCAACTACAAGAACTCCACAACAAAATGGAGTAGTAGAAAAGAAGAATAGAACCGCTCAAGAGATGGCCTCGGACAATGCTTTGAATGAATCTAAGCTATCGATAGATTCTGAAAGAAGCGGATAAATACTTGCTTTATATTTTGATAGAGTGCAAATCAAAGTTAGCCATGACAAAACTCCATATGAATTATGGAAAGGAAGACCAGCCTCGGTCAAATATTTTAAGGTATTTGGGAGAAAATGTTTCATTAAAAAAAGCAAGAGGACTTAGGAAAATTTGATTCAAGATCCGATGAAGGGATTTTTCTTGGGTACTCCACTAAAAGTAAATCCTTTAGATGTTATAACAAGAGGTTGCAGACTATCATAGAAAGTGCAAGTGTCAGAGTGGATGAGGGTCTAGATCTAAAGACAAAATAAAATTCAGAAGAGTCTTTAGAAATACCAAGTCTTGTGAAAGAAGAACAAGAGGAAGAAGAAGATATTGAAGAGTGGAGTAAATCGAAAGGCAGGGATACCAAGACGCCATCTCGCCTCATTCTGAAAAATCATGATGAAAGTCAGTTATTGGAGAACTTGATACCGGGGTTCAAACCTTAAGAAGAATTACAAATTCTTCTAAACAAGGGTATTTTTCTCTGCTATCTAAGGTAGAACCTAAGAACTTTCTAGAAGCAAGACATGATAAACATTGGTCGAAGGCGATGGAAGAAGAATTAGATCAAATTGAGAAATATGAAACTTGGGAACTAGTTCCTAGACCAAAGAGTCAGAATGTGATTGGGACTAAGTGGGTATTTCGAACAAACTAAATGAAGATGGTCAAGTCACTCGAAATAATGCAAGATTGGTATGCAAAGGGTATGCTCAAGGGGAAGGTATTGATTTTGAAGAGACTTTTGCTCTAGGTTGCCGAGACTATAAGCAATCGAATGTTCCTTGCTTTTGCAGTGTTTAAAAATTTCAAAGTCTACCAAATGGGTGTCGAATCAGCCTTTTTAAATGGGAATTTAGAAGAGGAGGTTTACATAGAACAGCCTGAAGGGTTCCTATTATCGAAAAATGAAGATTATGTGTGTAGGTTGAAAAAGGCATTGTATGGATTAAAACAAGCTCCCAGAGCATGGTACTCAAGGCTTGATCAACATCTACGTGGACCAAGGATTCAAGAGAGGACATGCTAATAGTAATCTTTACATCAAAGCCTAAGATGAACACCGCTTAATTTTGGCAGTATATGTGGATGACATAATCTTTGGAGGAGACAATGAAGAAATGTCTAGAAAATTTGCAGAAGACATGCAAAAGGAATTTGAAATGTCTATGTTGGGTGAGTTATCCTTTTTCCTTGGATTGCAAATTTCTCAATCTAATAAAGGAATATTTATATCCCAAACCAAGTATGTGAAGGAAATGTTGAAAAATTTTGGTATGGAGGAGTGTGCACCTGTTAGCACACCGATGATCACCGGAACCAAGTTAAGCAAAGATGACGAATCTCCAGATGTTGATCAATCTCTCTATAGATCAATGATTGGGAGTTTATTATATGTGACAACATCCAGACTAGATATCATGCAAGCAGTGGGTATGGTGGCACGTTTTCAAGTAGGGCCGAAAGAAACACATGTGCAAGTTGTAAAATGCATATTCAGATATCTAAAGGGAACTATGGAATATGGGTTGTGGTATCCAAAAGGAAAAGATTTCACATTGACAGCTTATACAGATTCAGATTGGGCAGGATGTGTAGATGACAGAAAAAGTACAAGCGGAGGAGCATTTTTTCTTGGAAACAGCCTGGTATCTTGGCTAAGTAAGAAGCAAAATTTTGTATCCCTATCCACAGCAGAAGCAGAGTATATAGCAGTGGTACTATGTTGCACGCAAATTTTATGGATGAAGCAGACCTTGAAGGATATCAAAGTAGAGTATGATCATCCCATCTCCATATTATGTGATAATACCAGTGCAATAAGTATTTCAAAGAATTCGGTTATGCATTCCAGAACAAAGCACATTCCCATAAGATATCACTTCTTAAGAGAGCAGGTGGCAGAGAAACAGGTAAAGTTGGAGTATGTCGCTACATCCGAACAGATAGCAGATATTTTCACTAAGCCACTTCCAAAGGAGACATTTGAATATCTACAAAGATAAGTGGAGTAATTTCTTTTACATCTTTACATTGAAGAGTTAAGGGTAGCACTTGGTTCAGGGGAGCTATAACTTTACAATTTTTTCAGCCTTCTAGGATGACCCTTTGCCATTGATGTCAAAGGGGAGAATGGTAGTAAGGGGGAGCTACAAGAGGAAGTCATAGAAGAGGTGATTATTTTTGGGGTTGCCATCAATGACAAAGGGGAGATTGTTGAAATATTCTCAATTATGTCAAAAGAGGTGCTTGAGGGTAAACGGAAATTTGTCATAAAGTAACGGAATTATTTACGGAAATGGTAGAAAGTAACGGAAATAACCAGCAGTATAGAAGGGTAGAAAACGAAAGTTTAAATACATGAAAAGAAGCGTTTTTGCATGAGGATTATCATGGTATAAGTGAGATATACACAGCTATACATAAGAGAGAGATATCCGCATTTTAAGGTGTTCATATGCAATGTTTTATGGTGAAAAAGAAGATTTAATGATGGTGGCAGCGATTTAATGATAACGATGATTTGTCTAAGGAGGGGCAGCACTCTATCAAGTGGTTAATTGCATTGATTAATGTGCATTTAATAATTATGGGCTGCATTAATTATTCTTTGGTTTTAGCCGACTAATGCACTTAATTAAGTTGTGTTAATGGAAAGGTTGTGTCGGTTGAACGATGTGTCTTTTCGAAAAGGTACGAAAGGCTATATAAGAAGATTCATATGAGACTTATTAAGCATGGATTCAAGTTGAATATCTTAAGGAAAAAGAAGAAGAAGAGGAAGCATAAGGGGCAGAATTTTTGAATAGCAAATCTGAAAGTAAGAAGAAGAATTTTCCATTATTCATCACTGAGGAAGTAAAAAGTTCAAAAGTGGAAAGAAAATTTTGTAAGGAAGGTTGGTGCCTTCATATTCGAAGAGATCGAGTGTATCTTCTTGAGTTGGTGCTTAGCAAAAGGGGTGGGTGCTCCTATAGGTTGGTGCCTACAAAACGTAATTTGGGATTGGTGTCTCTAGTAGGTTGGTGCCTACAAATTTTTGAGAAATATATATAAAGAAAGAATTTTCTCCATGGTTTTCTCCCAAAGGGTTTCCACATATATTTGTGTCTACTTGCATTAAGTTTTGTGTTCTTTGATTGATTTGATATATTCACATTGCTCGTGATTATAGATCTAATTTTAAGTATTGAAGTTTGAAATAATATCATAATACTTGATTCACCCCCTCTCAAAAGTATTATCTTGTGCTCAACAAGATAATACTAATTCAATATTAAAAATATGCAAAGGCTAATTCAATAATCTTTGTGCACATTTGGTAATAATTAACTTGATTTTTTCACATTTATGTTTTCCAAGGAAGCTGCACTAACCAATTTCGATTACATAACATTTTGCACTGGTTGTGTTAATGTAATCTATCGAACAAGAATTTTACATCATAAACCCTTCATAAAACTTTGCAAATCTTTGATGAATTGTGAGATCCATACAAGATTATTAGTAATATTGCTAAAAATATGCACATTTGGTAATAATTCACTTGTTTTTTCGCATTCATATTTTTGAGGAAGTCAGCACAAACCAATTTTTATCTTCTAAATATGTGGTTATGTTAATGTAATCTATCAACAAGAATTTTACATCATAAACCCATCATAAAATTTTCTACAAATATTTGATGAATTGTGAGATCCATAGTAGATTATTTGTAATATTATTAAAAATATGCAAAGGCTAATTCAATAAGCTTTGTGCACATTTAGTAATAATTAACTTGATTTTTTCACATTCATGTCTTCCAAGGAAGCTACACAAACCAATTTTGATTACAAACATTTTGCATGGTTGTGTTAATGTAATCTATCAACAAGATTTTTACATCATAAACCCTTCATAAAACTTTGCAAATCTTTGATGAATTGTGAGATCCATACAAGATTATTAGTAATATTGTTAAAAATATGCACATTTGGTAATAATTCACTTGTTTTTCGCATTCATATTTTTCGAGGAAGTCATGCACAAACCAATTTTTATCTTCTAAATATTATTAGTAATACTAATTCAAGATTATTAGTAATATTATTAAAAATATGCAAAGGCTAATTCAATAAGCTTTGTGCACATTTGATAATAATTAACTTGATTTTTTCACATTCATGTTTTCCAAGGAAGTTGTGACTAACCAATTTTGATTACAAACATTTTGCACGGTTGTGTTAATGTAATCTATTGAACAAGAATTTTACATCATAAACCCTTCATAAAAATTTGCAAATCTTTGATTAATTGTGAGATCCATACAAGATTATTAGTAATTTTGTTAAAAATATGCACATTTGGTAATAATTCACTTGTTTTTTTGCATTCATATTTTTCAAGGAAGTTGCACAAACCAATTTTTATCTTCTAAATATTATTAGTAATACTAATTCAAGATTATCATATTGGTAATACTAATTCAAGATTATTAGTAATATTATTAAAAATATGCAAAGGCTAATTCAATAAGCTTTGTGCACATTTGGTAATAATTAACTTGATTTTTTCACATTCATGTTTTCCAAGGAAGTTGCACTAACCAATTTTGATTACAAACATTTTGCACGGTTGTGTTAATGTAATCTATCAACAAGAATTTTACATCATAAACCCTTCATAAAACTTTGCAAATCTTTGATGAATTGTGAGATCCATACAAGATTATTAGTAATATTGTTAAAAATATGCACATTTGGTTATAATTCACTTGTTTTTTTGCATTCATATTTTTCAAGGAAGTCATGACAAACCAATTTTTATCTTCCAAATATGTGGTTATGTTAATGTAATCTATCAACAAGAATTTTACGTCATAAACCCATCATAAAATTTACTACAAATATTTGATGAATTGTGAGATCCATAGTAGATTATTTGTAATATTATTAAAAATATGCAAAGGCTAATTCAATAAGCTTTGTGCACATTTGGTAATAATTAACTTGATTTTTTCACATTCATGTCTTCCAAGGAAGTCGCACAAACCAATTTTGATTACAAACATTTTGCATGGTCAGTGTTAATGTAATCTATTGAACAAGAATTTTACATTATAAACCCTTCATAAAACTTTGCAAATCTTTGATGAATTGTGAGATCCATACAAGATTATTAGTAATATTGTTAAAAATATGCACATTTGGTAATAATTCACTTGATTTTTGCATTGCATTCATATTTTTCGAGGAAGTCAGCACAAACCAATTGTGATCTTCTAAACATGTGGTTATGTTAATGTAATCTATCAACAAGAATTTTACGTCATAAACCCATCATAAAAAATTTTGAATTGTGAGATTCATGGTATATTATTAGTAATATTGTTAAAAATATGCAAAGGTTTAATCCAATAAGTTTTGTCTACATTTGGTAATGATTCACTTGTTTTTTTGCATTCATGTCTTCTAAGGAAAATCAATGCAAATTAATTGTGATTACAAACATGTTACATTCATGCTTTATTAGTGTAATCTATTGAACAAGAATTTTACATCATAAATCCATCATAAAACTTTGTAAATATTTGATGAATTGTGATATTCATAGTAGATTATTAATGATATTGCTAAAAATATGCAAAGGCTAATTCAACAAATTTTGTATACATTTCGTAATAACTCACTTTTTTTTATTCTTGTCTTTTAAGGACTTGTCCCATTACTAAAGAACAAAAGCGCTCAAGTGTGAGCAAAAATTGTAGTTAAAAGTAGTGTTCATAGAGTCATAACACTTGAAAGCAATCATGTTAGGCATCTATGGATATACCGTAAATTGTCAAGGAAATTGGAAAATTAGTTTATCTTCTAAGGAAGTTGCCCCATTACCAAACAATGAAAGCACTCAAGTTTGAGCAAAAATTGTAGTTGAAACTATGTTTGGAGCTATCATGTTAGGCATATGCATATATCTAATGTAAACCAGAAAATTGGGAAATCAATTTAATCCCTATATCAAGTATCCAATAGTAAAATTATAAGAAAAAAAGGATTGAAAAAGTAATTAGGTGTGGGAAAATATTGAATGAAGAAATCATTCTGCAATGAAATGTTCTTCCCTCTAACAATGAAATATTAGAAGTTACAATAATCTTGACAATCTAATAAAAACCCACACTCACCTGCATAATAAGAAGTAAAAATGTCATGTTAAGGCTAAAATTTACATGAGGAATTCAAATAGTAATCCCATGGTTATTCATTGTCAAAGTAGTAGCCATGTGATGAACAATATGTTTCCCAGACATTTGAGTTGAACAATCACATTTGAGAGTCACATATTGTCAAGGATTTGAAAACGCATTAAAATTAGATGTAGGTTGATAGAAGATGATACCATTAATTTCAATTTTATCAGAAATCCATTTCGATTTATATTGCTATATGAAGGTAAAACATAATTTTGCTTACATATTTTTAAATTTGTAAGTCTTTCGATTAGCAATAAAAATGGAGATATATTCCTTCCACCGCTTCTAATTTATTTATTAAATGCTCTCCCATCCTTCACATATACATCAGTAAAAATACGAATATGCTACCAACTACATTTTGCTTAAAATTCTACACCGCCTTTTTGATAAGTTCTTTTTTGGTATATCATATAATCATCACATTTTTAGGCATATGTTTGACAATATTTAAAGAGCATCATTTTGTGCATGTCAACATTCCATGCTCGACTTCTTTTTAAAGAGATATTTTGTCAAACAGTTCATGTGCCTTGTGTATGCTTCCACATTTTGAATACGTATGCTAGGATAAAAACTATAATATCTTAAGAAAACTTATTTTTCATAAAGTTTTGATGGATATAAAGTTTTGAGGACGCTGGTAAAGTTAAAATGATTGGGTTGAAAAATTATTAATGCTTTCTCGAGAAACCCATCAAAATGTCCATTCATCATGTTATTTCGTCAAACACTCCATGAGCATCAAAAAATTGTCACATTTGACATCATGTTGATAAGCCTATTTTGAAAAAATTACAAATGGCATTGAATGGATGAGGAAATCGAAGATTTCAATGACATCCATGAGACCAAATAGTCTATGGGAGCAAAATTCAATATCAAAATAAAACTAACAATTTGACAAATAAAATGTTTTTTTAACAAAAAAATGAAAACAAATCCACAATTGTTTCACAATTTTAATTGTGATTGTCAACAATCTGCATATTCTAAAGGAATCAAACATTATTTGACATCTAAACACCTGATAATAAATAATTTAAACATGCTTATATATAGTGTGTGAGACGATAACTTCAAAACAAAGATTGGTGAAAGAAATTTTATTAAATATACTAGAACAAAATGCTATCCTCTAAAAGCTCCGAAAGTTCATAATCATAAATAAATATACTATTTTATTGAGGTTTTATGTTTCTATTCACAATTTTGGGAAATGATTGGAAAATAAATATTCTTGGACAAAAATAACTAGGAACTATTCATCTTTCTTTGACTTATTGATGTGTTAAGTAACATCAATATGTTGTACTTAGGGTAAATTAATAATAAATTTCTTGAATTTGTTTTAAGAGTGAGAAGATTTATTTGAGCAGAGTAAAGATAGATACCTACCCTACAACGATATAATGAAAAGGTTTATAGGTGTTATTTCTCCTTGTCAAAATGCACTAGGTAATATGTAGATGTTTCCTATTAATTAAATATAAAAGGATCCATGATAAGGTGAAATATCGTAATACATAACCAAATACAACAAATCAAACATGTTTGAATTTAACTTTGAAAATGAAATGAAATGAGAGATTTTAATGATGTCCATGAGATTAAAATCAAGAGTCTATTTAACCCATGAGTCAAGGTAAGTTTCCTCAGACTTTAAGATGAATTCAAACTCTTTTCAATATCATATCTTCTCAACCTTTGTGTGAATCAATATGAGGATCTTCTACTATGAAAGGGGTTTTTTGTAGCCTCTCCGGATGGTGGTTACCTTAGTTTTATGGATGAGGAAAGAGGAACCCCTTTTTCCCTTGTTTTGCTAAAGTTTACATTGTTGTGCTCTCAAGGTCGCGTCTTCGGTAGGTAACTTAGCTTTTTAGGCCTTGCCGAGGTGTAGTCAACCTCTCTTATTGTTTGCATTTGTCTAGTCAAGTCTTGGGATAATGTTGTCAATGGTGAATCTAGATCAAATGATGCATTCCCTCAAATTTTGGAACTAAATGTGGAGGAAGATGGTTGACATCTTATGGTTCCTTTCTCCATCGAGAAAATTCATCCCATAGATTCTAAAATTTTCTTTTTGATTTATTTTTGGATCTAGGCCAAACATTGATGTGGTTAGGAGATGGGTGCAGAAAATGGAAGATTAGAGTGGCCATGTTGAGATCTCAACCATGTCAAAACTGGTTTTTTCCAATTTGCAAGAGGTGACATCTCCTAACCCTTCATGAAGGTTCTTATTGGTTCTTTGTGTAAATTGGGGATCTCATTTCTATGTTCATGTTTGAGTTGGGCTTAAGTTTACCATTAATACAACAATAATTTCACACAATTAGTACCAAATCACTAAAAAAATTGGTGTTCGTATCTATTTTTTGTAATATAACACCAATTTGGTATCATCCTATAATTTAACACTAATATAATAGTGTTTATTTGTAAGATGATACAAAATTGGTGTTATATTTTAGTGGTCAAATTTGCTTCTTATAATTTAACATTAAATTTGTAGTATCCTAACATTAACACTAATATATGGTAGTGTTTTTCCCTACAATGAGAGAAAACACTAATAGTAGTTAGTGTTTTTCATTTTTCCATCAAAAACTAATTTTAATATACATTAATAATAGTTTAGGTAATCATTATTATCATCCAAATGTGCTTGTGAAAGTCTTTGATAGGAATTTTTGAATAGGTTATTCATTTGGTGTTAAATGTGTGAAATTATTGTTGTGTTGTAATTGAACATCAATCATGGGGTTTTACTTAGGGTTTCATATCTTTCATCCTATGGTATATTTCTTGAATTATTTTATCGTTCCTTTAATAAAGGATAACATTGATCTTCATTAGGTACCTGAGGAGGTTACTAGTATTGATTATAATCATGTGGCTCCATATATATAATACATGCATTAAAATGCACCCATATAATTGTACCTATAAAACACTTTAAAAATACCATTCTACAAGGGTTACATTTGATGGTAATTTTCAAATATTTCCTTCAAAAATGTAAAAGAGTTATGTTATTTATACACTATTAATTAAATATAAAAAATACTATTTTATATTCAACTATATTTAATATATATAGTTTACATATAAATATGTATAAAAATTAGTTACATCATATTTTATATATACAAGTTGTATGTAATAGTTATTTCAAATATTTATAAGTATCTTATGGCTAAAATCATAATAAGGTCTAAACGACCATCAAATTTAACCCCGAGTCAAGGTAAGAAAACTCATTCCTCAATGATTATTGATCCTTTCACCATCTTCTTAGTTCTTTCCATGTATTCTTTAACATTTACTCAACCTCTGTAATCCTGTAATTACAACAATAAGGGTCTCATGATCTTGATAATGTAGTATTCTACCTTGTCCCACCGTGCATGGTCGGAAAGTGTTTGAGCTTGCCTTGACGAGATGGTTTACCATTGTTTTGATAATAGTATAAACCCCCTCCCTACTCTAGAGTAATTAAGTTGTTGATACCTTATTGAGCATCTCAAGAAAAATATTGATGTCTAAGTACATTTCAAGGTTGCCATCGGGGTAAAATGGTAAGCTTTGTTAGGCCTCATATGTTTCATAGTACCCTCTCTCTTTATTGTTATGTTCATCTCATCTTAGAGTTTAGCAAGGATATTAGTTGACAATTACATTAGTTTGAGATTTTGTACAATAATAATAATCCAATTTAGAGTAATAACATAAATAAATAAAAAGACTTGAAACAATAAAATAAAAATAAAATAAATGAAATTTATTTATCTTAGGTTCGGGGAAATATAATTAAAATAAAACAATGTCTTTTTCTATTCATGTAATGATAAGGGAAATATTTAAACGAAAAAAATGAGGTGTCATTTTTTGTTTTCAACTCGAGAAAGCGTTTAGGTTTTCTTGTTTAGTTTTGGCTTTAGACTTTCTTTTCTGGAGATTGATGGAAGGAGGCGGCCATCATGGAGGTTGTAAGGAGATTAGGGTTGGATTTTGAACGTACATGATGCACACCTTGATTATTCCCTCTATAACTATTTCATACTATGCATCTGACCTTTAATTTGCACAAAGAGAGAGATGACATTTTTGGCTCAATTTTAGTGGATTTTTATTGTTGTTTTTATCAACTAACAAATTCGATGGTCGACAAGTTGTAGAGGAGAAGCCTTGTTATGGTTATTATAGAATATTGGTTTATTTGTTAAACCCTTCATAATAATGCGTGTGTGCACTCTCCTAATTTAGGATTCATGAGGGTTTTAAATTTGGTAATCAACGCTTCAAATACATTTAGAGCACATAGAAAACAAAGTTTTGGTCTTTTTGATTGTGTCCTTTGGAACCCGTAGTGGTTGGGTTATTTAAGGTGCTCATGTGGAAGTTTGGAGATGTTGCGAGGAGGATAAAGTTTGTTTAGATTCCCTACATGTGGGATAGATAGTAGAAAGTGCACAAGAGGGCGTGAAATTTCCCAACTATGTGGGGGACATGATTTATCCTCAAAAATACTCATTTTTTTACCTTCTATAGGTAGACCCATCCCTATGAATGGAGTTGCTATGACAATAATCTTCCCCAAATTCATCATCTATTTGTGTGTTGATTAAAACCATGTGAATGATGTTTGTACTTTCTCTATATGTGTACGTGCTCTGTTTTAATGGTTATTTAAGAATGAAACCAACATTTTCCTTTCAAATGGTGAGGTAAGAGACCGAAATAGAGTTTGTACACTCTTTAGGGGAGTGGAGATCTATTTTTTTTGTTATTTCATGTGTGTTATTTGTTCGTATGCTTTGATGTTAAAATGATTCCTTGAATTCCCTAGGATTAGTACAAGAGAATGCAATGGAATAGTACTAAATAGACCCTTATAACCTCTATAGGTAACCTCTTGGTACTGGAGTTGCATCCTTTTATCAAGCATATTACCTTCTTACCTTATTATAGTTTCCCTATGTTGGTGGAAGAATTGAATAGAATAAAACATGATTATGGTGAACGTATTTATTTGATTACTATGTTTTACATGTTTTAATGCATTTGAGTATGAATTCTCCCATATGATGATGCTTTCCACCTTAGAAAGAGATGTTAATGGTGATCATTACATGCTAAACCTTAACTATGTGGGTCCATGTTCTAATGCCCATACAAATATATACATATTAAAATGCCCACCCATATAATTGTACCTATAAAACACTTCAGAAAATTGATAGTATGTATCTAAATGAGCATCGTGTTTTAATTTTTTTTTTACCTAGAATTTTAACTATAACTTTGAAAAGGGATTGATTATATATATATTTATATATATATATATATCCTTATGGTGAGTGGTGTGGAGAGTCTTATGGTTTCGATTTTTGTTATGGAGTAATCACTTCTTAAATCATGTCATTAATGCTTGGATGTAAACAAACTATTTAACAAAATGTCTACAAGACTAGAGTGAATGAAAACTACCTGAAATAATGCGCACCTTACGTGAATGTTGTAAATTATTTGAAAAAGTGTCTATCAAACATAATGCATGTAAATTGTTGGAAAAAAGGTATAAACATCATATCATTGTCCTAAAACTACATCAAAATTAGTAGGGAGTAAATGACATCCTTCTATCCTAAAACTACATCAGAGTTTGTAGGGAGTAAATGGTATATTTATGTCTTAAACTACAATAGAATTAGTAGGGAGTAAGTGTCATCTTTATGACCAAAAACTACAGGACTATTGAAAATGCATAACTATCCTCAAGTTTTCCTAAAAGTACAGTTGTAAAGAAACTTAGTACACTTCCTCTTGTTTTCCTCTAATTACAACAATAAAGAATATATTTAAATTAAGATTTGTTCTCCATGAATTATTGGGTTGTAATTTTGTTGTTCTGAAGCTCCATTAGTCACTTTAAGAAAACTTTTCATGTTGTATTGAGGATAGCTAAATTTAAAATGAATTTTTGCGCCTATTGTTTTGATAACAGTATAGATAAGCTCACTTATCATATTCTTCAGATATTTCCTTTAACTCCTCTCACTTATTATAAATTATGTTTGTCAAGTGTAATCTCTAATTGAGAAGGAATGCCATGCATTTCACTTTAATCTGGATAATAATATTTATTACTCAATGATTTTGTAAGAATTAAATTCTTTTGGAATTTAAAATGGTTAACATTTTTTTTTTGGGAGATTTCATATCTTTCATCCTATTATATATATTTTTGAATTATTTTATCATTCCTTTAATAATAGATAACATCGACCTTCATTAGGTATCGAGCAAGGATATTTCGCCATGTATTGATCAAATCATGTTCACACACACACACGCGCGCGACATCCGGCGCGCGCACGCGCACACGCACGGGACAAAAGGCGAAATGCACGCAAAGAGCAACGACACACACACGCACGCACGCCATACACACACACACACACACACACACGAATGGGTCAAGTATTTCAATTGGTTCTAGATATTTCAATTACAAGTCACCTCCTAAATGGGTTGACTATAATTTGGTAATATGGAATTTTATTAAATATGGGTGCATGCTTAAATATGTAGGTTGTTTTCAACTCGAGAAAAAATTCATAATGATTGTGTAGCAAGATTAAATCCTTTCTCCTTCCAAAATTTCTTTGTTTCTATTTCTTTTGATCTATGAAAGCTCCCCTGTTATCTGTGCAAATTGTAGGACTATTGGGCATAACGTTGGTGGATGCAGGCTCCCTCAGGAATGGAAAATAAATACACTTGGCTTCTCTTCTCTTCCTCATGGCCCTGTTTGAATGGACACTCTATAGGTGCAACTGGTGTTGAATGGGGGCGTTGTGGAGGCTATAACACAAGAGATGCTTGAGATGGAGACTGACGAGTCTAAAAAGGTAGGGTCATGGTAAGATGTGTTTACGTGCAGGCTTAACATGAAGCATAATATGCATCTGAGAAGCATACAGGTGGTCCATTGTTGGAGAAACAACTAGACGAAGCTGCGTCAGTGGAGGATGGTTACATTATTAACAGTGGGTCGGTCACCTCTACCTATGTATCATGCCCTACTTCACCTTCTAAAAAGCAAGGGGACTCTCTTTACCAACTAAAAATTGATGGTCGATCCTGAGGTTTGGGCTGGAGATGACCTACCTTTTGTGTGTGAGATAATTGGTAATTGATTTGATTCAATTTTTGTGTCCTCGTTGGTTAATAATGTGTAAGGGAGTGAAGATGGGTCACCTTTCCTTCTTCCTTATGGTCTTCATGAGATGGTCCCTCCTTTTGATTACTCTAGGTCTTGCTATGAAATTGAAATCCCAACTCTGGCACATTCCTTGGAAGCTCCACATTTAGAGCACAGAGAGGATTCCCATGCGAATAAAAGCAAGAGGAGGATTCATCATCTAAACTAGAGGAGCCATATCCTAATGAAAATTTGATTGAGGCGGTCCCTATTTTGGAAAAAATAACACAGAGGTTTGTGAAAGATGTGAAAAGTAAGACTCATATTGTTGAATCGTATAAAGAGGAACGCTAGAAATTTTTTCAAGAAAAAATCAGGGTGTTGGAAGGCCAAATAAGCACTCAAAAGGAAAACATCCCAAGGCCACTTGTGGCTAAAATCCAGTCCCCTATGGGCAACTTGAAGGTTGTTCTTAGTAATACCACTGAGAATGTAAAATAGAAAACACTACTTAGGGTGCTTCACTTCCCAATTTGATCCGGACTCCCTTAAGAGACTTGACTTCTTAGAGGGCTATAATTATAGAGATTATATCAAATCAGAATTTAGGGTAGGAATTGTTGATGATTATGAGGATGGGTGGAACACAATGCAATTTGAGAAGGACAAATGTAAGCATTCAGTCTCGTAGTGTGATAGAATCACAAGGAGCAGAGCTAAAATCGGGGGATCTAGCCACCCTCTTACTCTAGTCTACTGATTTTCCTATTTTGGCTCTTTTTTCCCAACTCAAGAGTTTTGAATCTTCAAACTTGTTGTGTGGGAAAGAAACTTTGGGTTGACTTTGAGCTAATTTTGTGCCGACATTGTGTTGTCAAAGCACAAAGCAAAGCAAGGTGGAGAACCTTGGTTATTCTTTCTTCACACAACTTTTGAGTTTCTTGTTTACTATGTTTTTGCTAGTCTTGTTTCGGCTCTTGATTTGTAATGTTTTATCTCGAGCTTTAGGCCTCTTTGTATCTAGGTAGGATCCCAATAAAAAAACCTTTACCCTAATGCTAAAGATAATCAACATTTTACAAGGTTTTATTGACTCAATCTCTCCTATATCTATCAAAGCATTACTTTTTGTCTTATAATTTCTTGTAAAATATCAAAATGGACAAACTTTCTTTAAAAATACCAACTAATCAATTATCTACCGGGATCCATGTTTACCCAAAAAGGGGTATACATTTCTTCTACAGTTTGTATAGATATTGTATTGACTACTTACTATAGACTATTCTTTCCCATCCATGTTATACCAAATTCATGGAAGAATGTTTTGAATTTATTTCCAACTACATTCTAAACCTTATCATAACTAATTTTCATTTCCTATCCTTCTTTTTACTCTTCCATTTCCTCGGTTTCTTCTATATCTTTTTCTCTATTCTTCTACTAAGGTCCATGTATCATTGTGTTCCCTTAAATTTAATTCTATTCTCCTCATAATTATCCTCCCATATCCTTTATGTAGCTTCTTTTCCTCCTTACCTAGCCATTCTACCTATCTTACTCATACTCACATTTTCTTGGAATTTCACACATATTGCATTTACTTTCCTCTCTTCATAGTCTTTCTAATCTTCTAGTTTCTTCTTTCTAATTTTTTCAGATCCTTCAAGGATCTTGTTAATTTTTTTCCCTTATCATCTACTCTCTTATATGACTACATCCGTTTCTCACCTACCTTACTAATCCATGTCACAAGGAATTAAAACCATGACGTCACCAAAAGTTTTACTAGGAAGGGAAGTTTCTTAATATTTTATTCCACAACCAACAAAGAACCCATTCTTTTAAGATCAATAGGAAAAAAGTTACATAATGATTTCAATTATTTATCTATTAGTTGTAGTTTACAACTAGTATTCTACATCCCTGGTCCGCTCAGTATCCAAATTGCACATGCTTTCGAAGTTTCTCCTTTGACAAGTACACTTCTTTGGCTATGTTTAAAACAATAATTCTATAGTTTAGACAACCATGAAACTAATTACTATGGGATCTCCTATCAAAACATCTCATGAATATTTCCAACATGTTCTTTAATTTGATCATTTTTGTAGAGACCCATCAAAACAACTTCATCTTCAAAAATATGGTTCATCTTTTTCCTCTATACATCTCTCTAAATCCCTTTGTTCTACTAGGAATCTTTAGATTTTCACGTCCCACCATTTAAGCCCATATTATTAGTGGTCTATGGAATCACTCATTAAGACATGCTAATTTTTTTCCCCTTATAAGAAGATTCACAATATTATTCCCTTTATAGATATTTGAATGATGCATGGGAAAATTCAACGAAAACTAAATTTTAAGTGGTGACAATGAGTTTTTGCTTGCAATGAGAAAACAAAGAATTGGAAACATATAAGATAGATATATAGATAACACATAATATTGGAATTCTAAATTAATATTATGAACTAAATCCAATCAAAAATCAACCTTATATACAATTATCATATATTTTTCATACAATATGATGTGACTTTTGCCTTCCACTCCTTTCACTTTGTAATATCCCCTTCCCAATCAAATACCTTTGGCCTATTTTGTCTACCCGATGGCCAAAGGAAGAAAATAAGGGTGACTTAAGTTATTTTTAATTATTATAAAGTACCCGTAGCAAAGGAAAATATGAAAGCACTTATAATAATTTAAGTAACTTAATATTATGTCAAGTCTAAGTTAGAAAAAGGTGCAATTATATTTTTATTCTCCCTAGGGAGAAATGGCAACTTGTCTTAAGGAGGAATAATGAAACTTAGAGAGAATAAAAAGGCCATATTAATTTTGTATCCTCCCTATGGTAAAATGTGACTTGGCCTAGAGAAGCGCAAACAGAGGGAAAGAAGGCGATTATATGGAAAGAAGGTCACTTTGGGTCTCTTCTCTCCTTAAAAGGAGAAGTCAACTTGCATGACGAGCATTCTATGACCATTTGATATTTTCTTAATTTAAACTAAAGCTTGAGCTTTTTCCTAAATATTCTAAGGACGAAAACCCTTAGAATTTATCCCTCTTGTGGACGAAAACCCCAAGAGAATGTGAGGAATTTCTATTCAGAAATTCTATTGAGCTTACACAGATTTTAGTCATTTCCAGTAGTTGTACGAAGGAGTTTTTGCAGATTTCTAATCAAGGGTTTGAAGAAATATTGCAGCAGTGTTTATTCTATTTACCTCTAGTGGAGCGACCCATATTTTGGATGTATTGATGACATTCTAAGGTGTTTGTGGACTATTCTGAGCTGTTGTTATAAAATTAGGTTTTTATGAATCATCTCCAATCATTTTCTGAATTTTTGGATAAATAAAAGTGCCATTTTTATTCACTTTCAGGGGCAGCAAGTCTGCAAAGTTTTATAAAATTTTGTAGCCTATTTTACCTTCGAAAATCGTGTTTTTATGCATGCATGAGTTTTTAAAAATATGAAAATCAGTTTAGAGTGGGAAGATACAAATTTTATTACAAATTTCTTTGGGTTCTTCATTAAACCCTAGTTGTTATTTCCTTATTTAATTCAGATCTGCATAATACTTATTGGATATTTTATCTATAAGTTGCATTTTGAGGTTGGGGTTTGCCTAAAATCCATTTAGGGAAAAATATGTCCATTTGGGGACATTACAATGGTATCAGAGCGTGAAATCCTCCCAGCTTGTGAGGAAAAAAAAAAAAATCATATCTAAAAGTGACTAAAGTGCATGATTGGAGAACTCATGATCCTACAAATAGGATGTTCTATTTGAATGAAACATTCACTAGAGTCCACAAAGAATTGCAAACCTATTTCCTGGAAGATGAGAGATATTTAAAGGACTCAATCATAAGAGCCATCGCTGATTTAGGTAGATCTATAAAGGAAGAGTCAACAATGATGAAAGAATCAATACAAGGTTTCTCCAAAGAGGGAAATAAACAGTTGAAGATGATGACATGGCTACATGGGGAAACAAGTATGTGACACTCAATCCTAAGGTAAGAGCTATGTTGACTTTTGAATAATTTTGTGAGTTGAAAGATACTAAAGGCACTAAAAACTAGAAAAACTCAATAGGAAAAAATTCTCATGCAAAAATTAGACAAGAAGTAGCCCATAGAGTACTCCACTATGTGAATGGAAGAAGACGAAGATTCTAGGAAAAGAGGCATGATTCCTACTAAGAAAAATAATTTTATTAGTGAGGAACAAGCATTGCACGGTGGGATGCTAAGATGGAAAAAATGTTTCATTCTAAGGTTCATAACAATGAGTCATTGTTATATGGGATGGATTTACCAAGATATGGTATTGAATAGCATGATAATGCGAAGAGTGTTGATTCTTGTTTTGTGACTGAAATCATGAGTCACAATAGGGATGGTGTTTTCTAGGAGGTTTCAAAATCAGCAATTGAAGGTAAACACTTTGATGATCTTCTCTACAAGGAGATTAGTATTAGCAAGGATCCATTGCATCATACTATGTTATTTCAGCAGTTCTATCATGAGAATATGTAGCCTATTATGGACAAAGATGCTCAGGATTTGGTGCAGCAAAGTCAAGTTATTTTGAAGACCAAGATTGATGAAGATCTTAAGGGCCCTCCAAGGTATGAAAGATATGAACAAGTGTCAAGTTTTTGCTACATAATGAACCATTTCAAATTTTATTTATTCATGAGGTATGTGGTAGAAGTGGTAAAGCATATGGATTCCTTGTTCCAAATTTACAAATATGGGCATTATGAGTGTTGCATTTTTTTTGCAATATTTTCTTCATTTGACAAGTACAAGTGCAAGGATCATGGAACACTTCAGCATGTTTTGTCTCTTGTGCATGGCACTTAGACAAAACAAATTCAAAATTTCTTGAGGGTAAGAAATTTTAGGAAGGGAGGACTATAATATCCCCTTCCCAATCAAAGAGCTTTGGCCTATTTTTTCTACCCATGGACAAAGGAAGAAAATAAGGGTGACTTAAGTTATTTTAATTATTATAAATTCCCTATAACAAAGGGAAAAGTACTTGTACAAAGGGAAATATGAAAGCACTTAGAACAATTTAAATAACTTAATATTATGTCAAGTCTAAGTTAGAAAAAGGTGTAAATATAATTTTATTCTCTCTAGGGAGAAATTACGAATTGCCTTAAGGAGGAATAATGAAACTTAGAGAGAATAAAAAGGCCATATTGATTTTGTATCCTCCTATGGAAAAATGTGACTTGGCCTAGAGAGGTGAAACAAAGGAAAACAAACCAATTGGATGGAAAGAAGATCACTTTGGGTATTTTCTCTCCTTAAAAGGAGAAGTCGACTTCCATTAGGGGCATTCTATGACCATTTGATATTTTCTTAATTTGCAACTCAATCTTGAGCTTTTTCCTAAATATTCTAAGGACAAAAAATCTTAGGATTCATCCCTCTTGTGGAAAAAAAAACCCCAAGAGAATATGAGGAGTTTATTTTCAAGAAATTATATTGAACTTACACAAATTTTAGTCATTTTCAGCAGTTATACGAATGAGTTTTTGTAAATTTCTTATCAAGGGTTTGAAGAAATTTTGGAGCAGTGTTTATTCTATTTACCTCTAGTGGAGCGACCCATATTTTGGATGTATTGATGACATTCTAAGGTGTTTGTGGACTATTTTGAGTTGTTATAAAATCAGGTTTTTATGAATCATCTCCAATCATTGTCTGAATTTTTGGATAAATAAAAGTGCCATTTTTATTCACTTTCAGGGGCAGCAAGTCTGCAGACTTATATAAATTTTTGCAGCCTATTTTACCTTCAGAAAATTGTATTTTTATGCATGCATGAGTTGTTAAAAATATAAAAATCAGTTTAGAGTGGGAAGATAAAATAATTATTGCATATTTCTTTGGGTTCTTCATTAAACCTTAGTCATTAATTCCTTATTTAATTCAGATTTGCATAATACATATTTGGTATCTTATATATAAGTTTCATTTTTGACGTTGGGGTTTGCCTAAAATCCATTTAGGGAAAATATGTCCATTTGGGGACATTACACACTTTCCCTATTCATGTTAGAGGATTTTTTTATTTTCTTCTTCCAAAGTTAGAAAATATATACATATATTTTAGTTTCTCATATCCCTATTATTATTGTACATTATATAGTGTAAATTTATACAAAATATGCATAATACATCAAGTTATATTTTAGGCCTAAATACCCATCAAATAAATAGGAGAAATAGGTGTGCTACGATGGCTAACAAAACTTTTAGAGCACATTTATGACATTTTTAAACCTATATAAATGTTGTGTGTGAAACAATGCCAATGGAATTAAAATAAAGCAATTTGGTAAATGTAACATATTACAATAGACATGAGTAAAAATATCTATCATACAAAGTATGAAAAGGAACCTAAGAAGGAGGTTCAAGTAGATAGGAAGTAGTATCATGGGTTCGGTATTGAGAATCATGATTTCTTAAGAAGTGTACTATTAGTTCTTATTTGATTCATTTTTAACATCTTATCCAAATAAAATTGTGGAGATTTTATCAAGTGAAAAGTTCAAAATATGCAAACAAATATTTTAAATATAGATGTAGAATATGTGGTTGATGATGGGACATAGTGACACAAAATACATTCTTTCCAATATCGGAGAAGAGTGATTACCTCTCATGGTTAGATCTCTATCTCCCTAGTTATTTTCCATTTACTAAATTGAACATTCATCACACCTAACCATGCCCCTCATTTTTTTGATATTTAGTAAAACTATGGGAATTGATGGATACATAGCTTGATTACTTGAAGACATGTCATCCTTAGACAAATGGAAAAGTAGAAGTTGTCAACCACACTCTAGTTCATCTTCTACATATGTATAATAGTGTGGATTTTCACACTTAGGATCTGAATAAATGTATTTAAATCCAATATGCCTATAACTATTCACCATTTTATGGGTGTAGTCCATTCTAGACATGTTTTGGGTTCCAACTAGTGGCACCACTAAACATATTCACCGCACACTAGGTGACACTTAGTTGCATGCTCAACAAAGGAAAGCAAACAAAGAAGAGAATTTTTGTGCAACACATAATTTATTCATTAATATGCTTAGTAGATTCTCCCTCACTCACAAGTTAAATACAAAAAATTTCCCGTGATGCATATCGCACACCTAATGCATTCCAAGTTGGTAATAAATTTTGGTTACATCTTCAAAAAGAATGTTTCAAAGGTAGACACCAAATTAGATAAAACCTCTACACTATGTTCCTTATTCCATTCTCCATACAATTGGTGAGAATGACTTTTTTCTTGAACTACCTTCAAATTTGGGCATGCACCCAGCCTTTAACACAAGGTATTCTAAAGCCTTACTTCACCCATTTCTCAATCCAATTAAGTCAAACCAACCTTATGATTTAGACCTTGAATATTTTTTCCATGAAACGAATGACAAAACTATCAATGTGATGGACACCCACACCTTCCATAACACTTGTTATTTGTTTTAAGTTTCCAAGGTCAAGTAGTAAGTTGATCAAGCAAAGTGATACAACATTCATTAACTTTAGGTGTGGTTTCCTCAACTAAACTCTAGTGCAATGTTGACCACTTCTTCTTAAGAATGGGAAAATAATTTGTGTGTAGCCTTGTATCCTTCCTCGTAGCATCTCATACACATGCAAAACTTCTCACTCCTCTTATGGAAAATGGGATTCACATTAAGGTAATGTGGCAATGAACTTTTTTTTTCATCCCTCACGGCTTAATAACACCAAGTGGATTGCCTTACCATCACAAAATCTAGAGCTAAGTCCCCAAACTTGTGGCAATATGAAAACCTCTTTGCACCATCTTGTGCAACTTACTACTCTTTCTACAACTTTCCCAACACTTATATTAATTCATGGCATTATATCATACCTTGGAATTTTTCCCACATAATCCCTTATGTTATGTGTGTATGCATAACCACCTATAAAACCCCTAATGGTATATGTGTGTTGTGATTCATAACCCACACAACTCATGCAATCTTGTGCTAGTACCTTACGCAACCTTTGTGACTTCTACAATATTTTACTTCTTGTGTCACATTTGCAGCTCCTTGATGATGCAAAATCCTATATATACAACCTCCCATGCACACTTTTCTTCCTTTCTTTCCATTTATTTTCATCATATTATTTCCAAGTGGTATGTGTCAAATGACACATCCAATACCAAGTCATGTGAAAGTAATATCATGGCATGCCACATGTTGGATCCCAAGTACCTCACATGTATGAAGATAGAATGATCATAACCATCTCTCGAGAAATTATAGTTTATCATCAATTAATTTTACCATTGTCATAGTTTTTGACATATGTATTATAACATAAAACCTATAAAATATAGAATATAGAGCTCTTAAGTTTTAAGCCTAAACTCATTCAAGGAACATCGATAGATTTTCTTGGTTCTACTTCATCATTCATTTACTTTAAAACCTTCACAATAGTCTATACAATCGATAAAGACATACTCCCCTTTTGATACAATATTCTACTCTATTAGCATTGCTAACTATTTTTACACCTTTTTATTTCCCCATTCACCATTAATGAATTAAAGTTACATTTCATACAAACTAGCAATCATATGTGAAATGTACGATGGGAATGCCGAAGGGGATAAAGTGAAGAATTAAAACTTAAGTGAATAAGAGGGAGAGGATGGGGGCAAAGAAGATGGGGTATGAGGGAGGAGAAGTGCATTGTGTTCTATTGAATTTTCTCTATCTTGGTCGCATTATTTATTTGAGTGCAATATATGTTCAAAGGGGACAAACTAAAAAATTGAGGAAAATCATAAATGTTTAACAAATGTTTTAGATTGAGGATCGATTATTTATGTGATTATAATTTGAGGCTGAAGTGGTCAAAATAAGAAATGGACAAAATTGAATAGGTTCAAGGCAATCAACTAGTTCCAGTTTTTTTTGTAGTACCGAGTACCATACTTTTATAGTTTTAACCTTGATTAAATGTAGGATTAATTGTGAGAAAAAAGGTGATGCATGAACATTTGTCGGATAATAGAGCCCCTGCAACTTTTAGTCATATGAGGGACATGTAGAATTTATTTGGCAGTCGAGCTGAAATCATAAGACCCAAATAAGATCCTTTATTTGTGTTCCACTTTATCATCTAAATGTCACTTGTGTTATTCACATGAGTGCAATTTGCAGTTAAATGGGGGTCAAAATAAAAAATGGGGAAGATCCAATAGGCTTTAGGGTCGTAACCCAATTGAGAATGACTAAGAAATTTTTGATTGGAAAATGTCTGATTTGTTATATAAGATGAAGACAACAATGGAAATCCGAAATAAAAATTGAGAATTAAATACCTTCATGCACCACACCTTTTCCATGGCTTAAATCGAAACACCCAAATAATATTTGGTATTTGTGTTATACTTCACATTAATGTACACTCAAATCAAATACGAAATGCAAATCGTTGTGTGGTTAGTGCTAGCAGGAGGGGTAAATTTATAGTGGAAAGGGGGTATGCAAGACAAAATAATTCTCTAAGAAAATAAAATTGTAGAGATTGCAATGAATATGGTAGGGCATTATGGTTGTCAAGAAGGAAATGTCAAGGAGCATGTACGAATGCAAAACAACAAGAAGACATATCTTCAATGACTAAGGTTGCTTAAATCAACAACCACACATGGATTAGATTACATTCATTGAGATTTAATTTGTATTGTCAGAGAGGCAAGCCGCTTAAAATTGTGCAAATTCCTTCGACATAATAATAGAAATAACATGAACCACAAACTAATAGACTTGATCAAATGCAAGCAATTGTACGAAACAAAAGGAAATCAAAGAAATATCTTTTTGAGACAGTAAACAAAATTTATAAATACCACTACTTTAATGTAACCATCATTTTTTAATACAAAAAATAAACTAAAAATGTTAGTCATATCAGCTATGATACTTGGTCGAGCGGGTGAGGCAGTACTATAAGAATGGCACCGTCTCTTTGTCTTCAATGCACATCCAAGAATGTCCACAATTCTCAAGATTTGGATTATATCTCTTGTCGAGGTTGAAATTGATGGCCATTTAGACGGGTGATTTTAGACATAAAATATTTGTAAATATTTGATACAACTGTCACATATGACTTGCATATTTAAAACATATGTATGTATATATGATATGTATATATGTATATATATATACATATGTATATTATATACATATGTATATATATATACATATGTATATATATATACATTTATATATATGTATATATAGATATATATATATATATACATATATATATATACATATGTATATATATACACATATATACATATATATATATAACACATATAATATATATACATATATATATATATATATATATATATAAATATATATATACATATATATATATAATATATATATATATATATATTGAAATATATATAATATATATAAAATATATATAATATATATACATATACATATACATATACATATTTACATATACATATAATATACATATATTAAATATATTACATATACATACATATATATATATAGATATGTATATGTATATATACATGTATATGATATATACATGTATATATACATATACAATATATATACATATACATATATATATATATATACATATACATATATATACATACATGTATATATACATATACATCATATTTATATATATATATATATATATATATTAATAAAAATAACATTGTTTTTTAAGGTAAATATTGAAAAAACCTTCACATTTATTTGATAGGCATAGGTGGCCATCAAATTTAATCCATGTTGTTGCACTCATATTTCAATCCACAACATCGAAGCGCTCCAATTAAAGAAACCCACACAAACAAAATTGGAGATCCGATTCTTTTCTCCTTTACAACCAAGTACAAAACTTCATTCTCTGCCTACCACTTACGGAATATTTCAACGAAACCATCGATAAAGTCGCAAATGGCCATACATGGTTGCCAAATGTATTGGTGGTATGGTGTATAAAAAACAAGGAGACAACGTGTTCACATGGAGAAATTTTCTATGTCGGAAGTGGAGATAAAGCCACCATTTGATTTCAATGCATCTCTTCAAATTGCAATATTTTCCATCCACATTTTGAGCGGTGTTAGAATTAGCCACCCCACATAATGACATTGATATTATTTTGAGTATAAAATTACCAACATCTCCAAAATAAATAATTTGTTAATGCGTTGAACCTCCTCTTATCTAAATATAACTTTAATCCACATAGAGATCAAAAGTCTGTGATAATGCGCGATTCTGAAGTGGAATTTAACAAGCGATGGTCCATTAAACCTCTAATTAACTTGTAAATGCAAGCCCACACACCAAACTTGGAGAATTCACTCTGTTATTTTTGTTGTAGTTTTTGTCATGGTCGGGCTCTCTTGTGATATTAAGTTGCTCTTCATCTTTCTGTTCAAATAAAGGAACTGGATTTCTACGTTATTTTCTCTTCAGTTGGTACTATTCTGGAAATGGAAGCGCTACCACTTCATCCATTCCATTTTCATCATTTCAATCTAATCTTCACAAAGTTAATATTATGGCTCGCTTCTTCATGTGGAGCTTGTCAATTGTTTAAATGTGGGAGGTATGTGTTCAAATATCCTTTTGGAGGAAGGAACAATGGTTGCGGTGACCCTGCACTTCATCTCGATTGTGATTATGAAGAACATAAGCCTGTGATTAATATCAATGGCCATCAATAATACATATGGTACCCACTTGAATACTTTATGCCAACAAACAAATTAAATTTCGTTTCCAGCAATAATATGACATTAATCGACAAGAATCTAGATGGGAATAAATGCAATCCATTGTGGAGTAAGAATACAGAGAAATTGTGGTCCAACCCTCAATTTCATATCAGGGATGGATATGAAAATTTAACTTTGCTGCAACGGTGCACACTTGAAACCATTAGGTACTTGTCTCCATTACCATGTAACCATAGTTGGCACTACAGTTCAAAACTCGACTACTGGTTTTCTTAGTAAATGTAAGTCGTGAGTTGTGCTTTCCGTTCCACAAGTCAGACGACGGTCTCTAGAGGAACAAAGTCTCGATGGATTCCACTTCTAAATCCAATGGAATGTTAGTGAAAATTGCATGGTATGTGATTCGAAAGGCAACATTTGTGCTTATGACAATCATTCGATCCACTTTTGTTGTGAGTGTAGTGTCGGGTTTTGTGCAAACATATGCTCATGTGTAAGAGATATATTTCCTCATGCCATCGAACAAATTAGAGATGGATTTCGATCATTACATGACATTAATCGATGCAAATCTATATGGGGATAAAAGTAATCCATCCACCAGTAACAATACAATGCAATTATGGTCTAACCCTCAATTTCATATTAGGAATAGATATGAAAATTTAACTCTAGTGGAAGGCTGCGTCCATGGAAAAATCAAATTCAAGTCTCCGTTCCCATGTAACGTGCATGAGAAATTCTTGAGACAAATCATTGAGCATTGTAATATGTGTCCAGAAATTTGTACAGATTGTTCATCCGACAACAACTTGTCTCTCATTTGCAGGAAACTTTCAGCAGTGCTACCATTAGTGATGGAACATTGTAAACACGTTGTCCCAAGTGCAACCACTAGACCACCACTCTTTTGAATTCTAGGCACGATCATCGGTGGGGTAAAACCCCTACACACAGCTGTAGGTTTCAATATTTTTGTAGTGTAGCTTCCATAAGCGCCGCAGAGGCCATAGACCTTGCATTGATCTCTAGGTTAGTTCCAGAGCATCATCCATTGATTATTTTTAGTCCACATACACTCCATAATTCCTTTTTCCTTATCTAGGATTATATGTACCATGACATTAGGGTTTTTGGGCTTGCTTTTGTAGATGCAATAAATGTTGAAGTCAAAATTTTCCATTCCAAAGTCATACGGCATGAGAAAATAGATATTTCCTCCCATCTGTGGAACTTGGCTGAAAAATTCCCCCTTCCAATCTCTACTTTCCTAGTACTGAACATAATTGTTTCACCGGCTTACCAACTGGTTGGTCCCTAAGGGATCCATCTGATAAGAAAACATGTAGGGAGAAGGATCTGCATAGCTTTTCCAAGATATTAATTTTACTAGTTTGCCAAATTTCATCACTGAAACAATCATAATCTGGTCAAGGGTGTAGGTATGGTGTGTAGTAAGCAGGGGACAACACAACCACCGTTAGATTTCAACGCACCTTTGAAACTCAATCTTTGCCATCTAAATTATGACCAATGTCAGAATCACCCATGCCCTTCTCACAGTAATGCCTCTAGTGCGTAATAAAAACCAAATCATGAAATGAGAAATAAAAAAATTTGTACAATGTACTAGGACTTAAAAATCAAAACTCCATATGTCTAAATTTCGTTGAATTACTTCTTCAATTTATGGTTGATTGAAAACATTTATGTTAGGGAATGGTCCCATAAACCTGCTCCAGCTCCTATTTTCATGTTACAAATGGCCCCATGTTGAGTTTTTCAACCAGCTACAAGAAAAATTTGAATCTTGACCTAGGAAATTAGGAGCTCCACATTTTTTGCCCATTCAACTTTAAAGGTGGTAATGGAGAGGGGATAAGATATTCCACGTCTTGTTTAGGCTGTTTTGTTTTCATGTGGCATCAAAAATGCATTCTAACCACTATTTTTTGGTCATTTTTGGAGGGAAAATTCAATGGGTTCCTATAATATCTCAACTAAAATTATAGAGGAAAATGATAAAAACGTGGGACCTTAAATTGACTAAAATGTCCCTAACTTTTCTCAAAGCACCTACTAAAATATTTATGGAGCCCCCACTCCATGGGACCATGCCCTTACTATGCCTGATGATTTTGTTAGCTAATATTCATTGTGATAAATTTAAGCGAGAATTACATCATGAAATTATAAGGGTTTGAAGTTTAAATTCAGATCGAATATCTCTATAGTCACTACAAAGCTTCAAATCGGATCATACAGTGGCCTCCTTGTGCTCCACTCGATTCTTAGGAGCTCGATTTTATGCAGATTGGACAACTTTTTCCCTTCCCTTTACACAGAAATGTGTATCTCTAAGGGTGAGGAACAGGAAGGGTTTGATGTGAAATTTTAAGCCAATTTTTTCTAAATTGGTCATAAAGCTTTGTGAGTGAATCATACAATGATGACTTCCCTATGCTCCAGAGATTCTTAGGATTTTGATTTTAAGTAAATTGTAACACCCACAATTTTTGACGTTCAAGAACCACATTAAACCTTAAATAATTATCTAGAAAGTTACGGCCATTTTTTTTGTTTAAAAGATTGCAAGGGTGTCAAACCTTGTGATATGTTTGATTAAATTCCTACCAAAGAACTACTACATTACATTAAATGGAACATGTCTAGATTAATAATTAAAGTATTCTTAACCCATTTCTAAAGTCAATTTCAATTACAATTCTCTAGAAAAGTGTCCATTAATTCTTTTACTTGATTAAATAGTTTTCACTTTCACAAAATAACATTTATCCCACATTTATTAAACCCTTATCCTTAGTTACCTTAGTCCCTTTAAATTATTAACCTTGATTCCCATTTAAACATTTACTAAAACACACTAGGAGAGTTACATATTTAACTTAATACACTAGGGTACTAAGTGGCCCCATTCACCCATTTTCACATACACTTGAATTATTTAAAAGCCTATGATATATTCTCACCTAACAATTGTAGGGTTGATTTCTAGCCTTTGGATTAGATCACTTAGTGGCCATTAGATCCTAGGGTTCCAAGCTAACCCTAACCATCCTTAAGAAGTTTTATTTAACCTTTTTCATTTTCCCTAGCCTCCTCATTTGGTCTCTTTTCTTTAATTTTGCAGGTTGGAGGAGTGGAAGCCATGAAAGCAAGGAGGAAAGCCATGGAGGGATTCATTTGGATCTAGCTTAGTTTAGTTTAGTTTATGGATTTGTTAAAGCAATGTCTTCCATTTGTTGATTGTAGAGATTCTATTCCAAATCTGGAGTAGTTATTTAGTTATTTCCATTTTTGAGTTCTCTATTTGGGTAAAACCCTCTTTCTAATTAATCTATGAGATTTGATACATTTAAAATCTCATTCAAAGATTTACATGCTTAAAACAATGAATTTATTCCCTTATGGTTTGTTGGTGGTTTCCTTTTTACATTTTATAGGCTCAGATTTTGGTTAAATCAAGTTTAAATTTACACAGTCACGGATTTTACTATTCCACTGAAAATGATGAAACCGCCGCCCTACCTAGGTGATAATTCGTAAATTTATGTCTTGTCTAGGTGGTGGTTCAGAGACCACCACTCTAATCAGGTTGGTGGTTCAAAGACCACCGCTCTACACATAGGCGGTCATGTTCTTTGAAAACAAAACCATCAATTCATCAATTTTTCCAAAAAAATTTTACTAGGGTGATTTACAGTTTATCCTTAGCTTGAATTTATGTGCCTAAAGTCTCTAGTTGAAAATTTAAACCATTTATTCATTCCATGCCTTAAATTACTAAATTCAAAGATTTTCTATTTCAATAGTATAAGAAAACAACTACAAGAATATTTTTCCAACAAAATTGTTTTCAAACTCAAATGAAGAAATGAAACTTAATCTATTTCTAAGTATCATTGTTTTCCTTTCCACAACAAGAATGTAATTTTTCAACAAAGTAACTTATTATAATTTAGTGCATTCTTCCATTTCAACTACAATCATTTATTCAAGGAAAACAAAGAATCTATTATACATTTAAGATTTACTAAGAATACACTCTCAATGATTTACAACTTCCAAGTTTCCCTTTCATTCTTTACAATAATATAACTCCTACAAATAACAATGAACTTCCTTTTTCTTTGAGCATAGCTCATTTCTTACAATGCAAAGAGCTTTCTTTCCAACAATACATTACAACTTAATAAACAAAATATACAATACAACTTTTCTTTTAAATGCAAGTCTACTAGCCTTCCACCTTAAGTGGGAATTACAAGAAAATTTTCTACAATGAAGGATTTCTTTTGACTTCTACAAAAGCTCCAAGTTCCAAGTCTTCAACAAGAGCTCCACCATTTCTTCACTTCAATCACAACAATAAAAATGGGAGAGGCAATACTCTCCACCCAACCAATAATCCAATGAGGAGAAGAAGTTATCCTCCTCATTGGCCCCCGAGCCCCAACCAAAATGCAATAAGGAATGGATACAACTCATGACAACTAACACAATGATTCCACATCACAATACAAAATTTCACAACCATTTAACACACATTCAAACACAAGATAACAATCACAAGAATGCAACTTTCAAAAATACACAAGGCTTGAAATGTAAGCCAATGGAGCAAGGATCTATGGGAGATCACTTATACCTCCCAATGGGATTAGGTTCCCACCTTAAAACCCTCCAAAACACAACTCAAAACCCCTACACAACTCTTATGCCTCCCTCAAGATCCTCTTATGCTCTCATTATTTTATGCCTCCCTCAAGATCTCTTATGCCTCCCACATTCTCTTATGCCTCCCTACAATCTCTTATGTCTCCCTCAAAAGAACCAAGTAAGAAAAGCAAGCATTTTATTATCCAAGGTGGGGCACCCAACCCAACTCCCTCCCAAAACATGAAACAAAATCTTATGCCTCCCTATAATAGAAAATCCCCATAGCCTTCTCCTACACCATACTTAGGCATTCTACCCAAGATCCCAACAAACATACAAACCATTCACTTGCATACAATACACACATATAAAAGAAAACAATTAAAACAAGGGTGTAGTTCCTACCTTTCCATGGTAGAACTTGATCAAAGAGTCACACTCCAAGCTCCTTCAAGCTAAATACAACTCCAACAAGTTCAAGACTTTAACAAGCATTCCAAAAACTCTCTAACTCCCAAAATACAAGTGCCCAACAAAATGGAGTAACCCCCAAACAAACAAATAAACTTACATATAGAAAAAGAGAAGAGGAGGGTGAGGTGGCTCCATGTAGGATGTCACATCACTTATTCTCAACTCCACCTCACAAGTCAAACCTCAACCCCAAGGAACAATAAATTGGTGGTTGAGAGAAATGACAACCCTCTTACACACACAACTCCAACCCACACCCCTAAGGACAAAATTTAAAACCCATGTAAGAAAGTGCAATTAAATGTCACCTTTTTCCTTACAAAACACATAATGGGGTTTATTTTTATCCCCAATCCATAGGTAGGGTTGGTATATGAAATTAAGAGGTGTGGGACAAGCTTAACTTGTCCCACAAGCCTCCAAAAATGGCCCTTAAGCCCAAATCCGAATTTCCCAAGTAAGGTAGGGTGTACAACACTCAAAGTCACATACACTCAACTTAAATCACAAGATCCAAAGGACCAACTACTCTAATAAATGGCCCCTTTTGTCACATCCCCAAATAACTTAATAAACATGATTAATTCACTTAATTAAGGCACATTAATCAACAATGGTAAAATAAATTACATCACAAAATAATTCACATACTCCAAAATAAATAAAAGAAAAGGGAAGAGCTATCCACATAGGCCATGGTCACAATTGAAGGTCATCCCCCATGGGAAACCCCTAACAATCTAATAACAAAACATCAAACATTACACAAGTTGCCATGGTGACCATCGTTGTATCCATCCAGTATTCTCGTTATGGTTGGTCTCCTAACCCCCTTTTGATTATTGTGATACAATTACCTGCAAAATCACACAATACCTCCTTGATTCATGGCCACATCAAATACATCAAAGATAAATATACGCACATCCATCAATAAACATCCTCATATAACTAAATCATCATCTAAACTAAACAATGCTATCATTTGTTTATAATTTCAACAACATCTCAATTCTACCATTTCATCAATATCAATAAGATCACAAGATTAGTTCAAATGCTAAATCATAGTCAATATGACGAGAGTTCCGAATGTCAGTAATATATATGCTAACAACACATCATCATCATCAATATAAAATGTCTCTCTATGTCTCTAATAATCCACAAGATCATACTATGAATCACAATCCATCAATAGTCAAAATATCTCTATCATCTAACATCATGCTAAACCAAAATGATATGATAATATCCATGTCTATAGTCAACAATAATCGAAATCAAAATATAATAAGTGTCAAGAGGAGTGGGCACTACAAAATTGGACAAGTTTTGTCACAGATTTGAAAAAATCTACTTTTGAAAGGAAGGTTCTTTGAAAAACTAAAAGCATCATGAGTTATTGTAAAATCTTTAAACATTGTGTTTATTGAACATGATGTATGATCCTCGAGAAGTTTCACTTGTGCAAGTGCCAAGATCATACGGTATTGTGAAATCTTTAATTATTGTGTTTATTGAACATGATGTATGATCCTCAAAAGTTTCACTTGTGCAAGTGCCAAGATCATACGGAAGGAGAGGGCAAAATAAGCGGTATATATTGTTACCTATTTCAATGTTGAATCCATTTTGGCGTTGTTTTGCCTGGCCGCATCACTATTATTTCTTCCTTTAGTTCTGCCTTCGCTGCCTCCCCCTCCTCTAATACTACTGCTGCTTCCTGTTACCATTCTTGCCGTGCTCATCATATTGGCAATGATGCCTCGACATGTCTGTAATATCGTATGATCTCATAGTCCCGAATTGATAAGACATATGTGAACCTTTTTTTTTTTTTGGTAAAGCTCCTTAGAAATGCTTCCCACCGTCGATTTCAATGTACCTTTGAAACTCAATTTGTACCGTCTAAATTCTGATTGATGTCAGAATCAGCTAGGCCCTTCTCACAGGGAACACCTCCGGCGTAATAAGTCTTCCACTATATTATTTTCTATTTAGTTCATTGTATTCAATAACCTACGTGCACTTGTCCCTCACACATTATCATAGCTCCTTAGTGTTGATCACATTTGTTAAAAAGTAAAAGGTTTGTCTCGAGAAAATTTCACCCAGGACAATGGAAAAGAGGAAGAACACGGATGAAGACACGTTTAGTGTGAAAGAAGTGATAGGGAATCTTGTTGACCCACAAAAAGAAAGTAACTACTCACACAAGTGAAATGTGTATGAGAAGTTCGAGGTGACCGGATGATAAAGATCCACCCGCCTCAAGCATGTTTGTTGTTGTTGCCTGATTTTGTCTTTGTTTTTGCTAGTCCATCGGTTTTTTTGTTGTATCTTCCTAGGCTCGGCCTAGTTTGACTCTTGATTTCATAGGCTCAGCTTAGTGTGTTCGTGATTTTGGGTCGTGCTCTCATACCGCCCATTTTTTTGTTGAGAGCTATCTTGTATCTTATTACATTAATTTAATATAAGATCTTTTCATCAAAAAAATGTGTATGAGAAAAACGAGAATTTTATTTTGCATGAGAGGCGTAGAGAACTAGGTCTCACATAAGGCAAGTAGACACAAGAAAAGAAGATGAGACAATGCATAATGTTTAAGGAATATGGCAAATCTCAAGGGATAAATATGATTTACACAAATAGATTTGGCAAATGTTAAAGGCATGTAAAATACTATAGATTATATAGGATCACATGTGCAAATGAAGCATATAGGGACCTTACGAACTTAAATAACAACCAAACACCAACCATGTAGGTTCTGAAGGTTCATTGGAGTCCAATCATGCACCAACTAGCAAGACTAAAGCCATGTAAACACTATGTATAATACCATAAATACCCCCAATGAAAGAGTGAACAAGATTCAAGGGTTTAAGAGTCTATGTTACATTTGTTTACATATACTTTGTGCACAAACATGGCACAAAGATGTAACTAATGTATAGTTGAGATATGATTAATATAAGATGTATGTGCGCCAATGTAAAAAGGTGTAGCTACCGAATGTTTCGTATATGGTGTATGATGAGTTGTGCTTTCATGTGATGGATTGGGCAAGGATGGTTTACCAATTCAAACAATATGCAAAGACTCCTACTCAAGTGTAGAGCTCATTATATGGGACAAGATTATTACAATATATGAACGATTCATATCAAACAAGAACTTAATGTTTTGGTGAGGTTTAATATTTCCAAAGTAAATGAATCATAGATTTAAAATAATATTAGTGGCATAGACATGAATAGCAAATCTTAAACTTTCACTTAAAAACCAAAAAAATGTAAATATCTTACCAAATACGTTCATTTAATATTTTGATAAAGATTTATTTTTACTAAGTACATAGCAACTTCATTTATTTTCACAATTTAAACATTAAAAGAGAGAATATTATCCAAGCCTCCTTAGGAAGTCTTACCATGAGTTGTAGATGTATGCTTACTCATAAAAGTATAAATCACCTATATATAATCTCCACTTACCATGAGCAGAGATGCCAATATCTATGTAATAGAAGTAGAAAAAAAAAGAGAAGCTTTACAACACCCAATTGGTAACTAGTGAGAGCTTGATTAATATTTACAACACAATTGCTAATTACTATTGTGGGGATTCTTGTGTAACAGTCGGATCAATTTCCTGAGCAACCCAAATGCCAACGTTCTGTGCTTGTGCTTTTGCTTTTGCTTTTGCTTGTGGTTATCATCGTGACCGCCCGCCTCTTTCTCCATCGATTTCTGGTCATATCTGAACTCTGGATTTCGTGGCAGGGACGAACTACGGAAGCATCCAATACCCTTATCCTGAACTTGCAACGGCGAGTCGCTGCGACTCGACCTCGAGACCTCCGACAATGCTCGGCTCAGCTGAGACGAAAAAGATCGCAATTCAAACGAGTCATAAAGGCTGCTGTCGCAATCCCACAAGCTGGAATTGGAATTGGAATGTGTGTCCCAAATATCTTGCTTCGCTTTCTTCAATTCTCCCTCTGCAACTTCTTTCGCCATTAACCTGGCACAAGATTTCTTGCGCCAGGTAAGACCAAAAACCTGCTCGATTTGAGAGAGGATTCTATATGGTCTATGTTTACAATGCAAAATCAGCTTTTTTAATAAAAAAACACCAAATAATTGATAGAATATTGAAATCACAGGGTAGAATGCAATCAAATCCAGCCATACAAAAGACTTTTTTATTAAAAAGAGAATTTTTGATGAAATATTGAAATCAGACTGGAGATTGCAATCACATCCAACTACACGTTTTTTCAAAAAAAGAGACTTTTTTTTTTGGATGAAATATTGAAATCAGACAGCAGATTGCAATCAAATCCAGGCTATACAAGTCTCCAGCAATCCTATTTCTCTATAAACCGACGGCCTGTTTAAGCTTTTATTGGTTTTCTGTGAAACGCTTTTCGCAAGAACTGGGATTCCGTTAATCATGAATGTAGGTTGGTTGTAACCGTTTCTGCATTTATCTGGTCTGTTTAGGGATCGTAATTACACTCAACAAATTGATCAAACGGTCTTAGAAATGTGTAAAGACAATCGTTAGAGAGAGAAAAAAAAAAAAAACTCGAGTTCTTCACACAAAAATTATATATATATATATATATATATATATATATATATATATATATATATATATATATATATATATATTTCCACGTAGATGGGTATTTGTACATCTAATTTTGGTAAGGAGCACTTAAATGCTATGGTGTTTTGATGTAGAGTGATGTGTTTATTGATTAGTAATTCAAGTTAAGGTGGTTTGTGTTGGTGCACCTTCATTTGTTGTTTGATTTTTTTGCGCTATCCGTTTTGTATATATGAGATTTTCAATATTTTAAAATTTGTTTTGTTCTTTACGATAATCTTTTGTGTTTGATTCTTTGTGCTTCTTATCTTGCTCTTGTTATGTCTCTCACATGGTTTATACCAACTCAACATAAAGATTGACCACCATATTCTTGAGGAGCATCAAATTTGTGAAATTTGCTCCTTAAACCCCGAAATCAAAGATCATTTTGTATCAAAATTCTCATCTTATTATGAGATCAAGGGGTGTTTTTTGGCCTCATTACAATCATATCTCTCTGACAGATCTTTATGGTTCATGAGGATCAAAATGTTTGCTCTTTTCTTTTGAGAAATGTTTGTTTTTTTGCTAATGTCTTGCTAAAGACTTTGCTTCCACAATGCTCTACACCGGGAGGATTACCAGACAAGGATGATAGTAATTCATAGTTGTCCATAACATGAGGTTATATGACCTACTCAAAATTAAGGATCTCTTATTCATCTTGCATAATTTTCTCATAATGATAGGATTGGATAGGTCCCAGTCTCAAGATGACCAATGAGAGTGGCTAGAGAATTATGATCATTGATAGAAGGGGATGATAAGCATAAGGTTGCTAATAATAGTTATAAAAGGAGGAGATCCCTCCCCCTCTTTTGGCAATAGAATAGACCTAGTTAGAGGGATAGTAGCTCATGTTGAATGAGAGGAGTGAACCCATAACCTTAGCATTATGTGAAAAAAAAACATCATTTCACTATAATTTGGACCTATTCCCATCCAAGAACTTAAAAATATGGTTGTTATTAGAATCCAATAATATTCCATAAAGTAGTTTTGGAATCCAATTTATGGAACATTGGAATCCATTTAGGATGATTTTGGATTCCAATTTTCTATAAATTAGATTCCATTTAGGGTTAGATTGAATCCAATATGTGAAAGTTGACCCAAAAGTGAACTCGAGACATACATAGCACACTAAAAAAGGAAACAAAATCAATGCGGATCATATGGTCTAAGATTTGAGGCGAGGAAATTTTGGAAACTTACCTTCAAAATATAATCATTAATAAAATTTCACTTCACAAATATGGTTAAATTGAAATACCAAAAACTATGTACAATTAGCAAGTGTAGGGTCCGGAAAGCATTAAATTTGGAAGAGATGGTGGAAAAATAAATGAAGCGCAAGTATAACAAATATTAAAAAATAAATTCTTTCAATTGAAATGATTACAATGGAAAATCCTTTCAGAAATGTGATGTTCACTCTACAATTTATATGAAATTGAAATAAACTCAATTTGTTATGGAATGTCATTATAGTGTGTACTTCAAAACTATAGAACTTTAACTAGAGGTCGCTAACAATTTGTCTACAATGTAAGTAAAATATTATTTGTAAACTAAATGTTAGCAATAGAAACTCTCTTTTAGAAACAATGTTAAGTAAATAATTATTTGCAATAAAAATTATAATGCCATGAAAACAATATATTCATAACTAATAACTACTAGCTCTAAAAGGTATTAAACATAGAAGAGATGTTGGCATAGAAAATGATTAGCACGTATATTTTAAAAACTAAAAATTAAAAATGCTTACAACTTAGATATAAAAAGCTTAATTTTTTATCTCATTTAATTAATATAAGTATATCTCGAACATCATCCATGTATTACAAAGGTCACAACATTTTCCATTATTCTCATAACAAGTATGTGTCATTAAATGTCTTTGCGAGTATATAGTTTCCCCTTTCATTGTACATATTTTTAACTATGTAATCCTCCACGAATCGTATTCTTACAATTGTAAACCCCATTAAAGCGGCCCAATAAAATGTTCAATATTTTAAAGAAAATGATTGGATTCTCTAATCCATTATAGTATGGACGTTTGGACTCTGTGACAATCTTCTTATGTGTATATGAATTCAAAGCTATCAACATTTAATCCATTAATTTGGTAGAATATCAATATCATGTCATCTACATTTGACATCCTTGCAGATGTCCAAAAGAACATCTTGAAGTAGGTTAAACAACACCGTAATAATTATAAATTGGATCTCGAAAAAAATTGGACACCTTCATGGAGTTTTAACATTTTCTCGTGATGCATATGCCGTATGTAGTATGAGTTAGAACACCTTTTATATCGAATATAATCAATTTTGTATTGCGAACATTGTTATCTACAAATGTAATAAATGAATGAATTGCTTGTCATAAATAATAAAATGGAAAATACAATCCCCAACATTATTAAAATAATCAATCTTTTTATTTGTTTTGTTATAATTAACACATATTATCGTCATTAAACATTGCATTACAAATCACACCATTATGTTTTTATTCATAAGAGAAATTTTACACATTGTAATCATTTCTACAATGTTTATTCATTCGCATGCAACAATAGTTCATTTAGACGTTTTTAATGACCCGCACATGTTATTATACTACTCTTCATACTTCAAACACATACATAATTGAGTATAAATCAATTTATGAGTTATATTTGTTCCATAAAACTCCCATCATGGAGGAGTCTTGAGAATAATTTTTCACTAACCCCAAAAGACATGTATCTTTTGTTATAATCAATAGAATTTTTTTGTATACATCTTTGTACTTGTCAAATATTTGTTGGGTTAAACTTGCAAACCTCTTACTTTGTCCCCACACCTAAGTGAACTTGAAGCAAACATTTTGTAACAACCCAATTTTTTTAAAAATATAATACAAAAGTCTTGAATCTAGATATGTTGACCATAAGAAAAATTTAAAATGTTCTATTGCAATTGTTATCAAATCAACACTAAAATCTCATTTAAATTATTTATGATACAAGTAAGTAAAATCTAGTAGTCTATTCCAAGGTGAAGTGTTTCCATTTCCATAAACTCTAGATAGAAATCCTTCAAATCAAAAACAAAATATTTTTCGATGCATGCCAAATTGATCTATAAAATGGTTTAGAGAAACTTTAACCATCCAATTACTAACAATTTTGAAGAAAATAACAATGTGAAAGAAAATTGTTTAATATTAAACTACATTTGTAGCCTCTAGTAAAAGCACATGCCTAAATAAATCGGTATAAACATGGTCAAACATATTATAACAAAAACTATATTTATTATCTACATTCATGCAACAAAAGTTAAAATATTAACAATATTGGAAATAACAAAAATTGTAACAAATTAAATAGTAATTTTGTTTATATTTGGTTATAAGAAAATCATATCAACATAGTTTCACTTGCAAATTTTTCACAAATTGTTTAACATTCGACTCGAAAAGAACTTATCATTGTTAAGTTGTTATACAAAACATGCATCAACCACACATCCTTGGAACAATATGGATCACTACATTTTTCCCCTACAATAAAACTCTCATCATGCTTTCCTTTACAAGCAATAATCATAGCTATTATGTTTTCATAATATTTTCATGAGTTTTCAAGGGAAAAATTCATACCTGAAAGCATGACAACCATACCCTACAATTAATTTTTTTGCTTAAAGGTTATCCCGAACCCTCCTCCAGTTACTCTAATCCCCATTTTAGTCCTATCCCATCCATATAAGTTGTCCAATGTGTTGTATCGCCGTGTCCTTAGGTGATTTAATAATATCCAGTCTATTCAAGCTCTGCCAAAGATGATATTTTTCAAGATAGACTCTATGAGGAGCTTAAGGAGAGGTTATTCTCTTGTCTTCCTAAGGCTGGTACACACCCCTAGAGCGGAACGAAAGACTCAAAATCATCATGGAGGTGTATTAGAGAGCTAAAAATGTTGTGCAATTAGTTTTGGAAGAATCTGGGAAGTTTCAAAGGTTTTGGAGTAGTTTCAACAAAAGTGGGTCATGACAGTGAAACAGTTGCATAGTGAAAAAACAACCTCCGAGCTTCGGGAAGTGATTCTAGGAGCTCCGTAAGGATTTAGGAACAAAAAAATAATTTTCGGAAATATAATTCGAGTGCTCTTCATAGGATGGAGATATCACTTTTTCACAAGACTCGGGTGATTATATCCACAACCTATTTTCAACATGCACAACCTTTGATCTTGAAGAAAAAACCTATTTTGCAAGGGTTTACATGCGAATCAAGGTATGATACCATCACCATTGTGTTCAAAAGGCATTTTTAATATAATTTAATATAAATAAGCATGGTAAAAGATGTCTAGAGCTCAAGTTATGCATCCGACAAGTTGCTCTCCAAGGTACGGTTGAGGAGTTAAACTTTTCAAGCTTGGAAAATGAGCCAATCGTAGAGGGCTGCACTTTTACGCACTAATTTCCCCAAACATTTGGGACATTTGGGACACAAAAGTGTTCCCTCTATGATTGAGCCACGTGGCGCTATATGACCTGGACGGAGCTAAGGGCTAAGAATTAGTGCAAGGGGGATTACTTGGTCATCTAGAGCTCCAAAACGATCACATCATGGGATGGATGGGACACAAAAATGTTTCCCCCTCCTATTTTGACCCTTGGCCACCCACATGACCACAGTAAATTGACTAAGTGCTTCATTTCCATCCCCCAAGCTCTTCCTCCACTATGAATCATAACGCACAAGTGGACCAATGAGGAGGAGGCACGCTTTTTGCAAAAATTGTCCCTAATGTTTGGGAGAGTTAGGAAAAAAGTATGCCCATGCTAAACCTGTGAAAATTTTCAAGATTTTTTTATTTAAGTGTTACTTCTTGTTGCTTCTCCTACTACCCACACACTCGAAGTAAACCATTACTGTAAGATTTTCTTCATTCCTCCATTGTTGTTGCTTTTATCCCTTTTTCATTGCTTCCCTCATCCATTTTCTATCCTCCCCGCTCATTCAACACAAAAACACATATTTTTAGCCAAAACCATTTTTTTTGTCGTTTAAACCCTCGTAGGTTAAAAAGGAAGAATCATTCATAACTTCCAAACCACGGAGTAGAATCATGAAACTTAGAACATCTCTTCCTCTCTTATGTGCCTTGATGCTACAAGAAACTAAAGTCATAGAAGTACCTCATATTTTTATGGCATCTAGTTGAAGTTTCATGCCCTAACTTTTTTTTTTGTCGATTATTGTTGATCCGGAGGCGAGTTAACTTGAAATTTTGAACACATAACCCATAATAAAAACCCATAAGGAAAACACAGTTTTTCATCAAACCATGGAGCAGAAGACCAGTTTCCAAAAATAGTAAGTACCGATGGTTTGCAATTTCTATTTTTAGTAAATTTCCTAAAACAAGAAAAACTTTCAAGAGAAAAACGTGAAAATCACATAAACTGAAAATTAGGTACACAGCAAAAAAGCAAAAAGCAAAATGCAAAAAAGTAAAATGTAACTTTCTAAAAATATAAATAACTTCAAATTGGCCCCAAAATATAAGTGAACATGCTCCAAACATGATAATAATGTCTCAAAGTCTTGATACCAAGACAAAAAAGCAAACTACCCAAAATAGCAACTCCTGGAACCTAAAGTCTAAAAATAGTAGTTTTTGGTTCCGAGTGAAAAAAAATTCCATCGCCTCCATGATAACCTATATTGTTAATTTTTTCCATCATGAAGTTCAAGTTCAATGGCTCAAATATTATTTCAACCCACACATCTGAGTTCCTGAGTGTGGGTGACAACAATGTTGCTCACGTGGACCTAGAAGAGCTCAAGCACATAATGTTCAACAGTGAGAGAACCTATTGAAGAAAATATATTTTCCCATAGATTATGTACTTGAGGTAGCCATCCCACATCCTTGTAAAACATTTATTTAGTGGTGGCATGTGCCTAACACTACAAACCAGACACCAGGACAATCAAAGTTGATGACAATTCAATCTTAGTTATGCTTACTCCAAGGGCCATATCTCAAGGAATGAAAATCCCAACTGAGAAGAACATGGTCATGAACACCAAGGAGTTCACATTTGTAGAATGGTACAAAAATTACCCCTATATTCAATTCCTCTCCCTCGTCTCTCGGTTGAAGCACTAAATAAATCCTTCTCTCACATCGAAGACTCTTTCTGTAGTGAGTTCCACAATGTTTTTATCATGTCATCATTCTCATAAGTCGTAATGGGAGAAGAGAACATGAAGCATTTTAAAGATCAGTATGGAACTCTTCATCCTCATGATCCTCAAAGGTAAGCAGGTGATTGATTGGGGCATCTTATCGGTGACAACTTACACAATCAATTGCTCCATGTACCTACTTCCGAGAAAATTATTCATAACCTTATACATTGTACATGCCTTGGTGAATACAAGACCGTTACAGGACTTGATCACATGTTGTGGAGATTTTTTTCATGTGAGAAAGTGTTAAAGACTGTACACTAAGAGTATTGTACACTTTCCACATTTGTCTTGCTAGGGTTCTGAAGGTGTAACCCCAGAAAATGTTTTGGCCTTAAAACGTGTCCGATATACCGGAAATGTTCTTTTCTCATATGGGCAGGATTTTTGACCCATAGGTTTATGGGACGGTTTTGGCCCATGGTTTTGATACCCATGGTTTTGTAAAACTACTTAAGTAGTTGTCTACTTATGTGGTTTTGTGCATATGGTAGGGTTAATGTAACATTGCAGATGTGTATGAATTCGGGTGTGAATTTTGTAGAGTTTGTTGAGCATAGCTCCAAATAGATATGGGTATTGTATTGAGAGAGTGGTGGCTTGTAATAAAATATGAGTAAGTGATTCTTGGTGGACGTAGCCCAAATTTGGTGAACCACGTTAAATATTGTCTCTTTGTGTTGTGTTATTTTATTCTGCACTTTTATTTGAGATTTGTAATATTTTCTACATATTAGTTTCTATTGTTGCAATTCTGTGAGGGATTGTTCCGCATATTTTATCCCTTATTTCCTAACATTGACACTTACTCAAAATGTATCCCAAAAATCCCCTACATTCGATAAGTACCCACAGTTGGTCCTGAAAGAGAGTAATCAACACTTTGCTAAGGTAAATGATACATTCACGATGTATGTGATCAAATTGCTAGAGGGAAATCAACATTTTAGGATGTCTTCACAAGATAGTGCCTTAATCCGTAAGTATGGCTCATGTTTCATTCGAGTTTTCAAAATTATTGTATATCGGGGTGTTAGGATTTGCTCTTGCTCCATGAAGGTTTCCTCGTTATCCAAGTGACAGAGAATCTTGCTGATGGAGTTGTGCGGACAGTTGGTGCATATAAATATCAAGTTGAAGAGTATAAGGAAGAAGTGGATCTCTTTCCCTATATCACTGGGGATTTTCACATGCAATGCTTCTTAAGATGTTGTAAATGTTGAAGCCACCTTATCCCCTAAACATATACACTCATAAACTACTAAGGAATATTGTGATATTAGGGAGAATCTAGACTCATTTAACATGCCCAACTTGCATCACATGCCCCAAATTGAAGACTTCTGGGAAAATTGTGTTGATGAGTATGAGGTCCATGAACATGACCATAAGAGGATGACAATGGATTAAATGAGAAAATTCAAATTTTATTGGTATGAGGAAGGTTTCCGGAAGATGGCTCAGAGATGTTTGATCCGGAGTACCCTGCAGTAAAGGCTTCTCCTCTTCCCCAAGTGGTTTGGAGTGTGCACGAATCTAGAGACATCAAAGAATGCACAGAGGTTGTGATCAAGAGGTCCAAAGAGTGGTTCAAAAGAAAGAGAATTGATAATATTTTATCGAGTAATTTTTATCCCTACAGAGACAAGCATCCTATAACTCCTCTAGGGAAAAAGACAAGCATCCCAGTTCCATTCATTCAGGAGAAATCTCAAAGAGGAAATGGGAAGAACCTAAGGCTCGTTCTTCATGAGATTGAATAAGAAATCGGGAACATAAGAAGCACTGTGGTGGATTTTGAACAAGGAGAAATTGACCTAGTTGAGCTCTCTTCCCCATAATAATCTTCAGTCCTTAATCTCCTATCTTTGTCACTCCAACCCCATCTGCATAGGATGCACCTCCTTAGACAAAGAAAGAAGTTGCGATGATATCCACCACCAAGAAAAATACCAATGAGATCTTCCCAGGTATAAGATATGATCACAACAAAACCCAAATAGTGCAACAAGTAAGCATTCATGACTTCTCAATTATCAACTCAAAGGTCAAATAGAATAAAGGTAGATTGGCTCAGTTGTCTTCTTGATTCTACGGTTTCACCTCGGAGTAAGCTGTACGATGGAAAATTAACATACTGCAAGCATGGGAATCTACAAGTACCTCTTCCTCGTACCCGACCTCTCGAGGTCGTGTCGAGACAGCCAGTGAATGTTGAATGTGGATAGATATGTATAAGCTAATCGGGTAATCTTAAATCCTCAATACGCAATAATGGAATCTGCGAATCTAAGGCGAAGAAGGCCCTCCTAACTTGGATTGGTGTAATGGCTCGTTCGGATATAATGGCTGCTCGGAGGCTCCAATCGATGTCGAGCTTTGCTGAGATCCTATTTCTTAGTTGTTGGATATGTGGGAAGTGACACTGTGGGAGATTCGTATATATCTCCGAACAAGGACATGAAAGTATTGGTAGGTGGTTTAATGGATTTGTAGTGAACTATGGGTGGTTTTATGGTCTATCCCGAAAAATATTAGATTGATTGACCTCTATATTTAATATGGAAAATTGTGTTATAATATCCGGCGGGAGTGGTGAAGATCTAAATAAGAGCGTTAGCACCGTGTCAATACTTGACTAATTTGTAGGCCCGTTGGGTTGTGGGATTAAGGGATCACAACCGTGATTTTGTGGTTGTTGTGGACTGTTGTGGTCATGTGAAGAATCAATCCCTTCTCCCAACTATCCAGAATCGTATGCCTTTTCACCTCTCTACGTTTAGAACTAGAAGTTGTATGATTTTCTCGAGTACCTAACAAGTGTTGTGGAAACTTGGATACGTAAGCTAGTGTCCATGTCAATGAGGAGGTTTTGTGTTAGGTCGCAGAACCAAAGGATCATGACCAAATGTTTGTTCTCGTTGAAACCCTTGCACGGTCATTCAGGTGTTTTATCAAGGCAATCTATAGTTTGGATGGTTTGACCGAATGTGTAAGCTTTGTTGTCTTCGATATTCAATCCTCTTAGTTGCTCACTAATTTCTTGTAACTTTGTTGTTGCTCAAAAGACACAGTATCCGAGGTACCGATCTATATCAGCTAAAGTCATCGGTAAATTTGGTTGAGGTACTATGGGTTCAAATATATATTCTCTAGGCTCTCTAGGTCCTGTGATTGTCATACAAAATGATTCAACTTTTAACTAACATTTAATAAACTGATTACAAAAGAGGTATTTACACTATGCAAGCATCCTGCTATTTTTGTATTTTTCAATGACATATTTCAATGAAATTGAAGATCATTTACTCTAGTATACTTATAAAATGGACAACTAATTTAGAAACAAAATGAAAACAAACAAAGTAGCTTTGGTATGGCTATTTTCCTATGCAATCTGTGTGATATTATACTAAATATCTAACTAAATATATTAAATAGAAATACTCTCGATCCTACCTCGAAAGTGAGGAACGAATCATAGTTTCTCGAAACTATCAATCCCCATAACTTCCCCAGGCGATATTGAGAACAAGCTTTTGACTGAAATAAAATAATTCACTACTCTATTTGATATGTTTTAACTAGAACTTTGATAGCTCAAACCTGGTGTTTACAGAACAGTGGTAAATCCAATTATGTGTGATTTCATCCCCTCAGTGTGATCTCCTCATTCCTTCGTGTCCTCGTGAATCCAAAAAGTGTGTATATGATAGTATGAACAGAAGATAGCAATCGAACAATGGCAGCTTTGGATATAGACCGAATACAATGCGAGTAGGAGAGGGATAGTGCAAGTGAACAGAGCTTGACTATGTAATTCCTAACAGGATTTATTGCAGAAATACAACACAAGTGTACCGAGAGTTTCAGAAATTATCCTTGTGACAAAACAAAACATGCAACTTTAATGGATTCTAGTCTAGAAATTAAGCTATTCTATGTTAAACTGATTGTATGCAGCAGCAATGGAATAAGACTTGAAACAAGAAGATGATATGACCTCTAAAATGCCAACAATGGAAGAAAAACATGAAACTAACATAATTCTAAGCAAGGAATTGAAAAACTTGAACAAGAGTATTGAAAGGATGAGGGGCCATTTGCTTGAAAACAAGCTGGCTATTTATAACCAATGCATTTACCATAGGGTAACTCTCATTTGATCTCTTTTACTATAAAAAAAGGAAAAACACTATTTCCAGGGAGCAGAAAACATTAATGCAAGCCAAAGTGGTTGAAGAAAGCATGTAAATTTGAAGATTTAAGTTTGACGCGATTGTCGGAAGAATCGAAAACGTAAAAAAACCGCCGCCAAGTGCGGTGGTAGTTATGGGACCACCACCTGTCCTGGGCGGCGGTCACGGGACCGCCACCCGGGAAGTGAAGCGCTTCATCATCAAGACAAGAATGCAAGAAGAAAGGGGAAAAAGGGAAAAACCAGGCATGCAGAGGCTGAGCGGGGCATGCGGGATACAAGCATATACTTGGTGAACCTTTCTGGATTCCAAACACCTTGTAATGAGACTGTATCATTCATTGGGGCATGTGTCACATCGTTCGGCGGTGCATGTATAAAATTTTTATGTGTTTTTACTAGTTTTCCAACTGGATTTTAGTACTTACTCATTTTTGTGTTTTTGGGTGTATGCGAAGGAGTACATTAGATGGAGTGGGAGAGGGAGTGTGATTAGCTCTTGGAAGTGTTGGAGGCACTCTCTAGGTAGAGCGGGATACTCTCCGGAGGGTTGGTATATGGAGGATTGCACACAGTTCTTCATGTTGCACCTACCAATCACATATTGTGTGACTTGTTCTCATATTGGGATGTGGATCGGAACACCTTGCGATTTCTAGGAGTTAGAGGTGAGTGGTCTATCACCCTGGAGGATGTTTACCATATACTGGGGTTTTCAATCCTTGGCGGTGGCTATCTCTTAAGACAACTATATCTGGATCACAAGTGGTTCGGGGGCACCTACATGGGAGATGCGTTTGTATCGATGGGGTCGAAGAAGGGCATGAGGATCCGCTCTATTATTGAGTCGGACATTCCCTTGCTTCTGCAAGGCCATCATGGGCATCCTTGCATCTAGGCGATTGAGGATGAGGGGACACCCTCTTATATGGTTGGGCCCCTATTATTGCACGTTGAGGGCCATGGATGTGTCCACGCTTGGGGAGCGAGATATCCTCGGGACTAACTACCATGACTTATATAGGGTAGTCCATTTACGGGGTAGTCATCTGAGCCACCCAACTCTTGTCATGAGTTGGGTGTATGAGCACATTATCCCATATGGGAGAGGTGTAGAGGTGGAGGATCTCGGGGCCGTCAAGGCAGCAAGGTGGACGGGGATGATAGTTCTTAGAGCACCCCACCAGCCAGTGGCTTCCCTAACTACTACAGACATGGAGGCCACTCCTTATTAGGCCATGACGGGGTATAGGGAGAGGAGATCGTCACTTTGATTTCCTATCAGACCACCACCTAGTTGATAGATAGGGCGGGAAGTTAGAGATACACCCCTTTGATAGAGTTCCACAGCAGTTTGGCCTCCCTTATAGCGGCATGCTCCCTCCGTGATGCTTTAGTGTATAGATATATCCGCGAGGC